>CM056491.1:27322058-27752278 GCA_029783415.1 Anisodus acutangulus
ATGCCTTGGCTGCAATCAAAAGGTGGCCTTATTTCAATTTGACGTGAAGAATAGAATGCCTTTCAACAACATAAGGGAAGGGGGCCTCGTGACTCCCACCGGATTGAGTAGAAAAGGGATATATGAAGTTCGTTCTCTTCCTCTGTGCATCTCTATGATGGGTAAATCTCCATAAAAAAGGATCACAATAGCATTTGCTTGGATTGTTCGGTTCTTTTGATTTTTTTTGTGGTTCGATTGTGAAATTGATATCCAATTCAAGTGCTCCGAGAAAGCTAATAAACATCGGTGCCACTATCCACATGACATCCGATTCAGGTACTCTCTCATCTTATTCCAATCTGAGCAACCCTCTTGGTATAATTGTTCGTAATGGAAATTTTGTTTCAATTCGTGGTTATGGTCATAAAACATTGTCTCCACCTCATCCCTCTCTTATCTTGAAAAATACCCTACACGCCCCAAATTGATTAAAAACTTAGTCTCTGTCCGTAAATTCACTACTGACAATTCCGTTTATATTGAATTTGATCCATTTGGTTTCTCTGTAAAGGATTTCAAAACGGGGAGTCCTCTCATGAGGTGTTATAGTAGGGGAGATCTTTATCCTATCACACCCAGTCCCGGTCCATCGAGTCAAACCCTGTCATTAGTCTTTGCAGTCATCTCTCCTTCCTTGTGGCATGCTCGTCTTGGTTATCCGGGGTCCTCTATTTTGTCAGCTTTAGATAAAAATAGTTTTATTTCATGTAAGGGTACGAGTCGTACTCCAATTTGTCAATCTTGTTCTTTAGGAAAAATTGTTAAGTTGCCATTTGTAGACTCAAAATCTCATACTTTAATGCCATTTGATATTATTCATAGCGACTTATGGACGTCTCCTGTTCCTAGTTCTATGGGTCATCGGTATTATGTTCTTTTTTTGGATGATTATTCTAAATTTTTATGGGCATTTCCAATAGCGAAGAAATCTCAAGTGTTTTTCATCTTCCTAAAATTTAGAGCATTCATCAGAACTCAATTCGACCGTGAAATCAAAAATATTTAGTGTGATAATGGAAAAGAGTATGACAATGGGGTGTTTCGGGAATTCTGTGTTACTAATGGGATAAATTTTTGTTTTTTTTTGTCCCCATACATCTTCACTAAATGGGAAAGTCGAACGTAAAATTCGTTCCATAAATAACATTATCCTCACTCTATTAATTCATGCTTCCGTACCCCAATATTTTTGGCATCACGCTCTTCAAATGGCTACATATCTACTTAACATAACTCCTTCCAAATGTTTGACATATTCTTCCCCTCTTCAAATTTTATATAATAAATCTCCTTCTTATTCTCATCTTCGGGTTTTTGGGTGTTTATGTTATCCATTATTTCCATCCACCACAATTAACAAACTTCACGCCCGGTCTACTCCATGTGTGTTTTTGGATTTTCCTTCTAATCATCGTGGCTACAAATGCTTTGATTTATCCTCCAATAAAAACATCATTAATCGTCATGTAATTTTTGATGAATCCCAATTTCCATTTGCTAAAAGTCATTCTCCAATGCCTAGTTCGTATAATTTTTTTGATGAACAAATATCCTCGTATATTATTTGACATTTTTCGGACATCTCCCGCACCCAAAATTCTCCAGCGGGCCCACTGCCCGCTGGTCCCACTGGCCCGTCACAGTCCTCTTTGTCCAGGTTTGTCATCGGGCGGCCAAAGAATTGGGCTTGTCCGCCCAATACCGAATCGTCCAGCTGCTTCCGCCACTGTATCGCTTCCTACCGCCAGTCTGAGCCCAAAGAAATTCTCGACATCCACTCAATTCTTCCTCGAGTCATAGACCGGTCACTCATAGTCAGCTGGGTATTGTTACACCTAAAAGACATTTTAATTTACATTCTAATATCTCTAAATCCCCCTTGCCCCATAATCATGTGTCTGCCTTAAACGACCCGAATTGGAAAATTGCTATGACTGATGAATATAATGTTCTTATTGATAATAAGACGTGGGAGTTGGTGCCCCGTCCATATGGTATTAATATTATCAGGTCTATGTGGATTTTTGCTCATAAGGAGAATTCAGATGGTTCATTTGCTCGACATAAGGCGCGGCTTGTGGGTGATGGTAAGACTCAGCAGGTTGGTATAGATTGTGGGGAGACGTTTAGTCCGGTGGTCAAGACGGCTATCATTCGCACTGTGCTTAGCTTGGCTCTTTCGAAGACATGGCCTATTCATCAGTTGGATGTCAAAAATGCTTTCATACATGGTGATGTCAAGGAAATTGTCTATATGCATCAGCCGATGGGATTCAGGGATCCCAACCATCCTTATCATGTCTGTCTGTTGAAGAAGTCCTTATATGGGCTTAAGCAGTCTCCACGGGCCTGGTATACAAGGTTTGCTGATTATGTTTCAACTATTGGGTTCACTCACAATAGGTCGGATAATTCCTTGTTCATCTACCGTCGTGGTTCATCCGTAGCCTTCATTTTGTTATATGTGGATGATATTATCTTGACTGCATCTTCCGGTGCCTTGCGCTAGTCCATCATGACCATGCTCAGCTTCGAGTTTGCTATGAAAGACTTGGGGCCCTTGAGTTATTTTTTGGGGATTGTTGTCACTCGTCATTCCGATGGGTTGTTCTTGTCACAACAGAAGTATGCAGCCGAGATCATCAAGAGGGCTGGGATGTCATCCTATAAGTCCACTTCCACTCCAGTTGATACCAAGCCCAAGCTTGGTGCCGCGGCCGGAGTCCCTTACGAGGATCTGACCCGCTATCGCAGTCTTGCAGGGGCCCTTCAGTATCTTACCTTTACTATACCAGATATTACGTATGATGTCCAGCAGGTGTGTTTATTCATGCATGATCTCCGAATTGAGCACATGAATGCACTCAAACGCATCATCCGGTATATTCAGGGTACACTGGACTATGTGTTGCATTTGTATCCTTCATCAACATCCACACTTGTCTCATACACATATGTTGATTGGGGTGGGTGTCCAGACACCACACGGTCTCACGCCTGCATCAGTATGTTCCTTGGCAACAACTTGGTCTCCTGGTCGTGGCGTCGGCGACTCTATCCCGCTCAGTCCGAGGCTGAATATAGAGGGGTAGCCAATGTGGTCTCAGAATCATGTTGGTTACGTAATTTGCTTTTGGAGCTTCATTGTCCCATTCAGAAGGCAACCTTGGTATATTGCGATAATATTAGTGCCATCTACCTTTCTGGTAATCCGGTTCAGCACCAACGCACTAAACATATCGAGATGGACATTCACTTTGTCCGTGAAAAGGTTGCTCGTGGTCAAGTTCACGTATGCCATGTCCCGTCGAGATATCAAATTGCCGACATCTTTACAAAGGGTCTTCCCTCGGTCCTTTTTTAAGATTTTAGGGACAGTCTCAGCGTTCAAAGACCGTCCGCTATGGCTGCGGGTGTGTGTTAAATATACACAATATACATGTGTATATTAGGTCTCGGCTATGCTCACGGATTGGCCCTCGGATGGGCTGATTATTATGTGTAATTTATGATAAATATTTAGTATCCTAGTTTAGGTAAGGTTGTAATATAATTAGTATTGTATTATCATAATTAGTGTATTACCATAAATATATAGAATAAGGTTTTAGGAATAGAATAGAATAGGAATATTCTCCTATTATGTAACTTGTATATATAGCCTTTCAATTAATGAAAATAATCAAGGGATTATTTCTTTCCGCAACCATGTTATGTTCTGAATGATTCATACTATAGTGATTATTTCATATGCATGCTTACTGTCGCATTGAAATTCTGTGAGGTAATTTTTCTGCCGCTTATATAAGAACACAGTGAAGATGTTAGTTCTTACTTCTCTATGATCCAATATTTTCGTAATATGAAGTTGGTATTTATTCAGTGTTTTGTGTTTCTCTTATTTAACCATCAATTGTTTTTCATGGTTTAATTTCTGGCAGTGTATCTCGTGTATTCTAGTCGTGCCTAGAAATGGGTGCGACAAACCTAAAAATGTAAGAACCATAAAACTTGGTTAGAAGAAAATTATAGTCTGTTCTGGAAGGAGAATAAAGGATGTGTCAGAACGAATATTTGTATTGGGAGATCTCTAGTATCTTGAGGGTTTATGTGGTAGGGTTGGTTTAGACTTTAGAGCTTGGAATTTTTATCATGCACTCCTAATCCGTGTCAATTCTGTAGTGTATTTTTGTACCTAATTTATTTCTTTTTTCATTCATTTGTAGTGCTACATTCAATATAATATAGCAAAAGTTTCTGAATCTGAGAAAAGAAAAGGATGCAAATGAAACTGAATAATAACAAGTAGGATTGTCTAGCTTTAGATGGGTATTTAGAAGTACCCCACAGTCTTCTATATCTAAATTTGGCAAATATCATGATGGATCATACACTCTTTGTTTGATCAATTCTTTGCAGGTACCTCCAGTTTTAGAGTTGCTTGACCAACACTAGAGAATGTTATGCACACAGTCTTGAGGTGTTCATGTCATTACAAGTACCTGTTGCCTACATACCTGAAAACTCAATATTGGTGAAATCAATCAAACAACAAATACCAAAAGTATTTCGATGAAGAACTCTGGTGATCTCATATATACATCTTCTCCTGGCTTGGATGGGACAACAAGCTATGCCTTTGCCAGGCCATTTAAGCCAGTCCTAGAAGCTTCTCACTGACCTCCCATAGCTTCCGTGCCTTTTCTCCATCACTGGCTTCTTTCGACAGCTGGTTCTCAAACGAGGAGGATGTACTGTTCCAACTCCAGTAGACACCAGATTTTCCAAGGCTTGGATCACGTACTACCTGAATTTAGCACAGATGATTCAGTGGTATTCTTCATGCGCTAATTCATGATTCATAGCCTGTTTCGTCAAAGCTTTTAGGAGGCCAAAAGTGTTTATTTTAAAAAGTGAAGTGGTTGGCCAAGCTTTTAGGAGAAATAAGTGCTTTTAGGGAGTAAAAGTTGTTTCTCAGAATCTTTAAAAAATAGTTTTTCTCCAAAAATACTTTTTGAATAGCATTTGATAAGCTTAGAAGCACTTTTTAAAAGCTTGACAAAACACTAATTGCTGCTCAAAAGTATTTTTCAAATTTATTAGTCAAACATAAACGGCTTCTCACCAAAAGTATTTTTTCTTTAAAAAAAATCACTTTTCAAGATAAGTTGATTTTAAAAGTTTGGCGAAACATGCTATCCATCTATAAAATTGCTAGGGATAAAGGTGTCCAAGTTTGCTAATTTGGACTAACCTGTGCAAGTCTCTTTCCTGCTTCTGCTTCAGATACATAGCCTTTGGTAATGTACTTCTGAAATGGTGGGAAGAGAGCCCTGAACAAGGGAATGTGATTCCTAAATAAACCAGTTTCAGCAATGCAGCCGGGATAGAGGGAAGCAAAGGCAATCCCAGTCTCCTCATGGAAACGCCTATGAAACTCTTGCATGGTAAGCATATTACAGACTTTGCTGTCTTTGTAGGCTTTGGCGCCATCAAATTCTCCCCCATCAATCATGGGCGAGCAGTTTAAACTATTCAACCCTCCTGAGAGTCCTCGTAGATCTCCAAGATTAGCCTTTGGTGGCACATTTCCAGCCAAAGTGTTTGTGTTTCCTGATTCAGAAAAATTATAGTATTAGATTTCAATCATCTTGGGTTTCCCTTAATAAGACAATTCATAAGGAGCTGCACATGGTGTCCCACAAATTTTTTGAGAGGATAATATCTGTGTTAAAATGGCACTAGAAAGTTCTACAAAAGTACGTAGTACATCAGAAGGCCAAAGATCACAAGTGTTTGTCCATATCCTATTCCTGTAGAGCATCTATGAAATTGATCATACTTTGATCACATGTTTTTCGGCATTTTACTCTATGTATCATGAAATATGTGTAATTTCTCGATTCTCTATCTGTCCTATAGCCACATGCAATATTACTTGATCAAAAAATGAATATCTAGATATGTTAATTTGTAGAATTCTAGCTGTAAAGCTTTGATACTTTGTTCCTCGCTTACTGACGGTGCCCTCAAATTAGTTGCTCAATGAAATTGAGTATGCTGGATATGGGAACATAAGCTTTGAGTTTCAGTTTCAGACCAGTACCTGTAATGGAGCCAACAATTATAAGGCGCTTTTGTGGGTAATCCGATTGCTTGAGGTCATCTAGCAGCAACCTCGAAAGTAGGAAATGTCCAAGATGGTTGGTGCCCACGCTAAGCTCAAACCCATCAGCAGTAAAAGTTGGTTCTTTAGCAGTTGGCAAATACACTGCAGCATTGCAGACTAGCGCATCAAGTGGCCTCCCTGAACGTCGGAAAGTATCTACAAATTGTCTGACACTTTCAAGGGAAGCGAGGTCCAGATGCATGACAGTGTAGTTTTCCTTTGGAATGCCCACTGATTTTGCTGCTTTCTCAGCTTTGAGGAAGTCCCTACAGGCCATTATAACGTGCCACTCTCCTGATTCACCTATAGCCTTTGCTGTAGCTAGTCCTAAACCGGAGGAGGCTCCGGTAATTATCACATTGCCTTTCCTGAGGGTTTTCTTCTGTCCTGAGGTAGACTGGGTGATGGCAGGAGTGGTTGCAGCTGTCTGTGCTCTAATAGGTACAATTGCTACTTTCTTTGTCAATTCCTATTACATGATATGCAACATGAAGACGAATGCTATAAGTTTATTTCATAATGTATTAAGGGAATTGAGCAGTACATTTCAAGGGAGAAATGTTAGAGAAATGCAACAAAAGAAGGTTCGGTTAAAAAACTTGGCCTTCATTCATTAAGAGATAGGTAGTTGAACAATTGGCATCTCGTCATCAAGGCATGGCAATATGTTTTTTTCTTGCTTTAGTGAGGTGTTTTTTTTATTTATGATTTGATGAACCAGCAGTCAAGCAACAACAGAGGTGAATCTGGAAAAAGCCCATGAATATGTTTTTTCTTCAAATGGAACCAAAACTGAAAAATCATCAATTGTATGTTCTAGACAAAACTCAAGAAGAATTTGATACTCTCAGATAGTGATACAGTTTTTGCAGCATGAAATATGTTGTGCTTCTTGCTTTTTACTCTGCTAAGTAATTTTTACTCCCTGAGGTAGCTTTCCATGAAAGAGAAGAAACTCTAATTTGCTTCTTGGGCTATAGTATACTTTCTCGTTTAATATAAAGTTATTTAACAACTTGCACACTAAGGACAAATTTTCAACCTTTCTATTTTTTTCCAGAAAAACTGTTTGAGTTGAGTTCTGACCATTTTCTCAAGTAAATTCTTTTTTCACCTCACAAAACTTTAACATTTGCATGTCCAAACACAACTTCATATTTCAACTTAAACTTTAAATACTAAGTCCAAACGGATGCTAAATATAAAAACTAACATAAAGAGGGTGTATTTGTGATACCTTATTTCCTGCAACAGCAGGAGTGAATATAGATTTCAGATTGCAAGACAATGTAGTTCCAAAGAGGCTACTGTCCTTGAGAGTGGCACATGATTTACCCTGTCACAGAAAATATTGTTCAATTTTTCAGGTGAGTAATTAACAAAGTAAGCAAGTTTGCAGCTTACCTCTTTGTGGAGTGAAAATGCACAAGGAAGCAAAGATGCTGCTTGGAGAGCCATTTTGAACCTGTTAATCAAAATGTTTTGCACTCAACTCTCTGATTAACAAGGTGAGGTTGTGGGGTGGGTTCTATTTATTAATACTGGATTTGGAGGATAAGATGGTAATGGAGAAATCTGGAGAGTGCCATGTCAGCTTCCTCTATCCAATCAGTGCTTGAGTTTGGATTCTCCTTGATATTTACTACTAGAATATGCTGATAGAATTGGGCTGGGCCTAAAATATTCAGAGGCCTACATTTGTTGTATAAGGAGGCCCAACTAACACTTGAACTTCAAGGCCAGAATTTTTTGCTGCTTCCCATTTTGGAACATATGTTAAGTAAATGAACTCTATTTTTGTTTCTTTTACGATTTATGAAATTTTTAGATTACTATCGAAAGATCCCTTGAATAAATTGAAAATCTTATGTGACACATTAGACCACGATCTAAATTTTATAGCATGGGAAAGCCTTCTTGGGCATGTACAAACTCTCTTAAATTTCTCTTGTCCTCGTTAAAATATTTACATGCTAACTTCTTTTTTTATTTCTTTAAAAAGAGTCACATATTTCGGACGCCTTGAGGGAATATAAAAATTGTTTGAAGGTTTCTGGTTTACGAGTTATGTGAATTATATATACAAAGGCAGAAAACTACTCCCTAGTATGTAAACAAAGGGAGAACAGAAAAAGGAAAATATCCCCAAGTGTAACAATAATATAACCAATTTAATAATTACGGAGATAGGGACTTCACTGGTGAACCTTTCATCCCCTTATGTATTAGCCCTTACTTCTAATATAAGCTTTTGAATTTGTCATTCAATTTATTTTATTTTCTTTGTTCATTCTTTTTCCCCTTTTTATATTGGTATTAAGTATAGTATTTTTTGGAGTTATTTTAGAATGACTTCTCTGATGACATATTATTCCCTTGCAGAACAAGTTCTTTGAACACTAGTTTTCTCTCACAATATTGTGGACTTTGAATGTTTCTAATTAATTCCTCTCAACATTTTTCTTGTTAAAAGCAATAATTGTGAGAGAAAAAAATATACGAAAACAAAGTCAAACATCTAAATAAATAATATAGTCCTATGTTTATGGCGAATAAACTAGAAGCTTGTTAACATCCAATCGTATTGCCACGTCCTTGGATTTTGTTTTTGTCCTCGCTCGTAAATACACAATCTTATGTTAATGTCGTGTGCATATTTCAAGAGCTTAACTTCTACATACTAATGTTGTTATCCGACCGATGAATTCCCCGATTTTTGTGATTTTTGTGAAGATCGAGGAACGTAGTGTCGGACAATTATGTCATTCGGAAGAAGTCCTTTACAGGAAAAAAAAAGTAATCAGAAAACTTCTTTGACCGCCCAAGAGATTAATTGGGAAAAGTATCATATTGATATCGTGAAAGTGATGACATTGTCATCGCTTTTCTGGCTATTCACGGAACGTGAAAAACAGATGATTAATCATCTATTTTCGGAAGAAATCGTTGCTTGACAAGTATACATATTAATCAGTTGACCTATCTTTATTTGTGTTTTCTTCTATGTCAACTAACTGATTAATTGGATCGTTTCTTTATGAATTTCTATCCCAAACTCTTCAAGATGTGTTTCTGAATATTTCTTGATCATTTTGTCCATGGCTTTCAATTTCCAAAAAAAATCTCAATTGTGCTTAACTTTCCATTTTTGAAATAGTTACGAAATCTCCACAATCTACCAATGATATGTAAATCAAAGGATTGGGATGTAGCACCTGAACCATTATAAGATCTATTTATCCTCTTTAGAAGACGGCATGCCGCCAATTGGGAGAGATTCAATAGATTTCTTTTTGGGAGCGATTCATCCTTCCCGAACGCAGTATATAACTCTCCGTTGTAGCCATGGACTTTGTCTCTGGATTGCTAAAGACTGTGAGGCAACATGGCGTCATTTGAGTGATTATTGATTAGTTGAGACGTCAAACTTTCTAGCTTTTCGAAAAATCCCCTCTCCGCCGACCTATTCAATTCTGAAATCAGTCCTGCTATTAATGCGGGGGTGTTGGTTCTAATCCCTTCTTCCGACTGTTATAAATGCTAAATGCTAAAGGAGAGGAGTTATAAATTTATATGGCATCCTTTGTGTCCGATTTGAATTTGTACATATAGGACAAATGATTTCATTATCATTTCTTTTTGTATTTTTTTTTCCAGTTCATTTTATACAAGTATTTATTATAGTTGAGATAAATTTGCTTGACAATTAGGATGCGCCATCAAAAACATAATTGAGACAAATCAACTCTTACTGTTCTCCGATCTTTGCTCTTGAAGATCCGGCTGCTCTGTAGAAATGAAGAAATGAAATTAGTTGAACTTAAAAATATTCAATTTTCTATTTATGGAAAAAGGTTTTGATCGAATATGAAGGTATTGAAGTCAAATCATCACCAGGATTCAGCTGACAGCTACACGAATTCACCACCACTTATGATTTCTTCATAAGAAAAGTATAAAAGAAGTTTTATAATATCATATTATATAAATGATGTTGAGCTCCCACTTGGTGATAGGTTATTTGTGTTTCATTATATGAGTGATTATTAAATAATCCTCATCTCATAATATAACTTTTGAAATTAAGTTAGATCTAAATATTCATCTCTTTATAAAATTTAGCTTAATTTCAATTCATAATGTACTTGATGTTGGACACCCATCTTATATTGTCTATGCATAGGACCCAATAAAAATTGGTGAGTTCCCATATCGGTGGATGATTGGGCGTTTGACGTTGTTGAGTTCCCACATCCCTGGGTGATGGGTTATTTGATTTCCAAATGTAGTCTTGGTCAATTCTCACTTTATAATGAGCTAACTTTTAGGGTTGAGTTAGACTCGTTTTTACTAAATGATAACTACAATTGATAATAGATTAAGATACACAAATATCATAAATATTCGTTATGCTATTGGCGTACATAAGTTAAATTCATATTTATTTTGTAAAAATGTACTTCCTCCGTCCCAAAATACTTGTCATGTTTTTCTTTTAAAAATCAATTTGACTAAATTTCAAAGTAAAACTAGATATATTAATTCAATATTTTAAAATTAAAATTTAAATATTCAAAAATTATACGAAAAATACTATAAGTTGCAATTTTTCTCGTATTAATATGATGAAAAGATATAGCTCAAAATGTTGGTCAAAATTTATATAGTTTGACTCTTGAAAAACGTAATATAACAAATATTTTGAGAGACAAATATATTAAAAGGACAATGCCCATGCTTAATGGTCATTAATAAATTAGAGGGAAATTAATTTAATTTTGTAGAGATAATACGCTGCGCCGTTCCATGACATCAAATGTTTGGCATGGTTTAGTTGTACGCTAGGACCACTTAACGTAATCCGTAGCTATCTAACCACAGCAATTTAGATATTTTTGTCTTTTTTATTATTTGTTGACAATTTTAAAGCATATCATTTTCTCGTCACAGGCTGCACTGATGTTGTGACGTAAAGACGATTTCATAGGCCGGCGACTGGGCCCCTCTCAATTGATTAACAGCAGGACTAAAAAGCATGCTAATGACATATTATTAAATGCATTGACGTTTTTTGTTTTTGGTTTTTGGTTAATCCAATTTTTTTGCTGTTTCGACACCGATTCTCGAATCTCGAGTGATGTTTACCAACAGATTCTGATTTACTCAATTCTTTTAGTTTATACATATTCCTTAACAAAGTGATCACTCCTAGAAAATTAAAAATATTTTTACTAATTTATACCTAATTAATATCTAGAAAAAAATATAGTTAATGAATATTGCTTATTTAAACAAGGGCAATTTTGAAAAAACATGCCCAAAATATTCTTGAAATTCTAAAAAAATCACTTATTTAAAAAAAAAATTGAAAAATCTAAACAATCATTTATTATGAAATAGAGGGAGTAGAATTTAGAGAAGGAGATGTACTTCCTAACATATTCATATATTTTTACAAATTTTATTAATTATATTATGTCCGTATAATGTCTCAATCCAAGGTATTGAAGTCAAGATATAGCGTTTTAAAATTTACTCGTGGAATTTAAAAACTTTATAACAATGATTATTTTTTAATGACAGCCGAAAAGTAGCTAGTGATCGCTATAATGGGACGAGGCTTAAGCTCCATTGCAGGGGTGAGTCTAAAGATGGATTTAAGATTTTAAATTTATAAATTTCTTTATCTCAACTCTTTTGCTTACCGTATTCTGGATAGATTATTTATACATATTTAATGATTTTTTTAATTCTAATATAGGGTTGTGTCAAAATTATTGAATTTTGTTGAAGTCGTAACTTAAACCTGCCCCAAGATAAGCCCAACGAATTTTAGATTTTCGGAAAAGGGTCAAATATGCCCTTATCCTATTAGAATGATTTAAAGTGTCATTCTTTCACCTATTGGATCAAATTCGCCCTTCTTTTCACCTATTGGGATAAAAAAATGTCCTTCACCTATTAGAAATGGCTCAAAAATATCCTCATTCCACCTATTTGATTAAATTTGTCCCCAAACTTAAAATTATCCTCCATTAATGACACAATTATATGACATTTCATTAAATTTTAACTAAACACGTGAACTTTATTTATCGATCCATATAAAATTTTGACTCAATCCCAAAAGAATCCGACCCATCCATGATCCACTCAATACAAAACCCATTTTGATTTAACGTATCAAAGCGATTAGATCATTTTTCACCTTCTTTTTTTCAAATTAGTTTCTATACATGCTTGCTATGTAGTATAATTTAATTCTGGAGTACTCGTTTTGGAATTGCACATATATATGCCTTTTTCGTTTTAGATCAGAAGCATAATTTAATCATCAATTGTTGTAACATCAAGATTTACACGTAAAGATAAGCACAAAAGGCTTAATTTCAATTATTAAATTTAACAACGACATTGCAGCCGAATACAGAGAAATAATTCATACTTTGAATAGAAACTAATTGTAGAATGTAACCTCAAGGAATGTCTGGATATTAATAAGCTGATATTGCAACCATATACATTTTTTAAGAAATATTTAGAATGTAGTCAGTAAGCATTAAATTAAATTGAAGAACACTAATAAATGAAAGATACATAAAAATTAACATAAAACAATGCAAATATATTTTGACATAACTCAGACAAGTCGTGTGTCGTGTGTTCTATGCAAAAATGTTAACTTCTGACCAAAGATAACTTTTTTGCTCGTACAGAAATTAATTAAAAGGGAGGTAAAAATATTTTTATCGCTTTGCTGCGTTAAATCAAAATGAGTTTTGTATTGGGTGGGTCGGGTTCTTTTGGGATTGAGTCAAAATCTTATATGGATCGATAAATAAAGTTCATGCATTTAGTTAAAATTTAATTAAATGTCATATAATTGTGTCATTAATGGAGGATAATTTTAATTTTGAAAATAATATTAGGGACAAATTTAATCAAATATGTGAAAGGAGAGGCATTTTTGAGCCATTTCTAATAGGTGAAGGGCATTTTTTATCCCAATAGGTGCAAGGAGGGGCAAATTTGATCCAATAGATGAAAGAAAAGCATTTTTAGCCATTTTTAATAGGTTAAGGGCATTTTTTATCCTTTTCCGTTAAATTTATAATCTTTTTAAAATAAAATTTAAAATAGATTAAAATGTAAAATAATAATAAGAGCTAACTAGATTTCAGAAAATGAGATCAAACATCAAAGGACATATTTTGCACTACCATTCTGTAGATTCCTGCCAAGTCCATATCAACCTATAATTAAGTTCATGGTAAAGAAAGAGACATAAAAAAATGTACGGAGCAGAGTACAAAAATCTACCGAGGAAGAGCCACCTTGTTTGTCTAAGACAGGCTACTAACCATCCATCACATATACTAATGATGTTGCTCCTGAAAAAAAGTTGTGAGCAGATCTTGCTTAGCATATTTGAAAGGTGTTTCAGTCACCCATCATTAAACTTATGTTTTATTTAGTGCACCTAAATTTTGCATTATCTTAATTACCCTATGAACTTGACTACTATTCGTTATTAGTATTTACCCCCTGACCAGTCTCACCTAATTGAGGTTGAATTCTTTTGTCCAAGTGATAATGATACACCAAATAGTCAAGTTTAGAGGTAATCAAAGCAGCGCAAAAGTTTTAAGTGTGTACTGAATAAAACGTTCCTAATTTTTTGGGGCTTTTAGGTATTTTACCTAAATTATTTAGAGAGGAACAAGAAAGCAAACAAAACACTAAAAGTGAATGTTTTGCTAATACCATGCATGAACCGACTGTTATGGCCATTTCTTGAATGTTGAACAGACCATTATTTTAACACCCTTTTGCAGGACAAGCATGTTTTGCTTTGTGGCCATGCTTGCTACAAATTACTTTTTCTTGCACACTGGATTCCAAACAAGGACAAATATATCAACTTCAAAAGAGGAACAAAATGCTAAACTAATATCTTCAATAAAAACAACAACAAATAAATTACAACATATAGATCTGAAGTGAAGATCAATACATATACACACACTTCCATTTCATCCATCGTCGCGAATCAAAAATGAGCTCGTGATGGAGGAATTGTCAAGAGTAGATCATAAAACTGTTTCCCTCGACATTGGTGCTAAGGCAATTTAAATACTGGACTAAATTAAACACTGCAAATGAGAAAAAATATAAGGAAACTAACTAAGTGCTGATGATACTAGCACATGATCTTACTAAATGTGATACATATGTGTGAAAGTAGTAGTAACCAAGTAAAATTGTCACTGCAAGAATGGCCTAAAATATGCAGCCATTTTGCAGATATGACAAGTATGGGGGATCAAGTGGAAGAGGATCCAAAGATGGCACAGTAAAGAGTTAAAAGGCTCTAAAAACTGCAACAATTGGAAAAGACACGAGCAAAGATGGCGTATAATGCGCGGGCATGGCCAGAAAGATTCAACCGGTAAATGAATCCGAGGAGACTATGTCAAAAAAAGATCTCCTATATGGCCAAAGGATGGTGTGAATCTTGAAATGGTATGTAACACCTAAATCCTAAATGGACAAATGTATGAGAAAAGTTGAACCTAAAAGAAAGGCCTCATGGAACATGAAGGTAAAGATGGATTATCTCTATTAGTATTATCATGATTGTGATGATTCTGATGAGGATCAGAATTATGAGGTTCTTGGTGATGGAAATTCTCAAAATGAAGATTAGGTGGGAACATGAGGTTATTATTTGTGTAATCCAAATAATCCCAAACTGGACTACCTGGACCCCAACCTGCTGGTATTGCATTAAACCAAGCCTCCGCCATATCACCCCATACTAATTCAGTTGATTGTGATGATGATGATGCACAACCTTCTAAGACTCCAAAATTCCCTTGAATTTCATCACTAGCAGTTACCTCGCTCGACCACATCCCCGAGTCCTCGTCGTGGTTATCACCTTCCGGTGGTGGCTGTGGGGGCAGTAGTTCTGTATCTATAGGCTGCAACTGAACACCTTGCACCGAAACTGAAGTTTCTTGATGAGTAATTGGAGACGAGGGCGATGAATTATGCTCTGTAGATGCTTCTCCTCTGTCTTTACCAATAAAGAGTTCAGGGAAATTTAGCTTAGCATTGTCTCCTCTAAGCTTATACGCCTCGCGGTCATAAGCCATGGCGGCGTCCTCAGCAGTGTCAAAAGTACCAAGCCAAAGACGAGTCCGATTACGAGGGAGACGAATTTCAGCTACCCATTTTCCCCAATGTCTCTGTCTCACTCCTCTGTAAAGCTTCGTCGCCGAAATAGGTTGTACTACCTGAGGCCTAAAAAATCCCCTGCTATCTTGCGCCAATCTACTCATCATCATCATTCTTCCCCTCGGACTTAAATTTAGCGTTTCGTTCCAATACTGCAATAGTTGTTGCTGATTCTGTGATGGTTCTAACTCCCCTGCAAAATACGGAGGGTAAAGACATTGTTGATGAGGTGAAAATGAGATCATTTGCTGCTGAGTTTGATGATGTGGGTGAAATACAGGAGTCGTGTTTGGTCCCAATTGTTGTGTCCCGTCAAAGGCAAAAGGAAAAACGAGCCTCGACGACGACGACGAAGAAGAAGAAGAAGATGAAACTGACGGAGCAGGAAGAGGAAATGTCATGGATGCGGGATTATTATAGAGAACAGAGGAATTTAAAGGTAGTTGTTGAGGATAGGATTGTCGTTCGGGACTTTTGATTTTCTTGAAACGCCTGTTAGACATGGAAGCTTCTTCAAAAACTGGCCTCCTTTGTTGTCTTTTAAAGGTATTATCATCAAAATCCATTTGTTCTTGTCCCATTGCTATCCTTGATTTGCTAATTTCCTCTGGTGCAGCCATTGTCACTAGCCTCACAATTCGCCGCTCGCTCTCTTGGAGTTCAGAGTGAATAAACTTCAATTCTTGAATACAATTGGAAATGGTTTGCCAAATGAAACTAAAAATAAATGAAAGCCCAGTTCACGAAAAAGGTATTCAATCAATACCCAAATTTTATTTTGGTGGAAAACAACAAAAATGATGTGAATTTCAAGAGTAGATATTGTCAAACAAAGAGAAAACAGAGCAAGGACAGAGATGAATTGGTGATCGAACCATTCCAAATGTAAACAAGAGATTATTTTTTTTGGAGAGCGAGCGGTGTCTAGTAAAGAGAGAAGAAAAATACAAATTTGGTATGTAATTGTAGCAATTGTGATTGTATGTATAGAGGAGGAAGAGAGGGGGAGGGGAAATTGAATTTTGATAGTATGAGAAAGGGAGAGGGGAGGGGAGGCAAATGAGAGTAAATATAAGAGGGGGAAATTGGGAAATGAGAAGAGTCTGTCCTAGTTTGGTTATTTGGACCCACGCGGCTTCATCTTTCTGAATTTCCGTTGCTTCCACTCTAACCTTCTTCAACTATGTTATATCCACTCGTTAGAATTTCTCTCGGATTAAAAATTACATTGTATATATATAAAATTAAAAAATTATTTTCTTTATATATATATTGAATTTTTTTTAGCTTTTTTGTGCTTTTATTTTTCATATTCTAAACCCTTTTAATAAAACTCATAGGCCCGTCACTGCCCCTCCCCACTATTTTGTTTTCTTCTAATAACAGTGGTGTCCGGGTCAGTTTGTCGCATTTGTTATCTTCCTTCGACACATGTATTGGACAACTCTAATCATCAAATTTAGATTGATGAAAAAAATGTTTTTTCTCACGGCTCTAATCATCAAAATTTGAATTGATGAAAAGAAATCACGCATTATTTTTCTCACAGTTGGAATTTGAACGTAAAATTTCATAATTATCAACCCCTTTATTAATCAATAGGTCACACCCTTAAATTTGCATTTCATTAATCTACTAGATTAGACTTGACTCTTTCCTTCCTTTGTATCATTCTCAATTCTTTGTGGCAAAAAGCAAACAGAGTATGTATTGCCTTATTTTCAATAATTTAGGGACACTTTCGGGCATTTAATTTCCTACATTTAAATCTGTAATAGCCTTTGTATTGATAGTGGAAAGAGTAGGGCAAAGAAAATACAAAGAAAAGAAATAGTAACTTTCTAATTGCAATATTCCTATACAAAATTATGATGTTGAATTGATAGTTGATCTTTCTTTACCACAAACACTATGAAACTACGTTGTTAAATATGTGAAAATGTCGGAAAAGAATTGCTGGATACACATAAAATAGAGGATAACCGTCATTTAGGTAACTCAAGGAATAAGTCCTATATGGACTTTGTGGGTTATTTTAATTTTGGCCCATTAATATTTAATTTAGCAAATTGAATTATGTGAGCTATGTCTTTAAATTTCAGTGTCATTCAAGCACATCCCGCAATTTACTGATAGTAATGTTGTTCCGGGGCATAGCTGAATGACAAATGAGGGGAACTTAAAATCCAGCTAGAGGCCTCCAGCGTGGGTTCGAATCCTAGTGAGAGCAATTTGCTCTCTTCTGGGATAGGACCTTGTAGGCGATATCAGTTGCTCTGTTCTCAAACCCTGGTCATTCAAGCACATTTCGCGATTTACTGGTAGTAGTACGAAAAAATCAAAACTACTATCTGAAGAAATAGTTTGGCGTACGCCGGAAAGCGGAATATAAAAGAAAAAAAGGGTTGTGGGGTGGTTAGAACTTAGAAGTGCTCCAATATGAACAGACCAATGAGAGAGCACCACATATGCAGTACCGGTGTTGGTGTCAATATGGAAAACATTTCTGCAAATAGTTAAGCTGTGCTGTGTCGAGCTACAATTGGTTATTGAAACTGAACAAAAATATCTCAAGAGTGATCAAACCCATTGTTCCGTAATGTTTGACTGATTAAAGTCTCCACCTTCGTCCTATTTAGAGATAGATAGCACATGGTTTCCCAATAGATCCTATATGTATTTTTCTTTCCTTTTTCTTATTTTTTCCCCAGTGCTTTCTATTTTTGTATATAAAATTTTGAAGAAAAAGTTATGCAATAGTATTCCCCCAAAATTAGTAGAAAAGGTGTCCATAATATATACTTTCATGCAAAAATCAACCAAGATAATTAGTATTTTTTTTATTTTTCCAAGTTAATCATTTTAAATATATTTATATCGTTTGTCATACAAAAATCGTATTTGGATAACTGGTAGTAGTATTCTACCTAAAAAAAAGACATCCAAATCTGCAAACATACATTTACATCCATCGAGTCACTCTTTTAATCTTGTCGATAGAATATTACATTTCTGTTGAATTTAATCCTTTTGGGTTTTCGTGAAAGATTTTCAGACGGAGATGCGTCTAATGAGATGTGATAGTCGGGGCGAACTATATCAAATCACCATAACCACACATCAAGCCACGTTACCATCCAGTTTTGCAGCTTTAGCTCATTCTTTATGACATGAACGTTTGGGTCATCCGGGAGTGTTTTTTGCATCCCTTAAACAAAATAGATTTATTGAGTGTACTAGAACTTATAATTCTCATGTTTGTCGCTCTTGTTCTCTTGGAAAACATGTTAAGTTTCCTTTTGTTGTTTCTAATTCTCGTACTGTTATGCCCTTTGATATTATCCACAGTGATATTTTGACATCTCCCGTTTTGAGCTCTTCGGGCCATAGATATTATCTTCTTTTGTTGGATGATTACTCAATTTTTTGTGGACGTTTCCTTTGTCTAAAAAGTCACAAGTTTTTTTCACATTTATCTCCTTTAGAGCATACATCCGCACTCAATTTGAACGAGACATTAAAAATATTCAATGTGATAATGGTAGAGAATTTTATAATGGGTCATTTTGAGATTTTTGCAAAACTAATGGTTTGTCATTTCGTCTCTCGTGTCCACATACATCATCTCAAAATGAAAAAGCAGAAAGAAAAATTTGAACCATTAACAACATTGTTAGAACCTTACTTGCACATGTCTCTCTACCACCATCCTTTTGGCATCATGCAGTACAAATGACAACTTATCTTCTGAATATACTTCCGAGCAAACAATTAGCCTGCTAATCTCCTCTTAAAATTTTATACCTAAGGGACCCATCATACTCTCATTTACGGGTTTTCGGGTGCTTATGATATCCTCTCTTTCCTTCTAATACCGTCAATAAATTTCAACCCCCGGTCTACTCCGTGTGTTTTTTTTGGAATATCCGTCAAATCATCGTGGTTACAAATATTATGACTTATCCCCTAATAAAATCATCGTGAGTCGTCATGTAATTTTTTATGAAACAAATTTTCCTTTTGCCAAATAGCATTGTTTCATGCCTTCTACCTATGAATTTCTTGACAATAGCATACCCCCGTATTTGATCCATAAATTAGCCTCATAAATAGGTCTATTTTTTCCCGGTATCTCGGCACAATTACCGAGTCCAGTGGTTGCCGGCCCAACCGAGCCTCTCGTTGGTAACCTATTGTCGAGAGGGTCAGTGGCTGGCAGTCCGCTGGGTCTCAGCCCACCTTCAGGCACAAGCAGCCCCGCTACTGCTGGCCCATTTCCCGACAGTCCGTCCTTCACTTCTGGCCCAAAATCCAATTCCGGCCAAACGACCAGTCACTCGTAGTCAACACGGAATTTTTAAGCCAAATAAAAAATATAGTCTTCACGCCTATGTTACCAAGTCACCATTGCCCTTAATGACCCGAATTGGAAAATGATTATGGATGATGAATTTAATGCTCTAATTAATAATAGGATGTGGGATTTGGTGCCCCGTCCTCCTGATGTTAATGTGATTCAGTCTATGTGGATTTTTAGTCATAAAGAAAAATCTGATGGTACATTTGAGAGGAATAAAGTCCGTCGTGTAGGTGATGGGAAAACTCAACATGTTGGTGTGGATTGCGGTGAGACTTTCAGTTCGGTTGTCAAACCGGCAACTATCCGCACGGTAAGTCTGGCTCTTTCTAAGGCATGGCCGCTTCATCGGCTTGATGTAAAAAATGTCTTTCTACATAGAGAAATCAATAAAACAGTGTACATGTATCAGCCCATGGGGTACAAAGACCCTACTTATCCTAATCATGTATGCTTGCTGAAGAAATCATTTTATGGGCTCAAACAAGCTCTTAGAGCATGGTACAAGAGGTTTGCGGATTATGTTTCACATCTTGGGTTTTCTAACAGCATATCTGATCATTCTCTATTCATATATCGTTAGGGTAATGATATACCTTACATTCTTTTGTATGTGGATGATATTATATTAACTACCTTATCGGATACTCTTCGCAAGTCTATTATGTCACTTCTTGGCTATGAGTTTGCATTGAAAGATCTAGGGCCACTAAGTTACTCCTTGGGGATAGCCATGACATGTCATGCATGTGTTTTATTTTTATCCCAAAAGAAGTATGCAGAAGAGATCGCTGAACGAGCTGGCATGTCATCGTGTAAGCCGTCCTCTACTCCGGTTGATACTAAACCGAAGTTGAGTGCTTCTTCTAGCAAGCCATATGCCGATCATAGCTTGCATTTATATCCGTCTTCGACAACCACTCTTATTTTATACACAGATGTTGATTGGGATGGATGTCCGGATACCAGACGCTCCACGTCTGGTTATTGTGTATTTCTTGGTGATATTTTGGTATCTTGGTCCTCAAAACGGCAAGCGGCCTTGTCCAGATCCAGTGTCGAAGCAAAATACCGAGGAGTTGTGTGTTGTTTGAATCTTGTTGGCTACAGAACTTTCTTTTGGAGCTCCACTGTCCGATTCCGAAGGCGACATTGGTTTATTGTGATAATGGTAGTGCGATTTATCTCTCATGGAATCCGGTTCAACATCAACGCACTAAACATATTGAGCTGGATATTCACTTTGTTCACGAAAAGGTTGCTCCTGGACAAGTACGTGTCTTAATGTCCCGTCACGTTATCAGATTACATATATTTTTACAAAATGTCTTCCACTGGTTTTTATTTGAAGACGTTCGGGACAATCTCAACATACGCCGACCTCCCGCTTCCACTACGGGGGTGTGATAGAATATGCAAATATATTTAGACATAAATATGTATATTCTGTATATGGTAGATGTATATTTTAGTTATTACTTACCGTAATTATAATCTAAAATTATGCTTGTATTTTAGTATATGTACTATGACTTTAGAATGAAATAATGAAGGAAAATATTTCTTATAATATATATGTATATAAATTTTGTATAATAATGTAAAAGTGTATGTTGGAGATACGGATATACCTTAAGCCAAAAATTTTGATTACCTGAATGCAAGGTGTTGTGTTGAAATATATATTTTTGGATTATAAAAATAGGTGAACTCTAAATCTAAAAAAGAAAGTAATTTTCAAGAAACAAATACTTCTTCTGTACTAATTTATGTGTCATTTTTCGCTTTCCCATATTCAAACTGTATGAATTTTAATTAATATTTTAAATTATATTTTTTCATCAAATTAATATGAAAAGAATTATAACTTATAATATTTTTTATGTAGTTTTTATATATATAAATTTTAATTTTAAAATATTAAATTAATATAATTTAGTTTATCTTTAATATTTAATTAAATTTACTTTCGAAAAGTGGAAAGTGCCCAAAAAATTACGAGTATAATTGAGTCAAAGAGAATAATGATTGGGGAAGGCTAAATGAGAAAGGCGTGGGATTTGAATATCCACGTAATCACTAACTTTCGGCAAAGAACTTAAAATTGTTTTAAAGAAATGTCAGGTTTTTGTATTTAAGTTGTAAACAATAAAGTCAACCAACAAAACGGTGTGTGTTGGATGGGTCGGCACGTGTCGGTGCTCACCCGGTAATTTTTTCTGAGGTTCCATCAACACGTGGGACCCAGCACCAAAAAAAAGAAAAAAAGAAAGCTACTGTAATTCTAAAAATATACTTCGTACACTCTTAAGATATCTGCAAATGAATTTAATATATTACGATAGTGTAACAAATTAAAGTATTATGAATTTAATATATTGTGATAGTATAATAAAATTTTAAATCATTCGTGAAATTTAACTTGTTATAATGGCTAGCTATCTACCCTTTTTCAAGATTATCAATCAATATTATTAATTATAATTTTGCAATCATCTTTTAAGTAAGTTAATTGTCTAAATAATTTTTACATCATCATTATTTACAACTTAAACACTTTATTAATAAAGGGTCTGTCTTACAATTTTATTCATTATTTCAACTCTAATTTGAAATAGAGAATTGAAAGTTTGAAAATTTTATTTGAGGAGTATAGAATAATAATTTTAACTTATAAAAGTTTAGTTTTTTTCAAGTGCAATTCATACTCAAAACAACTTTTTCTCAACTTCAACTTCTAATATGATCTTTTTTGCGTCAACGAAATATTATTCAAACGGGACCGTTGAGCAAAGCAATTGTTCGCTACGTATAAATTGTTTGAATCAATTTGCAAGCGGAATTTAGGGAAATATTCCTTGATCATCTTATTTCAATATAGGTAATATATACAATCATAGGTCTAATACTAATCTAAGTTTATCTAAAATAAAAGATGCTAATTACCTACGATCTTCCTAATGATGACTAATTGATTTTACAACTAATTACAAGATGACTAATTGATTTTACAACTAATTACAATATCTTAATTAATGAGAATAAATATAATTATGGGATTTGCCCATAATTATTCTAACAGTCTCCCGTAGTCTTAGCGGGAGGTTCTCGAATGCTGAGATTGTCCCTGAAATCATCAAAAAGTACGCGCGAAAGACCTTTTGTAAAGATGTCAGCTATCTGATAACGGGACGACACATGGAGAACACGGACTTGAACACGGGCAACTTTTTCTCGGACAAATAAATATCCATTTCAATGTGCTTCGTGCGTTGATGCTGAACAGGATTGCCAGATAAATAGATCACACTCACATTGTCACAATAGATCACTGTTGCCTTTTCAACCGGACAATGAAGCTCCAGTAGTAGATTACGGAGCCAATAAGATTCAACAACAGCATTTGCCACCCCTCGATATTTTGCCTCTACACTTGACCGAGATAGTGTGGACTGACGTTTGGAGGACTATGAGATGAGATTGTCACCTATGAACACACAATAGTCGGAAGTGGAATGACGTGTGTTTGGGCAGCCAGCCCAATCCGCATCAGTGTAGGCAGACATACTCGAGACGGAGGACTTATACATATGTAGTCCGAACCGGAGAGTACCCTCCACATACTGCAGAATCCTCTTGAGAGCCCCCATATGCTCTTCATTTGGGTCATGCATGTGTAAACAAACTTGCTGGACTGCATAAGAAATATCAAGCCTCATAAAAGTGAGATACTGCAATGCACCAGCCAGGCTGCGCTAATGTGTGGGGTCGCTGTATGGAGTACATGAAGCATTGCTCAATTTCGCCTTCATGTCAATCGGAGTATGTGTAGGTTTGCATGAAGACATCCATGCTTTGTCAATATCTCCTCGGCATACTTCTTTTGACTGAGAAATAGACCACTTGCATAGTGAGTGACAACAATGCCAGAAAATAATTCAACGAACTTAAGTCCTTCATTGCAAATTCTGCTGCAAGAAGGGACATAATGTACTGGCGAAGTGAAGTTGAGGATGCAGTGAAGATAATGTCATCAACATACAGAAGTATATAAGCCACATCAGTGCCCTTTCTATAAATAAAAAGAGACTGATCCAACTTGCGGTGAGAGAATCTAAATTTCGAAACAAATCCTGCAAACCTGTTATACCATGGCCGAGGAGCTTGTTTCAGACCATATAAGAATTTTCTCAACAGGCACACATGATCTGGATGGGCAGGACCGCGGAATCCCAACGACTGATGCATGTATATTGTTTCCTGCAAGTGGCCATGTAAAAATGCATTCTTGACATCCAACTGATGAATGAACCATGACTTGGACAGTGTCAGACTAAGAACAGTCCTGATAGTTGCAGGCTTGACTACCAGACTGAATGTTTCACCGCAATCTACTCCGACCCGCTGAGATCTGCCATCACCAACAAGACGAACTTTGTATCTCGCAAAAGAACCATCAAAATTCTTTTTATGGCAAAAAATCCACATTGACCGAATTATATTCACATTAGATGGCCGTGGTACCAAATCCCACGTCTTATTTTGAATAAAAGCAGTAAATTCATCTAACATGGAAGCCTTCCAATTCAAGTCTGAAAAAGGCAGCTTTAGGATTTTTTTGGTATTGGTGAGGGATGGACTGAGGTGGTTAGGTTGAAATGGTGCTTAGGGCAAAAAATCTCGTGCATTGCATATGTTTCCATGGTCCGTTTAGGTGTTGAGTCGTTGGATGGTTGGGTGTTGTTGGGACTTTAGGCACATACAGTGGGTATGGTGGTTTCAGTATTTTGGGTCGAGGTAGTGGGCTCGGTACGGTTCTGGTCCGGCGAGTTGCCGAAAGGGGGTGGGGTGATAGGTTGTGTTGTAGGGGTCTGTGATGGCCCTAAATTGTTATCTTGAGAGTTTAGATGATACCTCAAAATTGGATAAATTACGTCATCCAGGAAGTCATATGAAGGTGGGGATGCCGCTCGAGATGTAGCAAACGGGAAGGTTGATTCAACAAAGATAACATGACGAGAAATAATGATTTTTCCTGTTGACATATCAAAGAATTTATATCCCCTATGATTTTGTGGGTACCCCAAAAACACGCAAGGAGTAGACCGATCTTGAAGTTTATGAATGGTGGAGGATGGAAATAAGGGATAACACAAACACCAAAAAACTCGTAAATGTTTAAACGAAGGGATACGGTTGTACAATACCTGAGTAGGGGACATATTGGAGAGTAGTTTACTAGAAAGAATATTTAAGAGATATGTAGCCATTTGAAGAGCATGATGCCAAAAATTTGGTGGTGTGGATGAATGCATAAGGATATAGCGAGTCATATTGTTGATTGTTCGAATCTTTCTTTCTGCTTTCCATTTCGAGAATATGTATGTGGACAAGAAATACAGACTGGCATCCCATTTTGTTGACAAAAAAAATCTGAAATTGGGCATTTATAAATTCCCCCATATTATCACATTGAAAACATTTAATGGTTTTGCTAAACTGAGTTTTGATAAACACACTAAATTGTTTCAAAATGTTATAGGTCTGTGATTTTTGTCCTAAGGGAAAGGTCCACAAAAAATTAAAAAAACATCAACAATGAGCAAATAATACTTATGACATGTAGCACTTAATACATGTGAAGTCTACAAATCACAATGCAACATATCCAATGGCATAATAGTATTAGTAGTAGAGGCAGAAAACGGAAGTTTAATATGTTTACCAAACACACAGGTTTGACAAACAGAAGAGTCCAAACGTCCATTACAAAAAACCATTATTCTTCCTAAATTGATTAAAAACCATTATTCTTCCTAAATTGATTAAAAACCAGTGCTCCTGGGTGTCCCAACCTATTGTGCCATATACTAAGAGAGATGGTCGCAAAGGTGGAAGGTTTGACCATGTGATTGTTGGAGATAGAAGTGATGGGATATAAGTCCCCCGTGCTATTACATTTCATGAGCTGCATCCCCGTCTGAAAAACATTCACAGAAAAACCAAACGGATCAAAATTCACAGAAACATTATTGTCAGTTGTAAAACGTCTAACAGAGATCAAGTTTTTAATTAATTTTGGCGCATGTAAGACATATGTCAAGCATAAAGGTGGGTAGGGTAATGGTAGTATTACCTGACCAATACCACGAATTAGAATTTCCTGCCTACTGCCAACAACAATATTTTTATTACCGCTTGTATTAAAATAAGACGAAAGATTACCTTGAGATGCTGTCACGTGTGACGTAGCCCCTGTATCCATGTACCACGATTCATCTGGAATATTCAGATTCATGTGACTCATGGCTTGTTCAATATCCGTGGGTGCATATCCTACAGAAGATGATGCTTGAGCTGCAAAAGCATGTTGTGGATGAGATTCGAGAATACCGGGTTGTCGACTAGAAGGAGGAGGCCGGGCCCACGAAGAGGTTAGGAATAGACATAGCGAAGCAGCCCACTGTGGGGCCCAAGCCCACGGTGGGTACTGCCCCCACTGTCCGCCGCTACTGCCTGGAAAATTGCCACCACTGCCAGCCCGCCACTATCCGGGCTGGCTGCTGCCGCTGGCGGTTTTTCCCCTGCTCCGTCCACGTCCCTTTCCACTATTATTTTTTCCTTTATCGTTTCGATTTGAACCCAGTTTTTTACTATTATTTTGACGAGTATTTTGGCCACCCGAATCAGAATTTTGGGGTTCCAAATCAGTGGAAAAGGAGTTGGTGGATACGAGAGCTGTACCACCGGAAGTTATGCCCGATGATGCCTGCTTTGCTTTCCTTGTTTCCTCGAGAATTAATCTTGAACGGGCCTCGTAAAAGGGAGGTAATGGATTGCTTTGTTGAATGAACACAGCAACACCATCATATTGCTCATTTAACCCCACAATCAATTGAAGTACCAACCTTTGATCCGTCACGGGCGAACCAACGTTGAACAGTTGGTCCACAACTACTTTCAATTCTTAGCAATAGGCTGAAATGTTGGAAAAATCATTCAATTTAATATTTGTAAATTGGTGCTCAAGATAAATGGCCCTAGACATTTTGTTATCTTGAAATATATTTTATAATCTTTCCTACGCCTTTTGAGCATTAGAATTGGGTTGTAAGATGGTATGAAAAAGATCATTCGAAATAGTGTCATAAATCCATTGAAGGACTATAGCATCTAAGCGAGACCATAATTTCTTGTCCACCACAGTGGTATCCGACGGTGACTCAGATGGAATGATATGGTTAATGACCTCATAGGCACGACAGTGAATTTTGAATAGTTCCGCCCATGAGGTATACTGCCCTTTCTCCATTTCAAGAGTTATGCCAATAAAGTTCTTGATGTTATTAACGGCAATAGCGGGATGAAAGCTTTATTTTTTGGCCATAATTCCTACTTCAAATCAAAAGAAAAGAAGAAGAGAATGGTGTTGTGATGAAAGTATATAGAAGAGACTTAAATTTTGGAAGAACAAAAAATATATCCAGCCGAGTAGGGGAGGAGTATGGGTACGGCAAAGATGTATATTTGGAGTAGGGTGTAGAAGCTGTTTTAGGTTTATGATTTTGGGAGGACTAAACCTAAGTGTTCGCCGAAAATATTAGTAATTGGAGTAGAAGAAATCCGTTAGGAGAAGGGAAGAGAAGAGGTTTAGGGCAAGGATCTTTTAGATTCTTGAAATCATGTAGGAAAATATTTCTTGATCATCTTATTTCAATCCTAGGTAATATATATAATTATACGTCTAGTACTAATCTGAGTTTACCTAAAATAGAAGATGCTAATTACCTACAATCTTCCTAATGATAACTAATTGATTTTACAACTAATTACAAGATGACTAATTGATTTTACAACTAATTACAATATCTTAATTAATGAGAATAAATATAATTATGGGATTTGCTCATAATTATTCTAACACGGAAAAGATAAAAATGCTAACATGTCATTAGTGTTAACTTTACATTCCTAGAGGACAACTTAGTAACTAAAATGGACTTTTATAGATGCTGGTAAATTTCATCGTGATCATTTAATTTTGAATTTATTACACACAATTTTATTACATAAAAAGCAACCAGCTTTAAAGTTTTTTCAGACCAAATTACTCTTTCATCGCATAAAAGTCATCAAATTTTAAAGTTTATCAGACGAAAATTATTTTTTTATTCTTTTTCTCACATAAAGGTCATTTAATTTAAAATTTATCTTCTTATAAATCAATTTGCCAAAGTACTTAAATAAATATATAGTACGATGCAAAGCACCAGATACGGTTAAGTATTTTCTTTTCGATTATCGATTGTCCAAGTGTGACTTTTGCCTGATGGAAAATTAATTAATCCATAATTATGTTGAAGACTTTAGGGAGATAGTAGTGTTTTGTCTTTCAATTATTAGACTAGCTAGAATTGAAGAATAAGTGAACAACCGATCCAAAGAAAAACAGACAGAAAAATAATGTAGGAAAGACGTTAACACAGTGGAAATTAAAGAAGGGAACAAAAAAAAAATCTATTAAATAATTAAATAAATTATAAAAAAGTAAGCAAGTAAAATTTAATAAAAGTTGGGCAAGTCAAGTTATGACTTATTATTTAGTCAACTTTATTTAATTATATTTCAACCCAAATAATTTTTCACGGGTTAATTATGACCCGATAATTTATTAATTGAGT
Source organism: Anisodus acutangulus (assembly GCA_029783415.1). Classification (NCBI taxonomy): domain Eukaryota; kingdom Viridiplantae; phylum Streptophyta; class Magnoliopsida; order Solanales; family Solanaceae; genus Anisodus; species Anisodus acutangulus. The sequence goes on from CM056491.1 coordinate 27,350,548, forward strand.
ACATTGTAATCCGTCCAAATTAAGCCCAATATATTTAACACACATAATTAACACAATGGAAAGCAAGAGATTTGTGTAGAAGCCAATGGATTAGCAGATATTAATTTCGTTAATGTGACAAAAGAGAGAAGCCCATATCTTTAGGCCCCTCCATTAATGATGAAAACTCACCAACCAAAATATATCTAAATAGATTAGGTGTCCAAAGCATGCATGGAAATGTCATGCATTTGGATTGACCTATTACATGCCCACAAAACAATATTAATCATGAAGGGACTGGTCCTCCAATCCTACAACTACATTATTTGACCATGGAACACTATATATATATATATATATTGGATGGTATTCGTTTCGCTTCCAACAAGATAATGGAGTAAAAGGTAGCTCGTAAAATTAGAATATGTAATTGACTTTATAGGATAATTAGTTTAAGGGTAATTTGTATATTAATTTTATATAGACGAATTCAGAATCTGAGGTTATTATCGCGTTCTGAAGTATATTATATTTATATATTAAGTGAAATTCTAAATAAATATACACAATTTGGATCAAAGTTATTAGATTGTATCAAACCTGTATTTTTCATGGTATGTAGCTGCACACATACTTCCATACTGTAAAACCTCGATAAATTAATAATCTCGATTAAATAATAATTTTCTCTGATCCCGACTTGGGCCAATGGAATAAAATAATAACCTCGATAAATGCATAAGATAATAATTTTAAAAAAATTTCTTGAGGCTTACTGAAAATATAAAATAACAATTCATTAAATACGTATGAAAATTACATATATAATTCATAAAATAAAGCACTTCCTAAACAATTTTTACCAATTTCAGGTAAAGCTTCTTCAATATTCTCCATGACAATTGAACCACTTTCACCAAACCTTCTATAAGACTTAATCCCATGTCTCGCCTTGAACCGTTCTAGCCAACCACTTGAGAAGTTAAATTCTAGATTTGCATCACCATACATTTTCTATACAAAACTCTCTTGCTTTAGTTTGAATCATTTCTCCAATTATGTTCACTTTCTCTTGATATTGGAGAAATCACTCATACAATACATTTTCTAATGCAAGATATTTTGCTGATTTGTGCCTTTTAACATTGATATTTGTTATCTATTCTGCTGACCTTTTAAGAGTATTTGATACCGTTGATTAACTAATAGAGAGATAAAACTTTTGTTGAACCCATTGTTACAAATCTTTTTGACTTGAAGAGGGATGCTTATTTTTGTACTCACATAATGTTTTTCTCATCTCATCAGTTAGCGTAGACTTTTTTACACCTTTCAAATGAGTATCCATGGAAGAGAAAATATAATATATGAATTTTTATATTTTGGTATATGAAGTTAAAGTACATGTGTCTATTTATAAACTCTATATTGTGTACTTGAAACAATTCACAACACTTCATATTCTAACACTTCATATTCTAATGTACATGCATTCTATTTTGAATCACGTCAACCCAAGATTAATAAACTTCTTTTTGACAAGATTAATAAACTTAGATACAATGCACCATCATTAATTGATTATTTTATTTTCTTTTCTTAGTTACCAAAAAAAATTAATTGTTTAATTTGAGAAATATAATGTACAAAATAAAAATATTCTATAAATTAATAAATATTAATTTATCGATAAATTAATAAAATATTCATTTATTAATAAATTAATAACCTCGTATATGATAATAATTTTTCAGGTCCCAATAATATTTATTTATAGAAGCTTTACTATATTTGTTATTGAACAATTAATACAATACAACTAAAGCAAATAATAAGAATATTATCAAACAGCCACAAATGATACAACTAATATAATATAATATATTATGAAACCTGAACAACAACCATCCAAACAAGCTATCATCAACTCATATTTTCCTGACAAGAAAAGACAGACAAATTAAATGTACCATGAGTAGTTTTACTTTTTTTATATAATTCTTTTCTCGTTTTAATATCTTTTTTTCGACGAAAAGAGTTTAAAGAAACCATTTCCGTTAAAGAGTTCTCTACTACGATAGTTTTTAGCAGGTGGCTTTCTTTTGAAAGAGAGGTTTGTGAAGATTAAGTATATTAGTACTTTCAAACCACATCTTAAGTTGATTTAACATTAGAGAGTAATCGACAAAGATAAAGCCTATGAGGTGTTTTTAGTGTTTAGCATTCGTAGGTTATGACAGAATATACACATACTCGTGTATATTTGGTATATAATTTGTAGAATTCTTGTATAAGTATAATTATGGTAGTAATCTTGTATTAAGAAAATGTAGTAGTCTTATATTAGAAAAAGATAGATTTAATTTTCATCATTAGAGATTGTATATCATGTATATATACCTTATACATTAATAAAAATAATCAAGAGATTATTCTCTTTCATGGTATCAACAGTCTAGGGCGAACTTTTCCTTCTTCAAAGATTTGTAGCTTCCGCTGCCCTACTCTCGTCGGCCATCGGCCGTGACAACCCCCTCCCTTCAAAAAAAAATTCAGACTCTCCTACTTCGGTTAACACCAAACCAAAGCTGAGTGCTAATTCTAGCACATCTTACGAGGATCCTCCCACTATCATAGTCTTGCAGGAGCTCTTCAGTATATTACATTCACGAGGCTCGATATTACTTATGCAGTGCAGCATGTGTGTTTATTTATGCATGATCCGAAGGACGAGCACATGCATGTTCTCAAACGCATTGTGTGTTACATTCAAGGCACTCTTAATTATGGTTTGCACTTATATCCATCCTATGTATCTACTCCCGTGTCTTATACAGATGTTGATTGGGGTGGATGTCCAGATACCAGACGTTCGACATCTGGTTATTGTATGTTTCTTGGTGATAACTTGGTCTCTTGGTCGGCTAAACGCCAGGCTACTTTATCGCGATCCAGTGCGGAGGCCGAGTGTCGAGGGGCAGCCAATGTGGTGTCTGAGTCATGTTGGCTGCGTAATCTCCTATTATAGCTTCACTTTCCTATTCAGAAAGCTACCTTGGCCTATTGCGATAATGTTAGTGCAGTCTATCTCTCTGAAAATTCGGTCCAACATCAGCACACTAAACATATCGAGATGGATATTCACTTTGTTCGCCAAAAAGTAGCTCGTGGACAAGTACGTGTCTTGCATGTCCCTTCACGGTACCAAATTGTTGACATCTTTACTAAGGGTTTTCCCTTAGTTCCGTTTGAAAATTTTAGGGACAGTCTCAGCGTACGACAAACGCCCGCTATGACTGCGGGGATGAGACAGAATATACACGTACTCGTGTATATTTGATATATAATTTGTAGAATTCTTGTACAAGTGTAATTATGGTAGTAGTCTTGTATTAGAAAAATGTAATAGTTTTATATTAGAAAAATATAAATTTAGTTTCCATAATTAGAGATTGTATATCATATATATATATACCTTTTATATTAATAGTTAGACATGAACTTAGGTTTCGTAGAAAGCTGGGAATCAATAACTTGAGGACTAAAACTTAATCATAAGTAACTAAACAAATAAAAAAATCCCAATTGGTCGGTTGCAAATAAAATTAACTAGTGAACTTTGAGTGTTTTGTCGACGAGACCAGTGTTATCATCAAAATTAATTACTAAAAAATGACTATTAGTGGCCATTTGGATGCCATTTCATTAAGCACTATGATGCTAGTTAATTAAGGTTGCATGTCAACAAAGTCTATCCAGATTACATATTCAAGAAGAAAGTATAAGTTTTTTAATTAAAATAAGAAAGTCAATGCTTATTAATGGTTTCTTTTTATAAGAGCTACTTTATTAGATATTTTTTTCTACTAATTATAAGATTGAAAGGAATCAGACAAAGTTTGACTACAAAAGGTCCGATCCGTGTCATTTAAGATTGGATAGAGTAAGGGGGCGTCAGATGGACAGTTTGAGCTAAAGTTGGACGGGTCAAGATAAATTGAATTAATAGATGAGTCAATGTTCAACCCGCCCAAAACTTATATGGGTTAAGATGGATGAGTTAAGAAGAGCTAAATGATGGATCACAATCCAACTTGACCCATTACTTTTATAAATTTCAAACTTACATTCTATGATGTTATTTATTTTGTATGATATTTAATTTTTCCATATCTTTATTTTTAAAATAAGAATAATATTTTAATTTTTTTTTCATTTTTTATAAAAGTAAAATAAATATATAAAATAATGGGTGGGAGGGCAGGGGTAGTAGGGCGGGGGTGAGAGGCGGGGAGCTGGGTAGTGGGGTAAGCAAAATTTTCTCATTTTTTTTTATAAAAAGTTTATAAAAGTAAAATAAATATATAAAGTAAAAACTTCGAGTGGAGTGGGGATGGGGTAAGCAAAATTTTCTCATTTTTTTTATAAAAAGTTTATAAAAGTAAAATAAATATATAAAATAGAAAATTTGGTGGTGGGGTGGGAGGGAGGGGGTTGGGTGATGGGGTACGAAAAATTTCTCATTTTTAATAAAATTTTATATATAAGTAAAATAAATATGTAAAATAAAAACTTCGGGGGTGGTGTGGGAGGCAGGAGGGTAAAAAAAAATTTCATATTTTAATAATTATTGTATAAAAGTAAAAAAAAATATGAAACAGAAATTTGAGGATGTGGAGGTAAGAAAATATTTCATATTTTTTATATTTTTTTTTTATAAAAGTAAAAAGAATATGAAATAGAAATTCGAGGACGGGGTAGGGCATGAGGTGGGGGTGGAGGGGGTAGGGGGTAAGAAAAAAAATTCATATTTCTAATAATTTTTTTTTATAAAAGTAACAAAAAATATGAAATAGAAATTTGAGGATGGGGTGGGGTGGAGGGGTTGGTGGGGTTAGAGGCGGTAGGGGAGGTAAGAAAAATTTCATATTTTTATAAAAGTTAAAAATATGAAATAGAAATTTGAGGATGGGGTAGGGCAATGGGGTGGAGTGGGGGTGGGGGTAGGGTTTGGGTGGGAGGGGATAGATAAAAAGTCATATTTTTATAAATTATTTATAAAAGTAAAAATATATAAAATAGAAATTTGAGAATGGGGTAGGGGGGGGTAAGGCGGGAGGGTGGGGGTAAGTGGGATAGAAGTGGTAGGGGATGGGGTGGAGTACGCAAGGTAGGGGGCAGAGATGTGAGGGTGGTTCAGTGCTTGGGTGGGGGTTGGTGTAGGTGAGGGGTAGGGTGGATGGATAGTGTGGTGGGTGGTTGGGGTGCATTGGTGTATTTTTATTGTTCCGAAATAATAAAGAATTTTTTAAAATAAATATTTATAAATAAAAATCTAAATCTAGAGTGGAGCTCTAATCGTTAAAATTGAGCATTTTCGTGGGTCAAGTTTGGAGATCATCATGTGTTCATTTGGGCTGTTGATTTATGATGGATCAACTTGTGCTAGCCCAAATCAATCCATCATCAAAATTACTCTTGCCCAAACCCATGAAACCTTGGATGGGTTGGGCGGGTCATTTGGTGGACTAATTTTGTCACCCCTAGATAGAGTCAATTCTAAATGTTGTTGGTACACATATATTTTTGTGCTTCAAAATATCTCGTATAGAGTGTGTCTGAACTTATCAATAAAATATGTTGAAAATTATGAGGCCTCAGATTTAATTCTAGCGGAAACAAACATTAAATGAATTCTTCTCATTTATCTAAATTTTGGTGGATAGAATTACATAGCAGCTGATCCGGATATCACAGTGATAAAAAAATATCTCATATATAAATAGAAATTTTGTGAAATGTGAACACAATATGTTTTCTTGTTTTTTTTTCTTTTTACAATTTAAGCACTATTAGTGTAAATTATTACTTCTACAAGACTACAAGGGGGTCTGTTTCTAAAATAAATTTCTAATTATTTGTTATGTTTCATACACATGATTTTTTAAGAAATAAGATCTTTTATTTCGCAATAAAATAATAATTCATGCTCCTCCTTTTGGGAAGAGGGGGTATAGGGAAACTAGCTATTTTTCTAACTAGCTTTCACATGTTAAAATTAAGTTGTTTCTTTTCTTGAACATTAGTCCTATTACTGATCAGTAATTAAATGTGCATAGTAATCATAAGATGGGGGTTGAATGCCTCCAGGACCATTTGAAAGGGGTGAGAAAACCTGAGTCCGTGATTGTGCGCGCTTCAGACCGGATAGTCAACTTCCAAATAAAGAATGTCTGGATTTGGCCATGAGAAGGGGGGGGGGGGTTGTAGAAAAATATACCACATCGGTGCGCGCGAGATGAGACCCTGGACTTGTTATAATTAAAGCGGACAATCCTCCTCTCTAAGCTAGCTTTTGGGATGTGAGTTAAGACTTAAGATCAAGAACTAATTTGACACTTTCTAAGAGAATCATATTTAGACATAGCAAAAATAAATGTTCGAAATTAAGATAATTACGGAGCTGCAGTCAATGAACTACTTGTTTTTAGTACAATTGAGGATTTATTTCCTTTGGCACCTTTTTAATAAAAAAAAAGTTATTATGAAAGAATAACAAAAGAACCATTTTTATCAGATGTATGTTTCATATGTATAATATTATTTATTCAGCTGACTAAAGAAATTTCACCCTAGCCGTCGTTGTCGTGTACTTAATGTATAAAAGTATATAATCAGGCAGTGTACACGGATTATACCATATTTATACACTGCATATTGATTAAAAAAATAATTTTTTTTGTTGTTGTGGGCTTTTATTAGATTGCTCTGTAGTGTATAAGAATCCCAAGAGAATTATTGTAAATCATTTTACTCCAAGTATATAATCAGTGTACACGGATTATACCATATTTATAACTGGTAAAGTTGCTACCATGTGACCAGGAGGTCATGGATTCAAGTCGTGAAACAACCTCTGACAGAAATGCAAGGTAAGACTGCGTACAACAGACCTTTGTGGTCCGACCCTTCCTCGAACCCCACGCATAGCGGGAGCTTAGTGCCGGGCTGCCCATAATTAAAATTTTGCCCTGTATAATTAGTGTTTATCTTCGGCATATGTATCATACACAACCCACATGTTATGCCAGATAAGGCATAACTGTCAACACTCAAGATAATATGAAAAATGCATAATTTCAGATTTCGACGGGCATAGTTAGCGTTTAATTTTAACATATATATCATAACATCCACATAAACTATACCAAATAAGGCATAATTTCCAACACTCAACATAATTTAAAATATTACTATAAAACTATGCCGCATAACTTGATTCCCACATAATTTAGGCCGCGCGAGGCAAAATCAATTTTCGAAGAAAAAATATATTCTAGAGACTGCCTTGCGAAATAGACCTGAATATTTTCATAAGGGAAAAAATTAAAGACTAGTGCGTTTGAAGGAAATCCGCACAAAAAAATGATGTTTGCGTTGGGCCTTCTAGCAAATAAAGCACAGTTCTAATTTGGCTCATACGAGTCCGATATTGTGGGGCATTGGCACTTATGTCCCTATTTTTGTTTTTAATTTTTGTTCCTCATAACAAATAATTTTTTTGCGAGCATAAGCTTATATTCTCGCATCGTAATATCTCATAAGTTTCACATCTGAATTCCTTTTGTGATTATATGTCAAAAGTCACAACAATAGAGAGGAGAAGAATTATGTTCTAGGTTCCTTTATAGAAATATGCTAAAAAGAATAAAAAAGCTTCTTGGAATGAATTTTTTTATTGTATCACATATCTCCCAAATTCCAGAATATTCGGAATATGAGATTTAAAATTGAAATTTAAAGTCTAAACTTTGACATTTAAAATTCTAGATTTGAAGTTAGGCTTGAGTTGTTTCAAACTTCACACCTTTGGACAAAAGTTTACAAACCCGATTAGTTGAAGTTCAAACTGCTATCCAAACTTGAGACCTGAGGTCTGAAATTAGATTCAACCAGTTTCCAACTTCAGACCCGAAGGACTGAAGTTGTGAGGTCTCTCAAATTTGATTCTAAAATGGTTAAAATTTAAATAATCTGAAAACTTTGACTATGTTTTAAATAGCGGTCGTTCAAGCTGCTATTTGTGCACTTCCCCTCCGACTGCGTGAAACATGGGCTAGTATTTGATGGTTCACGAAAAATAATTCGTATACTCATCTGTGAAATGAATCTCAATTGCCAAAAACTGAAAAATGTTCACCTAATGTCTATATGTCATTATTGTTCACTGATTCCATAAACACAAGCCTAAGTGAAACTTTAGTAGTACAAGTATTTTAAATGAAATGAAAGAAATGATGGCATTATTTGTTCAAGAATTCCATATAAAAGCTGCAGCAATTAGTAAAATTGTCCTGAATCACTCTGAATTTAATAGTTAAGCACCAACACAAGATAGTTTCACCAAAGCATCACTCATTTCACTCAAAAGAATTTCATAGAATCACCAAAACACAAGATAGTTTCATCAAATCATCACTCATTTCACTCCAAGTACTTCCATAAAATCACCAAATCACACACACACACACACACAAAGAAATCTCCATTTTCATTGCAAGTATGCATCTGCTAATTTTATGAACAAAAAAATAGAAATAAAATCACTCAAGTATTGTTCTAGCCTAGAGTAAAGATGACCATGCTATGGTAAAGCTATCGATTTAACGCTAGCATTTCTTTTGCAGTTTCTTTTTCTTGAGAGCCAAGAACTTAGCTGCTACTTCGTCGTAGTCTGGTAGCTTAGGATGGACATGTCTATTTTCAGGCTCTTGAACCGGGAAGGAATTTGACCGAAGAAAGTTATCGTCTGTGAGGCTATCTTTAGGCCTTTCAGTAGGCATAGTCATTGCCCTCAAATAAGGGGCCTGATTTTCTTTTCTTTCCCTTCGATCCATCATACTTGATGTTGATGACATCGTCGAATTACAAGTTTCTTGACTTTCCCATATCTCCTCAGTATCAGGTTTTACAAAATGACCCCTCACTGATTCAACATCTTGATTAGTTTTTGCTATCTGTTGTGGTGGAAGCACCAATTGGCATTTACTAAAATCCTTTGTGGCTTTGACTCTTCTACTTGGCACGCGTAAAGGAGATTCCCCGTTACCTTTTCATCAGTGATCCTGCAATAACATGGATGTTCCAAATTGCAGGTTGATCTTGAATGATCATCGATGCACTTGACATAAGTCATTGTGCTTCTGAATTTGACATAGCAAGGTTGATCTTTCCTCTCATGTGCAAATGTATAATAGGATTTCTGACTTTCCTCAGCAGAACTCTTCCTTGAGTTCCTTTTCCTGTTTTGGCGTTTTGGTTTCGTTTCTGGAGAACTCTTGCATAAGTCTCCGTAGTATATTGTACTATCAGTGTCTGCACAACGGAAACTGATTTCCTTCTCGTTCTTTTTCCAGATATCATGTTGTTCCTCCTCGAGCTCTTTGGTCGTTCTTTTGCATTCTGTGACTCAAATTTTTTCTTAATACCTTTGAAAGGGGCTTTGAACATGAATAGCTTTTGATCCTGGAAGTGCACATCTTTCTTCAAAGTAGACTCAAACTCCTGAATGTCATCTACGTATATCATCTGTTCAGGTAATTCAGCTGAGTCTTCTGTTGAAGATTCTGCAGCTCTTCGCTCTATGTTTTGCTCCGAAATGAAGGCACTAATATTCCCCGTATCCCTTCCTGTGACGCGTTCAGGACTTGAAATTTGGGATTGGGATAAATAACTCAACGGAACAGAATCTAGAACTCTCTCGTTACCGTTATTCTTCAAGCAGTTCACTGAATCCTTACAAGTGTTAGTTGTTGAGAGACATGTTGAATTTTCAACACATACAATCTTTCCTTCGGTCCCGGTGATTTTGGGATCGTCTAATCTCATTAGTCCATCTTCCTTGTAATCAGCTGCAGCATTACTGGTTTCATTTACCTGCAGTTTCTTGGCATTAAGGAATTGTGTGTTGCCAATAAGAATGAAGCAGGATATGTTCTATTATTATTTTTAATTTTTTTCTGTCACTAGAAAACAAACCAGGAATTAACTACGGACCATTTCTGTTGCTAAACAGCAAAAATCCGTCCCTAATCTATTTAACGACGGACAATTTTGGCGCTAAACTGTAAATATCCATCCCTAATCCCATCTAACGACATACAATTTCTGTGGCTAAACAGTGAAAATCCATCCCTAATCCTATTTAAGGACGGACAATTTCTGTCGCTAAAAGTAAACGTCTGTCTCTAATTCTATTTAACGACGGATTATCAGAATATCTTGTTAGCTACGGATTAGCGATGGGTGCATAAATATTTACCAGCTCATCTTGCGATTCGCGTCTGTACTCAAGAAGCAATGGCCCTTGCTGAAAGAAACTCCTTGCTATTTCATCCACCAATCTGTATTTCTCTACTTCTGATACAGAGTTTATGCATATATTATCCATTATCTATATTCAAACAAGGATCAGAGTTTAAAAAATTAACAATTTATAATACTCTAGGACTTTTAAGTCTGGAAAAAGCCTTAACCTGATGGCTCACAAGATTCCCAGGAAGTAATTGAAGTGCAGATTTTTCAAATATCTGACCATAACGCTCACCAAAAAGCTTCCGAATCGCTACAAGCTCGGGCAAATCGCCGAGTCTTGCTGATGCAAATATCAGACTTGACTCTACTTCATTGATGTCATTAGGACAGTCCCTGAGAAAGAAAAACAAATATGAAAACATAAATCACCAGTCATTACAATTATAACATTGAGGTAGATTGAATTGCTTTTATTTCTTACTTGTGTCTTCGAATATAAGGAAAGTTAATGATTATAAATTCACAGTAAGTCTCCAATAAGTCATACACTGCAACCTTTCGTTCATCCAATGAAAGCTGTTCAACCTGAAAATTGTACGAAAATAAACAGATTAATGAACAGGCGAATATATTAGGTTAGCAGGGATATCTTGATAATTTTGAACTAAAATGTGAAATATAATTCTGTTCTTTTGTTGAAAATTCATATTGCTTACCCTGTCAATGACAATTTGGTAATGTCCATTTCTAAGTAGCTCAGACAAAACATCCCTCAACTGCCTGATAATGCAACTTCTCTTGTTCTTCAGCAGCTTAAGCCGGCACTGAACCCTTTTAATAAAATTCTTACTGTAATACAAACACCAACTACGTCTCAATCCCAAACAACCCTTTTAATCAAATTCTTACTGTCACAGAAAAATAACCACAACAATAATATACTCAGTGTAATCCGACATGTGGGTTCTGGGGAGAGTAAAGTCTAACCAGACCTTACCCCTACCTTGTGGAGGTAGAGAGGTTTTTTAAACATACCCTCGTCTCAATTAAAGTATTTCAAAGCAGTTTGAGAAAGAAAATATGACAACTATTAATAAGAGAATTACATAACATTCAGAAAAGAAAAAAACCAATAAAGTGAACATAAGTTTTTTACACATTCTTTAACAAGTTGGTTCATATTTACCATTTAGAAGCTTTTCTCCACCCAAAGAGTATATCAAACAAGTCTGTTAACTCCCACCAAGCTGACAAATTGATGTGCTTGGTGAGAAATTCACAGTTTTGGGGTCCTTATAAAAAGTGAAAAATGAAGTGACAAATTAAAGGGCTGCCACGTGCTATAGTGATCAGAGAAGAACGAGAAAGAAAAAGATGGTTATTTGGGCTAATTAAGGATGATGAACTGAACCAATAGCATAAGTGGACTAAGTTGGGTAGTTAATTTTAGTAGAAGGGGTTTAGTGGATTTGGAAAAAATCAACAATTAATTAGTGTTTGGAAACTGCTCCACTTATTTCTCTACCATTAGCCCCTTTTCTTTTATTGTACTATTAAAATTATATGTTAGTAAGTTACATATATTATCTATACATTGTGTCGTAAATTTTGAGTTCAGATAATTTATACCCAAAAGGCTATAACATCCGCCTTTGCATGCCGTACTGCTTATAGATAGAAATACAATGGATTAATTCTAGCTAGTACTTATAATTTCCACCAGGAAAAAGAACAAAGAGGTTTACCTTTTTCTTATACTATAATCTAATTTATGTCTAATGAGCAAATACATTTTCTTAAATGTTGTTATGCGTCCGCATGATCACGATGCTATCATTTGCACATGTTTCGGTCTCAAACATGGGAATAGAGAATGGAGTTCCTTAAAAAGCACGCACTCATTTCTTGTCGTCAATTCAACGGAGTACATTTATTTTGGAGTCAAACGAACAGTTCACCAAATTCAATCCATTTTGGAGAGGAAAAAAAAGCAAAAATAAATAATGGAGAATTTAGTACGGAGAAGGCAACGAGTTGTTAACCAACTGCTAAATAGCTGAAACATTTCATTAGAATATGTATTCTGGGAAAAGTGATAGGTAGGGGCGGACGTATATCGGTTCGGTTCGATTTTGTATTAAAAAAATATGAACCGAATAAAATTTAAAAAAAATTGAATCAAACGTTTTTTTAAAAAACCGATATATCGGTTTATATCGCCGAATGTATCGGTTTATATTGGTTTTTTCAATTCAAATATAAAGTCAAAAAAAAAATTATAAGTCCAAAAACATATAGTCTACATCACATATATTCTTAAAACATATAAAAGACTTCAAATTAAAGTTTACATCCCACAAAATAAAAGTCCAACACTGAAATAAAATAAACGAGTCGGGTCGGGGATTTTTTAAAAAAAAAAATAATTTTTCGACACTGAAATTGACATTCACATCTACGTTACCACGAAATTTCGACGATTAAATGTATTGTATATCGTGAGATCTTTACTAAAGAAAAGAAAAATTAGAAACGAATTTGGGAAAAACACAAATTGAACAGACGTTTTCCTAAAAATTGGCTGCGCCAAACTGCCTTATGGCGGTATGACCTGCCGCGTCTCGAAAAAATACGCAAAATCCAAAAACAAATCGGGTAAAACGGACATCCGAGCGCAGAGTTATGACCATTTAAAGTTGCACCAATTTATAACTACTTTCTCTCCTTACATTTTATGTCAATGCTTCCGTGATATGTTAATTAAGTTCCTACCGCATTCGACTTCTATAAAAGCTTCATAGATTGGCTTCAATGGCTATGATTCAAAAGATTAATTAAAAATAATATTACTTAAAAATAAGATTAATTACACATTTAAAATAAAAAATAAAATTAATTACATATTTAAAATAAAAAATAAGATTAATTACATATTTGCCCCGATTTTTCAGTTCGATTCATCTCCAATACGAAAGAATCGAACCGGATCATTTAACACATGTAGATTCGATTTTTTAAGAAAAATCATTTTTTTTAAAAAAAATTAATCGATTCGATTTTTTCAGTTACACGGATTTTATGACCACCCTAGTGACATGTAAAAGTGGGGGTCATTGGCCAAGGCATATAGCTAAATGTCAGGCACCTAGCAGGCTTGCATACTCTAATCATGATAGTAGTGGCATCCGAGGTCGGATGGAAACTATATTAGCACGTATTTATATCAAATTATATGAATTTTTTATTATTAGTGATAAAATTGAGTTAATAATGTGCGTCAATTAGTAATAATTAAGTGATAATCTTGTAATGTACAGACACATGTATTTATCGAATTTGTGTAAGCAACAAAGTGAGTAAGTTTAATTCAGGTGCAACTTTATCCACCTTTGTAGTTTGTAATTGATACAAGTGTTTTAAAAGACAGTTTCAGGACTCACCATTGGGATCGTCTTGGGGCGGGACTCTGGTAAAACACACTGGGGCTCACGTGTGGGGCTTAGTTCCATGAGGCTTACGCCTTAAGCGCCCGACTGTACGTTCTAAACACGCTACGCCTAAAACTCGGGGCTAGCCTAACAGTTCTTACACAAATTATATGTTAAATTCCTTAATTAAAATCGTCGATCCTCATAATTATTTAATAAATGAATGATACTTAATAGTTTTTAATCCATAGAAATAAGAAGATTGAGTGTAACTCAAATAACAAGTCGTAGTTAATAAATATCATATTCGGCTACCATATTTGGCTGATTTGGACGGTGATATACATGGTACATATAATCGTGTATATCACGGTTTGGGAGGCTTATTTTAGGAAAGGTTGTTGTATTTAATTAGCATTTTACACTTACCATAATTGTAGAATTCTTGTACAAATAGAATAGGGTTTTGGGAATAGAATAAGAATAGAATTTTCCATATTATGTAAATTGTAAATTGTATATATACTATTTCATTAATGAAAATAATCAAGGAATTATTTCTTTCATGGTATCAGAAGTCTAGGTTCACCAAAATCCTATAGACTTTTTTTGTCAATTGCCTCATTTTCCGAGCTTTTTTCTCGGAATCCGTGCCCTACTTACCTCATCTCCTCCCAAATTTTCTTCCGAATCCCACCTATTGTTATGTCTACGTCAAAGAACACATTCCATCATGCCATTTCAGTTTCAAACATCAAGAACCACATCCCTATTGTTCTTGAGATGGAAAACGTCCAATATGCGACGTGGGCGGAGCTTTTCAAGATTCATGCCCGTTCGCATCAAGTTCTTCATCATATCATTCCCTCAGCCGCAGGCAAAGAGCCTGCCCCAGAAGTTGACCCGATATTATGGACTACTCTTGATGCTACCGTTTTGTAGTGGATTTATTCCACTATCTCTACGGACCTCTTGCAAATAATTCTTGAACCCGATGCTACGACGATGGAAACTTGGAATAGGCTGCGTGACATATTCCAAGATAACAAAAACTCCCATTCCGTTACTCTTGAGCAGGAATTTTCTCATGTTAACATGGAGGATTTTTCGAACATCTCAGCCTATTGCAAAAGGCTGAAAGAGTTGGAGGACCAAATCCGCAACGTTGGTGCGCCCGTTAGCAATAATCGTCTTGTTCTCCAGATGGTTGCTGGCCATTCCGAGGCTTATAGTGGCGTTGACACTCTCCTTCGTCAAAGTGATCCTCTCCCACTGTTCTATCAAGCCCGATCCATGCTTACGTTGGAAGAAACCGACTTGGCTTAAAAGACGGCTACTAGTGCAAATCCAGTCGTCATGATGATGACATCCAATGCTACTCCGTCCTTCCCTGAAAATTCCGGCCAAAATCGTAACAACGGTGGGGAAAAAATAGTAAAAATTAGAAAAATAATCGGAGGAAACCGAGGTGGAAATCACGGGGGTGGGCCTTAGGGAAATGGGCCACAAACTAACTGGCCGCAACCCTGGGGTCCGTACCCCTGGAACTAGGCCGACGGTTCTTGGCCCAACGTCCACTATTACCCATATTCGGCCTATCCGGGAAACTAGGCCCAATTTCCCAACATGCCCAGTTTTCTGGCCCAGCAGTTTAGTCCTCGACCAGTTTCTGTGTCGGGGCAGCCAGCATGTGTGCTTGGGTCTCGGCCTGCCCAGGTCTATCAACCGACGAATATTGAAGCAGCGATGCACACACTTGGATTGACTCATCCGGATAATAATTGGTACATGGACATCGGCGCCACTTCCCATATGACATCCGACTCATGTACCCTCTTGTCTTATTACAATTTGAGCAACAAACGTGGTATTATTGTTGGTAATGGTCATTCGATTCCAATTCATGGTCACGGTAGTGTAGTTTTGCCCCCTTCATCCGCCTCTTGTTTTGAAAAATACCATTCATGCCCCTAACTTGATTAAAAATTTGGTGTCTTTTCGCAAATTCACAATTGATAATTGAGTTTATGTTAATTTTGATCATTTTGGATTTTCTGTGAAGGATTTCAAAACGGGGATACCTCTTATGAGATGCAACAGTAGGGGCGATCTTTATCCAATCACCACAATCAATTCCGTCACTCCAGCCGTGTCCTCCACTTTTGTTGCTCTTTCCCCTTCTTTGTGGCATGCACGTTTAAGTCATCCAGGGTCGTCAATTTTATCTTCTTTAAATAAAAACAATTTTATTCATTGTAAGGGTACGAGTAGTACTCCAATTTGTCATTCATGTCCTTTAGGAAAACATGTTAGATTACCTTTTTAGCCTCCACTTCTCGTATTTTAATGTCATTTGATATTATTCATAGCGATTTATGGACATCTCCCGTTTTAAGTTCCGTGGGCCATCGTTATTATGTTCTATTTTTGGATGATTATTCTAATTTTTTTATAGACCTTTCCATTAGAAAAACAATAACAAGTTTTTTTCACATTCTTTAAATTTAGAGCATTCGTCCGCACCCATTTCGAACAGGAAATAAAAAATATTCAATGTGATAATGACAAAGAATATGATAATGGGTTGTTTCGGGATTTTTGTGACACTAATGGCATAATTTTTCGTTTCTCTTGTCCTCATACTTCCTCACAGAATGGGAAAGCCGAACGAAAAATTCGTACCATTAATAATATTATCCGCACTTTATTGGTCCATGCTTCCGTACCTCCTTCCTTTTGGCATCATGCTCTACAAATGACTACTTACCTTCTTAACATACTTCCTACCAAAGGTTTGACATATTCATCCCCTCTTCAAATCTTATATAATAAGACTCCTTCGTATTCACTTAGGGTCTTTGGGTGCTTATGTTATCCGCTTTTCCCATCAACTAGTATTCACAATCTTCAAGCCCGGTCTACCGCTTGTGTGTTTTTGGGTTATCCATCTAATCATCGTGGTTACAAATATTTTGATTTATCCTCTAATAAAATCATCATTAGTCGCCATGTTATTTTTGATAAAACTCAATTTCTGTTTTCTAAAGTGAGTAATCTTGTGCCTAGTTCGTATACTTTTTTAGATGACGAGGTCTCCCCGTATCTTATCCACCATTTATCGGCTGTTTCCCGCACCCAAACTCCGCCAGCGGGCCCACTGCCTGCTGGACCTACTGTTCTGCTACCTCCCACTGTTTCCAGTATTATTTCTGCCCCAGTATCTACAGTTGGGCCAGTTGCCCAGCCCAATCCCGACACTGTTCCAGCTTCAGTTTTTGCTTCTGCCTCGGCTACTGTTTCCAATGCTTCTGCCTCAACTCCTGTCTCCCATCCGAGTTCCTCCCAAAAGCCACCCCATTCTCCATCGAGTCATAGATCGATCACTCATAGTCAACAGGGTATTTTTAAACCAAAAAACATTTTAATCTAAATTCCAATGTTCTTAAATACCCCCTACCCCGTAATCCAGTGTCCACATTAAATGTCCCGAATTGGAAATTGGCTATACACGACGAATATAATGCTCTTATTGAAAATAAGACGTGGGAGTTGGTACCCCGTCCTTCTGTTGTTAATATTATCCGATCTCTGTGGATTTTTACTCATAAGGATAACTCTGATGGTTCTTTTTGCGAGGCATAAGACTCGTCTTGCAGATGATGGTAAGACTCAACAGGTTGGCGTAGATTGTGGTGAGATATTTAGTCTAGTGGTCAAACCGGCTACCATTCACATTATTCTTAGTCTGGCTCTTTCAAAAGGATGATCCATTCATCAGCTTAATGTGAAGAATGCTTTCTTAAATGATGATCTTAAGGAGACCGTTTACATGCATCAGCCCTTGGGTTTTCGAGATCCCAAATATCCTCATCATGTCAGTTTATTAAAGAAGTCCTTGTATGGGCTTAAGCAGGCCCCACAGGCTTGGTATAAGAGATTTGCAGACTATGTTTCATCTATTGAATTTTCACACAGCAGGTCTGATAATTCATTGTTCATATATCGTCGTGGTACTTCCTTGGCTTATATTCTATTATATGTGGATGATATTATCTTGACTGCCTCTACTAATGCTTTGCACAAGTCTATCATGACCATACTCAGTTCTGAGTTTGCTATGAAAGACTTGGGGCCCTTGAGTTATTTTTTGGGGATTGATGTCTCTCGTCATGCAGGTGAGTTATTCTTGTCCCAACAGAAGTATGCCGTTGAGATTATTGACATGGCTGGTATGTCCTCGTGTAAGTCTACTTTCACTCCCGTTGATACTAAGTCCAAGTTGGGTGCTGCGACTGGCTCACCTTACGAGGATCCTACTCACTATCGCAGTCTTACTGGAGCTCTGCAATATCTTACTTTCACGAGACCAGATATTACATATGTCGTACAACAGGTGTGTTTGTTTATGGCTTGACTATGTCTTGCATCTATATCCATCATTGGCCTCTACACTTGTCTCGTATACCGATACTGATTGGGGTGACTGTCCAGATACCTGACGCTCCACGTCTGTCTATTGCATGTTTCTTGGTAATAACTTGGTCTCGTGGTCTGCCAAACGACATGCTACCTTATCACGTTCCAGTGCAGCGACCGAGTATCGGGGGGTAACCAATGTGATTTCTGAATCATGTTAGTTACGTAATCTTCTCTTGGAGCTTCACTTTCCCATTCAAAAAGCTACTTTGGTATATTGTGATAATATTAGCGCCGTATATATTTTTGGAAATCCGGTTCAACACCAGTGCACTAAACATATTGAGATGAATATCCATTTTGTTCGCGAAAAGGTAGCTCGTGGACAAGTACGCGTCTTACATGTTCCGTCCATGTATCAAATTGCAGACATCTTTACTAAGGGTCTTCCATCAGTCCTATTTGAAGATTTTAGGGACAATCTCAGTGTACGACGACCGCCCGCTATGACTGCGGGGTGTAATAAATACCATATTCGGCTGATTTGGACCGTGACCATATTTGGCTGATTTGGACCGTGACCATATTCGGCTGATTTGGACCGTGACCATATTCGGCTGATTTGGACCGTGATATACATGGTACATATAACCGTGTATATCACAGTTTGGGAGGCTTATTTTAGGAAAGGTTGTTGCATTTAATTAGCATTGTACACTTATCATACTTGTAGAATTCTTGTACAAATAGAATATGGTTTTGGGAATAGAAGAGGAATAGGATTTTCCATATTATGGAAATTGTAAATTGTATATATACTATTTCATTAATGAAAATAATCAAGGAATTATTTCTTTCAGTAGTATTGCATATTTACTGTTTGAGAACATCGTGATGGTGAATATCACTTAATAGTTCTTTTAAAAATACATAGCCGAATTGTACATTTTAACTTGTCACTGGTCTTTTGTCCTATGTATCAAAATTATCATATTTTATTATTTCGCTATTTGAAAATAATTTTATTTTTATTCATGAAGGAGTTATGTTTTAATTATAATACTAATAAAGTATATTGATTATTTGCTTATAGGGAGATAAAATTAATAGTATGAATAATATCGTGAGGGTGAATATCACTTAATGATACATAATTGTGATTTTTTCATTGTTTGAAAGTTAATATGTTAGAGTTAATTTGTATTTCATAATTGCTTTTATTTCATTGTATCGTTTATACTTGTAAAATTATGTTATATATAATTACAAGTTATAAGTGGCATATAATGGATTACTTTGATTAATTTTTTTTTTTGCGCGCAGACACACACACATATATTTCATTTATTTATAATTTTTTTTATTTTTTATGTAATTTTTTCTATTTAAAAATATTTATTATAATTATATTATTTTATAAAATAATAAAAATTAAATACCCATGGGCTTACGCCCCGTGCCTCGGAATTACACCTTACCGAGGCATATGTAAAACGCCCCGCCTTACCCCGCCTTTTAAAACACTGCTTGGTACTACTTAATTAAATTCTTTCAAACTGAATTGTAACCCAATAATATTTCCTTGAACTTTGATTGATTGAGACTAAACATTAATAAGTGCTCCCAGGAGCTCTGTAGTTTGCTTGATGTTTTGCTTAAGCGATAGTTTGAAAATTAGGCTAGTAGGTAAGCTAAATTTGCATTTGGTTGTACTAAACCGCAATATTTAATGACGTGAGCCAAAGACTGTGACAACTGCAAGTAAATTATAGTACACATTTCTGTTTTTTTTTTGTGGAGGGAGGGGGGGGGGGGGCAAAATGGGCTTCTTGGATCATATAGTAAAGCACATCATTTGCCTTCATATGCATACCCCAAATCGTAGTAGGGTAATGGAATTAACCTTGTAGCCTAAAGTAGGAATTGAATAAAACGTTGTAGCCTAGAGTAGGTAATTAAAAATCATGTACGACCACGTACGGTGCCCTGCATTGGTGTTTGAGAAAGTAGCTCCAACACGAAAGATATACAAAAGAGACCTGCTTTAGATCTTCAAGTCTCGATGGTCGTTTTTTTAACATCTTTTTCTATTTTTTTTAATGTAATGCTATCAATCACCTCGTGCTATCCCTCATTGCGCATCCTATGTAACATCAAAAAATAATTTATTTGTGGTAAAGTTCTTCAATTTCAACTTGGACTTGGATTTCTTAATAGCATGGTTAAAGTTCTTGTTGGGTATTTTTGCTCTATGGTACTTTATAAAGCAGTACGGGAAGTATATAACTATTACAAGTATTCGAAAGGTTAAACAAATATTCAATACTTCAACTAGTAATCTGAAAATTACAATATAATCACAAAACTGAAATTACAATCTTGTTGAAGACGGAAAAATGGAAACTGGTTTTGCTGAGTCGAGTGTGGCACTCTGTCCTTAAGACAATATTGCCCCGTATGTATCCTTTATACGTCCTGGACAATTTGTCTCCCAAGATAAAATAGCAATGGAACACTTGAGCAAAGGAAACTCAAGAGCTCTAGTGAAGAATATTGAAGTAGCAATGATGCCTTGGAAGGTGTAGGAAGAAGCCCATTTTTGTTGTGTATATTTCTGCATTTTTAGTGTATCATATATGTATGTTCTTGGTCATTCTTTTGTACTCAACAATGGTGTAAGGGGGTGTTTAAATAGGTGAGGAGAGGCGGTTCGCCTCCATGACCAAATAATGGCCATTATGGAGGTAGTAAAGCCACCAACATTAATGGGAGAAAGACCAAGCGGATTTGGCCATTATAGGAGGAGTAATTCAGCCAAAATAAATGGCTGAATTGAGAGCTTGGACGTTTCTGCTTACGACCGTCAGAAATTCCAACTTTCGAAAACTTGAGGACCAAAGCGTGCATCTTGAAACTTGGGGACCAAATCATGTACATACGAAAGAATTCTGGTCCAAATCGTAGTACTTCAAACTTAGGATCAAACTGCTACTTACGGCAAAGTTTTACGGCCCAAAAGATAATATCGAAGTAGTGAACCCGTGAACTGAATGAACCCGGAACCGAGCAGGGCCAGGACGGGCGAGCGCGGCGTACAGCGGCGTGTGGTCTTTCCTTGAACCAAGCATCTAGGTCCTCCCTCCTTTAAACACATAGGATACCCCTTGGGGTCCCAAACTAAACCAATTTCGAGTCTTATATACACAACAATTTTTTCTTCCTCCTGGAGTGAGGGAGAATTGAACACAATACCACACTTTCCATGCTTCAAACACCTTACTTCGTGGACCAATATCTCTTTCATTTCTCAATGAAATTTGACGATTCTTGGCCCTACGATTTATCACGTGCCAGTAGATCATGCATGTGTGAAAGAACCGGATTCTCCAACATACGTAACACTAGTGTTTAAGCCATTAAAGTTGGTCGGTCGCAACTCCATGAAGAGCAAATTTCCAACAATCCCCTCTTGAAAGAGATTTTTTGGCGCACTCACATGGTGTCTTTTTCATTTCCAAAGCAATATTTCAGCGGACCGATGTTGTTTAAGGAGAGGTAGCCTCACTTTGAACCTTCCATAGTTGAATACCATCGGACTTACTTCTTTGCGGTGAACGTGATGTCTTGAACCGTCGGTGTTTGAGTGTAAGCCAAGACAATGATACCAACACAACAAATTCCCTTACTCTCTTCTTCGTAATGTTTTGTCCATTTTGGCCATGGACAACGTCTTTGGATTCTTAAGTGCGTTCATTTTGGCGACCGTCCTCGCACTTAAATAGGTGGTCTCCAAGGTATCTGCTATACCCCACTTCACAAGTGTTAGGAACCATTAAAAGTTTCTCAACAAACCTAACCTCAAGCGTTGAGGAGCATTACGGAGTTTTGAAAGCTTAACCTTTACCCACACTGCAGATAGCACTTAAAGTCTGCTCGCCGGGCGCTTTGGATTTGGTATTTCTTTTGGAAATCACTGCTCAAAGTGCTCATGCTTCAGCGGGCGATCAATCAACCTTCTGACTTAGTTTTCCCATTGAACCAAATTCTGCGGGATCTCCGATTAGTAAGGTTGAGTTACCCAATTCAGCATGGTCCGTATATTTTGGGTTTTAAGCCCGTTCCACTAAACAGCGAACACTTGATCTCCGGGTAGTCCGCTTAGTTAGTAACCAAGAAAGTGGCGCTTGAGATGATCAATCATCTGATCTTATGTCTCTGACAAATCCTGTGAGATATGTCCAGGCAGTCATCAAGTGTCCTTCCTAAAGCCGACCGGCTAGCCACGATGTATATAAGCTTTGAAGGCACGAGTTTCTCCCAATAAGGGCGTCCTCTAATGAGTCGTGAAGTTACTCAACTTCTTTCATGCTTTGTATAAGCGATAAACTCGATACCATCATGAATCGGACGATGCAAGTTTGCTTAGAGGATTTTCCAAGATCCACCATACACATTTACTTGTAGCTTTGGTGTTCTTCGAATCGATGTCCATTTGCATGCTGTGTTCTCCCAGAACGGCTGGACATCGAATACTATAATCAGAAGATAAGCGAATAATTGAGATATCGTCATATCCGACTTAACGCCTTCTATTGATCATGTATTAAGATTATCGGTGAACCTAGTTCAAGCGATGCATTAAATAGGGCGATACCAGGTCGGTTGTAGTGTGTACAATACATTGAACTACACATGACACGTGCATATAAACTCCTTGTCTATAGGTGCACCATGATTCCAATCAGTTCTATGATTCATATCCATTGATGGCTTCAACGAGGCTGTCAACTATCGACCCAGTCCGTTAGATGTCTTTAGAAATCAATTCTTAAGATGTCATCTACGTGATATCCATATCTTTCATATCGAGACTTTGTTTCAATATGACTTTATTGCGTTGATGATTCTCCAAGCTGTTGGCTTTAACCGAGTCAATGTTTCGTGGTCGATTCATTATCTACTGTTTTATCTGAACTTTCAGGACCAAAATGTAAACATTTGAGGACCAAGATGAAAGTTAGGGAAAAACACAGTCCAGCCAACTCGATTCTCTTCTTCCAACTCTCAGGTTGGGAAGAACATTTTAACATTCATGCCCACGCAAGACCGCAATGGCCCATGATGTTAAGCTACTCCCGAGAACTTTATGTACAAGTAGCCGAGGCTTTGAACTCGTCGGTAGATCCATCTACTTTGTACTCACTTTTGAGTATCCTTTTTCACAACCCAAAGTTCTTTTCAGGAGGAAGATCAACCATTACGCCAAGTATGGTTCTATATGATGGAATATATTTCTCTCTTTAGCTTCTTTCCAAAGCGCTTTTGGAATAACAATTATTTGTTAATTGTCCATGGTTCGTTCTTAACCATACAAGCTAGAAGGAATTTGGAACAAGTCCTTGTCCCCTCTTTGCTCCGTCTTGGTTCAACATCTAGAATCCACGGAGTTCTGAGATCACGGAATATTAAGTTCGGATGGCAGCAACTTTCAGTCTGTGAGATACGGAAAGTCTAGTTCCGGACAGCCAGGCCCTCGCGGATTCTTGTTAATCTTGAGCAATTACTCCTTTTTCCTCTTCAAGGAAAGTTATCTTATAAGAATTCAACATTCTTTGACGCCAAGAGGCGATAAGTACTCTTGTTATTTCACGGATCAATGGATATGTAACCCTACGATCTTAGGTCGAACTTGACACATTTGGTAGTCCAACTTCTACCAGGCCACCCCACATCGACTTTTGTATGTGGGATCATTTCATGTCTCACACGGATAGTTATCCTTATCCTTATGCGGAGTTACCTGTTGAGAATCGCATTAGCGGTAAGGATCGCCTTTGCCCCACGTAATTTAGGCGTGCGGGTTTGCGCGCTGCTAACACCGTTAGGCGAGGTGAGTAATGAGCGAGTCGTTTAATGAGCATTGCTTCACATTCTCCTCTATCGCTATGAATTTCGCAATCCATAGGCTTAGTTGATTTTCAACTTACGCTTTGTAGCGCTTATCCGCTTCAACAACTTTATCTTTGCTTTTAACAAACAAAGGATTCCATCGTTGTACCATCATCAATGAAGATCTAGCGTACTTGTCTCCCCCTCTATTTTGTATAACCTTCAAATCACCCAAGTAGGTGTGACTAAGTTCTAGAGGAAGCGGTGCTTCTTTCGCTATTCCCTTGGCGGAATTTGGAAAGGTGATTTTGCCTCTTAGCCTACCTCACATTCATTTTGAGGTTTATGTTGAAAAGAGGCAACGATCTCAATATCGTTAGCTTTTGAATGCCTTACTATTTAACGTGTCTTAATCTATGATGGCATAGATGCACGGATTACAAAATATATCATTCATTGGGCTATAGACATATTGTACCATTCTTAGTTATTACGACTCCGTTGGACTAGTCTCAAACCAACTTGACCAACATCGTCCTTAAACCAAGTTAGGAACATGTATCACCTCTTTTAGAGTGATCTCATTCCACTGAAGTCCTATTGAGGACAACCTCTCAGCCCTTTGATTTTAGAGGTGGCGTTGCTTCACATGAACAACCTCTTGCCCGTGGTTGAGGCGTACTGATCATATGTGATCTCGATACTCTAGCCCACTTAGGTTGCTTTGGCGGTGAGTGTCCAATTTCTTCTTTGCCTTTCTTTAGGCCTTGAGATCATTAAGACACTGGAAACTCGGCCCACCACACTAGGTGTCCATTACTTGTCCTATGAAATAAATTACGGCCCCACTCAGTCACGGAGGCTTTGTATGACGAGTGTCCAATATCATCATATCAAAGGAATTTTGGCCCACTCCCGATCCTTAGAGGCTTTGTATGCTTGAGTGTCCAATATCATCCTATGAAGGATCTTCTGCCAAATAGTATGACAGGTTCTACGTCTTTAACTTTTAGACTTCTTCCGTTATGATTGGTGCCCAGATAATTCTTGGCGCTTACTTAAGAAGTTGTGCAGTTTATGATCAGTGGATCTTACTCCCTCGTGTATGTGCGAACATACTTTACCCACTTTTAATAATTACACTTAAAGGAACGGATCTTTTTAAGATTCTTTACAATCCAATCTTTAAGCGGAAAAGAAGATGAGATTAAACTTGATTTTTAAAGCGTAAGGAATATAAATTATTTTCATATTCCTCCTTACTTTAATCAATTTTTAATCGACCTCATTTAATCTTTATTCTTGACAAGTAAGAAAACTACTTATCCCAATTTCGGATTCTCGCTCACTCCGATCACTTCATCAAACCGAGTGTCCAGTTCCTTCTTACCATTATTCGGATCTTTATGCAGGATAGATACAGCCTTCACATAAGATAGAAGTACATCTTGATCTTCTCCTCTTGTCCCAGCTTGACATCCTCGGGCTCTCGAGAGTGCTTGTTCCCTGATCTTGGTAGCGTGACACTATGAATACGTTCATCATCATCACTCTCTTCTACCAGAAAACCATTTCCATATCGATTTGGTCACACAACTTTTGGACCCGACATCTTTCGAACACTAATAGTAATACTATACAAATATTGTCTTAAGTTGTTGGGTATTTTGCTCTATGGTACTTTATAAAGCGATGCAGAGTATATAACTATTACAAGTATTCGAAAGGTTAAACAAATATTCAATACTTCAACTAGTAATCGAAAATTACAATATAATCACAAAGCGAAATTACAATCTTGTTGAAGGCGGAAAAATGGAAACTGGTTTTGAGTCAGTGTGGCACTCACTGTCCTTAAGACAATATTGCCCGTATGTATCCTTTTATCGTCTGGACAATTTGTCTCCCAAGATAACAGCAATGGAACACTTGAGCAAAGGAAACTCAAGAGCTACCGTGAAGAATATTGAGTAATGTGAAATGATGCCTTGGAAGGTGTAGGAAAGAAAGCTGTTTTTGTTGTGTATATTTACGTATTTTTAGATGTATCATATATGTATGTTCTTGGTCATTCTTTTGTACTCAACAATGGTGTAAGGGGTGTTTAAATAGGTGAGGAGGGGTCGATTCGCCCTCCATAACGCCAAATAATGGCCATTATGGAGGTAGTAAAGCCACCAACATTAATGGGAGAAAGACCAGCGGATTTGGCCATTATAGGAGGAGTAATTCAGCCAAAATAAATGGTGAATTGAGAGCTTGACGTTCTGACGTTGACCGTCAAAATTCCAACTTTCTGAAAACTTCAGGGACCAAAGCTGTACATCTGAAAGAATTCTGGTCCAAAGCTGGTACTACGAAACTTACCGGGATCAAAGCTGTACTTCTGGCCCAAAAAGATAATATCGAAGGCGTGAGCCCGTGAACCGAGCGGACCGGACGGGCGAGGCGGCAGCGTGGTCTTTCCTTGAACCGGCACATCTGAGTCCTCCCTCCTTTAAACACATGGGATCCCCCTTGGGGTCCCAAACCCCAAACCAATTTCGAGTCTTATATACACAACAATTTTTTCTTCCTCTGAGTGAGAGGAATTGAACACAATACCACACTTTCCATGCTTCAAACACCTTACTTCGTGGACCAATATCTCTTTCATTTTCTCAATGAAATTTGGCGATTCTTGGCCTCTACGGATTTATCTCGTTTAGTAGATCATGCATGTGTGAAGAACCGGATTCTCCAACATACGTAACACTAGTGTTTAAGCCGTTAAAGTTGGTCGGTCGCAACTCCCGCCAAAGGCAAATTTCCAACAGTTCTACAGGTAAATGCTATGTTAGAAGGATACGAAGTGCTCTTTGATGATCACGCAACTACGTCCAGTTGAAAATCTATTCGATTCTTAATTTTTGATCAATTAGCTTCCATGGACGAAGCGTAACGCTATTAGTCATTACTTGGAGATATAAAATCTAAGCTACTGACCTATTAGTAGTACAAACACCGTAGGCACATTGATAGTTCAATCATTGCGTCTAAAATTGGCAGAATTATAAGTCAAAGAAGTTCAGCGTTTTCTCAGGCTTGCTATTGCACATCGGATATGAAATGAGAATATAAATTTTTTATTTAGACTTGGACAATTCTCACCCTATAAACTAGCTTTTGAGGTTGAATTAGGTCCAAAATCAATATCATACTTTAGCATTGATATGAATATTTATCATGCCTTGGTAATTAATAGTATGCAGCTATGTTTTATGGGTTTCTTATTTTATTTTTTTCCAGAAGAACCAATTAATTGATGTTATAGGAACAGAATTTGTGTTAGTTACTTATATGGCTGGCCAACGGGACAGGTTCTGGGCAGGGTGGGTCCCGGCGGGACGGGACCCGACTGGATGGGGGTAGGACGGGACCCGACTGGATGGGGGGTAGGGCGGGATCGGTACCGGGGCGGGACTGGCGGGTTCTGCCAGTGTCCCGTCCCGGTCCCGATCCCATTGAAAAAGGGGCCCGGTATTTATCGGGTCGGGGTCGGGTTTCCATTTTTTTTGTACTTAATTTAAAAAAATAACATATATAAATAACTCAATAATGAATAATTGAACAAGTTAGTGTAATAAAAATATCACAAGATTGTTTTTTTGCCTCTTATATTATTTAATAGAAATATGATTTTTTTGTAATACAATTGTCAAAGTTGCAACTTTGTGGTGTTGAAATTTAAAAGTTGCAAATAACATAGTAAAATTGCAATTAAAAAAATTACATAATTGAAAACATCTTTTCTAGTTTCTTTATAATTTCTTGTGGTTCTTCAGTTGGAATTGAAATTGGTATTTGTTGGTCAAATTGATCTCCGATTGACCACACCTTCTCCGCTCTGTTCGTATCAAATTTCTGAATAATACTGCAATCTCCAAGCTGTGTCCCGCTAATGAATGTATGTGCTTTCCTATTTGAAATCTACCGGCAGAAAAAACGATTTCAGACGCTGTTGATGACGCTTGAATGTTCAACACATCTCGAGCCATCTTTGGCAGTGTCAGAAATGTCTACTCATTCTCCCTCCAATATTTCAGCAAGTCTTCACTTCCTTCTTAATTGAGAACTGCTTGTTACGGTACAACACCCTAAATAACAAAAATATCAAACTCGCTAACTTGGTTAGTAGTGTTACCATTAAACATTCTATTTCTAAGGCTTTCAATACTAACCGCAGAAACAACATGTCTTTTTTGAGATGTGTTGAAAACGAAGAAGATGGTATGGAAGTCGGTTGGTTGCTAGCACTTTCTTGTTGGTAATACCAATATACTTTTTTTGCATTCATCTTATATGCTAGACAACACTTCTTCTTTAGTTTGTTCAACATGTGGTGAGTCATTTGAATTTTTTGGAGTTGGAGGTGGAAGTACTGCTACACAATCATAAATAGTTTCAATAAGTGTTTTACAACCGTCTATTTAATAATCGGATTTAATACAACACCAATAATATAAATAGTGAAATTAGAAATAAAATATTTTTTTATTTTGATAACTTATAAGCTGGTTTTTTCATATATTCACTAAGCAGTAAAAATATTAGAGCTATATAAAACAACACAGTTGAAATAGTAAGATAATATATACCAATAAATTCTTTTGTTTCTTGAAAAGATTTCTCTAGAAATACAATAAGTTCTGAAATATTTTCCAAATCACTATCTACAACCATATCAGTTGGATTTCGATTATGGCGTTAAAAAATAAAGTTATAGGTCTTCTATAGTCATAAACAACAAGTAGTTGCTCATATAAATAATTCCACACAGTGATTACTTCTTCGGGAATTTTCTATAAGGTAGTCCGCTATCGTGACAGGTTTTTTAATTTTTTTTCCGTTGTATTCTATTACTTTTAAAAATAAAATTTATAGCAAATTGTATTTTATTAAGAATGTCTGCAAAAATGTTAGACCATCCTTTACAACTAAGTTATATATATGACATGCACATTTTATATGAAAATAATTTGGAAAAGATTGAGTTAAAATATTTTTTAAAATTGTAATAACATAATTATTAGAAGAAACGTTATCTAATGTAATAGTCATAATTTTATCAGTTATTCCGTAATAATCACAAACTTGATGAATATTTTCTGCAATAAAAGTACCAGTGTGCCTATCATCTATATATCTATACGCTAAAATACGTTTTTGCATAGACCATCTATAATCTATCCAATGACAGGTTACCGTTAAATAATCATGGCAGTTAGTACTACGATCTATATCAGACGTGATAGATACTTTACCAGGAAAATGATATAAGGAATAACGTAAATACTGTTGATATGCATGTGCAAATTTAAATACATCTCTCTTAACAGTTGATCTAGGAAAACCGTTAAAATCAGGATTATACATATCTCTAATTTAATGAATAAAATCGGAGAGGAAGGAAATGAAAAAGGCAAACCCTCCACAACAACTAATTTTACTATTATTTCCATATCTCTATTTTTATCGTATTTAGGGCCTACAATTCCCTCCGTCATAGGGTTAATTTGACCATGTACTTGATCCGGGATAGTATCTGAACCTTGTATAGGGGCAATAGGAAGCGTTCCAGTAGGAGGTGCACTAGTGGGTGTGTCATCTAGATTAGTCGGTGTGTCATCTAGATCAAGTGGTGTGTCATCTAGATTATCTTCTAAATTAAAGTCTTGTTGAGTTCCAGAAAATATTTCCTCGTCTAAATCTAATGGTATTTCAGGAAAATGTGAAGTATCAACAAAATCATCATGTCTAGGAATAGGATGACTAGAAGAAGTACCACTCCCTTGTTACCCCTACTAGAGGAAGCCTTATCTTTACCCTTAAACATATCTCTAAGTCCTTCCATTTTAATTATGCTAATAAATAGTTAAAGATAATGAAATTAAGTGCGCTAATTAAAATAAAGAAAGAATAATAATTTAATGAAGGAACGAATGTACCAAACGCCGACGTAACATCGGCGTGTAATCGAGAGGTTGAAAATTGAAACTTTGCTTGATGGATGATCCTCAAGCTAGTTGGCAACTTCACTTCGAAATGAATAAATAAAATTGAATATTTAGTACACAATGTAGACTTGTAGAAAGAAAGATTGAGAGATTAGAGAGATTGTAGGAAGATTTGTGAGAAAGATGAAGAGAAAAAAAGGTATTTATAGTTGAAAAATTGGGTTAAAGTGTAAATATAATAACTTAGAGATTAAAAATAAATATTAAGGGGATGGGGGGTTGGGGGAGGGGGGATGCCAAAAATGGCCGTTGCACAACGGCCCAAATATAAAATAGCCGTTGTGCAACAACTATTTTGTGCAAAGGGGAGGTTATCGGGCGGGACATGGGGCGGGACCGTAGCGGGTCGGGGCTGACGGTACTATAGCGGGCAGGGCCTTGACGGGACTACCTGAGGTCCTGTCCCGGTTCGAGTCCCGTTACCGAATTTTTTTTAATAACGGTGTAGAGGCGGGACCGGAGTGGGGTCGGGACCGGCCGCCCCGCTGGGCAACCTTAGTTAGTTATGCAAACGTGCTCTGGCCCTTTATCAGACCTTACCCAAAGCATGAGCTTAGTACACCATATTATCCTTTACTATGCAAATGATTGACAAATTAAAATCTGACTTGTGCAAGTTGGAATTAAGCAACTTCCATATGCAGTACTCAAAGACAAATTAACAAAATAGGCGAAAAGCAGCGAGTGTATCAGTAAATATATACACATTCTTTCAATATCTTATTTTTAATACTCCCTCTCTATATATGTATAGGAAAAATCTTTATTTGTTCAGATCATAAGTAACGTTGTGAACTGCAAATCAAAAAGCCTACAAAATTATGTGGGCTCTCAATTAATCCTTATATACTTGTATGATATATTTCAGAAACTGGCTCATTATTGATACAAGGTAAGCGAACCATGGTTCGATTTTCTAAGGTCATTGTTAAGATAATTATGTGTCAATCCCATAATTATCTACAATTACCATTCATCATGAATCTTGTAATTATATAGTATCATATAATTAGAATTGATTAGATCAATTACATTAATTAGGATATTCTTAGAGATAGCCAAGTCTTAATTATTAGAGTTGTATATATTGTAAACTTGGAAATGAAATAAGATCATGAAATTCATTTCCTTCATGGCATGAAGAGTACAAAATAAACTTTGCCCAACCCCCTCATTTTCTCGCCCCCCGCCCTCACCGAAATACCTCTTTTCGGCCACCAAGAAATACGATTTCTTGACAAACCATAAAACAATAAACTAACCCTAAAACCGCCGACGGCTACTATCCCCTCCCTCGGCTTCTTCTCTTTTTTTTCTCTCTAAACCCTAGCCGACCAAAACCCTAAACCACTCTTCTCCTTTTCCTTTTCAAACCTAACCGCTAAACCACTTCGGTTTAGGGTTCTTCCCAAAATATTGTTTTCCTTCTCTTCCTATTTTCATCTAGTTTTTTTTTTTGGAAAACTATGGCCGAGAAACAAAAATTCCACCCATTCCTTACCATAAACAACGTCAAGAACTTTATTTCAATTACACTGGAGATGGAAAAAGGGCAATATACCTCTTGGACGGAATTATTCAAAATTCATTGTCGCGCATATGAGGTCATAGACCATATCATCCCTTCTGAATCATCATCGAAAACCGATGTGATAGACAAAAAGTTATGATCTCGTTTAGATGATATAGTCCTTCAATGGATTTATGATACTATTTCACACGATCTGTTGCATACAATATTAGAACCAAACTCTACGACGAAACAAGCATGGGAACGTTTACAAAATATTTTCCAAGATAATAAATTCTCTAGTGTTGTATATATTGAACACCAATTTACTAATGTTAAATTGGATGACTTCTCATATGTATCCACTTATTGTCAAGAATTAAAAATGCTTGCCGACCAACTATCCAATGTTGGTGCGCCGGTGACAAATCAAAGGTTGGTTCTTCAATTGATTGCAGGGTTGAATCAAAATTATGATGGGGTGACTACATTCATTCAACAAAGTAATCTGTTGCCTCAATTTATGAGGCTCGTTCGAGATTGTTTCTCGAAGAAACCCGCAAGGCAAAACAAACAACCTCTGGGGCAGCTAACGCCAGAACAACACTCGTCTCCACCTCCGCGAATTTTGCGACACCAAATTCCGATTCGGGAGGAACTGGAAATCGCAATAGCAATGGGAAAAACGAGAGTCAAATCGAAACAACAACAAAGGGAAAAACAATGGCGAAAAGGGACGCGGAAGGGGTGGCGGTCTACCTACCGACGGAAGCGGCAACCACTAACTGCAAGGGCAGTGGCGGCAGTCACCAATCCAGCCTGGCGGGGCCTACTGGGCTGCCTCTCCATGCCCCTACCCTACCTGTTCGTGGGCCAGGCCACCATCTTCGAATCGACAGCCCGAACTTCTAGGTTCTCGTCCACAACAAGCGTTTGCAGCCCATGCACCATCTTCCGTGGGTTATGCTCCAACCGATATTGAACAGGCCATGAACAACATGAATCTTAATGTTCTAGATGACTCACGCTGTATGGACACGGAGGCTACGTCACACATGATGACATCTCAAGGTAATCTCTCGTCTTATTTTAATATGAGCAGTAATAAAAATATTGTTGTCGGCAGTGGGCAAAAAATTACAATTCGTGGTATTGGTTAGGTAAAAGTTTCCCACCCACACCAACCATTATATTTGAAAACGTCTTACATGCATCGAAACTGATTAAAAAATTAATATATATACGACATTTTACAACCGACAATAATATTTCTGTCAATTTTGATCCGTTTGGGTTTTCTATGAAGGATTTTCAGACGGCGATGCCACTAATGATATGTAATAGCATGCGGGACTTGTATCCAATCACTACCGTTTCCAACAATCACGTGACCGAATCATCAACCTTTACAGCTATTTCTCCTATCATATGGCACAATCGTTTGGGACACCCAGGAGCACCAGTTTTTAATAATCTTAGGAATAATAATTTTGTTGCTTTTAACAAACTGTTGGACTCTTCTATTTTCCAAACGTGTGTGTTTGGAAGGCATGTTAAACTTCCTTTTTCATCATCTACTTCACACACACTTATGTCATTTGATCTTATGCATTGTGATTTGTGGACATCACAAGTTTTGAGTTATGCAGGTCATACATATTATATGCTCATTTTATATGATTATTCAAATTTTCTATAGACATTTCCCTTAGGACAAAAATCGCAAGTCTACACCATTTTCAAACAATTTAGTCTTTTTATCAAAACTCAATTTTACAAATTCATTAAATGTTTTCAATGTGACAATGAGAGGGGATTCATAAATGCTTAATTTAATGATTTTTCACCAAAATGAGATGTCTTTGCGTCTTTCATGTCCACATACATCACCTAAAAATGGAAAAGCAGAAAGAAAAAATCGAACCACTAATAATATGATGCGCACACTTCTTGTGCATTCGTCCACACCACCAACTTTTTAGCATCATGCACTTCAAATGACCACATATCTTTTAAATATTCTTCCTAGCAAAATACTCTCCAAGGTGTTGTTGACACCCAATTTTGTCCCGTCTTTTCCAACTTATTTACAATTTTAAATATTTTTTAACACCTCAAAATAATTTTAATCTATATGCATACATGTATATATATATATATATATATTATTATTCGCATTTTTTACTATCATTTGCATTTTTTATCATAATCATAAGTTTTATCCGAAAATTCTATGATATTCTATTTTCCGCAAAAATGGCATCGCATTTCCATTTTTATTAAGAATTAAGCATTTCACATATATTATATTTTTATTATTATCACATCACTATATTCTTATTTTTAATAATTTACATTTTTTTCTTCAATACATTTTTAATATTAAACCCCTTTTATATTCTAAACCCATAACTCATTTCTTATTTCTCAACCCAAAACAATTCTACCCCAAACTAAAACCCATTTCGTCCAAAGCCCAACCCATCACCCATTTATTTCCCCAAGCCCAATCGGCCACCCCCATCTTCCAAGCCCCAACCAAAGCCCGGTCGGCCAAACCCGCGACCCAATTCCCTTTCCCTTCACCCCTCCTTGTTATTCAAGAATTAAGTCCGAAAACAAGCCCAAAATCAAAAGAAAAAGGGGTGAGTTTCATTCTTGAACTTTTGTATTTAAATACTTCTATTTCTTTTCATCGATTGAATTGGGTCGACCGATTTTGGATTTTTCAGACTATTCGCAGATCTTGCATGTTGGTTATCTCAAATTGTGCAAAATCTGATTTCTGGTCAACACTGATTCGTCTGATCAATCGACTGGTCGTCGAATTGATTTGATATTTTTCCGCACTATTGCATTTCGTGATTTTGCATGTTGGTTATCCAATTTGGTGCAAAAATCTGATTTCGTCGAATCACCGATTGGGTCGAATTCGAATTGGATATTTTTTAGAATTATTGCATTTCGCATCTTATTTGATTGGTTATCTGAAAATTGGTGAAAATCTGATTCGGGTTTGATACTTGATTAGGGTCGGGTCACTGATCCGGGTCGGGTCGACCCGGTTTGGATATTTTCCAGAATTCTTGCATTTCGTATCTTATTTGTTGGTTATCTGAAAAAATCTGTTTTCAGAATTGGGTCACCCATTCGGGTCACTGTTCATAATCCGGGTCTGATTTTTCATAAATGCTTCTTAATCCCTGCTTTGTTCCAAAATTTCAGAATCTGGTCGGATACTTTAATTGCTCAACGCTTGTTTCTTGAGCACCGTATTATTGATTGAACTAATACCAGCATTTAGGCCAATGAAATTGAATTCGAGGCCGCTTTTTCTTTTCTTTTTCTATTTTTCAGATCGCTTTTAAACATCCTGGCAACTGATATTTAGCATCGCTTTTTACTAAACATCCCGCCTTCTCGAATTGCCTCTTTTATCTTTAGCCGCGTCATTGCCACGCTCCGATTTAATTTTGTCGATTCGAACATGATACTACATCGGATGAAAAATATCCGCGATTTTGAGGCTTCCACAGCTAGTAAAGACTGAGATATAACTCCGGGCAAGGATGAGGCTTAAACTTTTATTTCATTCGAGGATCAACATGTTTAGTGTTTAGGCGACTAAAATAACCAACAAGTTATATGTTCGCAAGCGACTTGATTATAATGATCTTTTTCTTTTCATCCGAGAGACCAACACGCTTAGTAGGCGAGACAATCAAAATAACTACCGAGTCATACGCTTTGCAACACGCGACGTGATTGGAATGATCTTTTCAAAATTTAAGTCTGAGCCCTCCGTGACCAAAACACTCATTATTTTTGGATACGATCCGGTTATTTGTATTTAACTGCTTCTAATCGCTTGTTCTGGATACTAGTGCGGGGAATAAAGTAAATAAAGGCAAATATTCCTCAGGGTTTATTTATTTTATTTACTTTATTTAATTCGGCTTTTATCCATCAGACAGTAATATTATTTATTGCACTTATGTAACTATTGAAATGCTTAGAATAGGCAAACTTAGAATTAATTCATAGGGTAGTTTAAGACTTGAAACCCGTCACTAGCTTATTTATTTGTAGGCTCGGTTAATTCAAATTTAGAAACCCTCCGCTAGTTATTTATTTTAGGCTCGTCACGCGTATTCAAGAATTTCAAAACAACTTTTGTCATCTTTTATTTGCTTTATTAATCGTACAAATAAGTTTATCTTTTTGTCAATTTACAATTCAATGATTCCCAAAATTTTACTTCTTTAGCATTATAAATAATTTATTGTTACAAATGCATATTTTTTCAAACTTTACATGTATCTTTCTTTTTTAAAATGCATCATTTACTAATTATTTGCAAACATCTTTTAATCTATTATACTTGTAAAACATGCATTTTCCTAGTAATAATTAACATGAGTTTGACCGGATAACCGCAAGTTAGCGGATCTTAAAGGATGCCTAACCCCTTTCCTTTAGGATAATAAAGAACCCTTGCCTAGAATCTCATTAGTTTCGCAGACCTTAAAATTGGAGTTAATTTGCAGCATTTATAGTTAACATTTAGGTGCCCTAATTCACCTTAGAATAATTAGGTGACGACTCCTTAATTCATTTACCCAGGAATCACCGAATAATGCTCTGTTCGCCTCCCACCTCGCAAGGTCGGGTTAAAAACGGCTGATGAAAGACATGGCGACTCCACTGGGGACTTTCAGGTTCTTAACCATAGCAAAATCAGGTTAATTATTAGTGCGCTTTACTTTAGCTCTTTATTTGATTTAATGCTTTGATTTGTTTTCTTTGTGAAATTTTGCATGCATAACTGCTTTAATTGCTATATTGTTTTACTGCTTTCCTTAAATTGACATTTCGCTCATATTTCTTCCACTCTGGAAAATTGACACTATCACACATTACACGCGAGGTGTGTTTTGCGCACCCGCAAATTTCTTTCAAATTACCAAATTTTAGGAGAGTTGGCGTATGCACGGAGTGTCCGGACCATCCGGTGGCCGCGTAGCCTTCTCACTCGAGTAGTCCGCTCGGGAACCTTAAGTCTTGTCAGCCAAATCTTAGAAAATTTAGGATAGAGCTATACCACCCTTTATTTTAAGTCATGCATGCATACACCTTAGGTGGATCGATCCTTGGTATCGACTCCACAATTAAGAAATCTACCAAAAATTGTCAACGAGTCTCGCAACCCAACGACCAATCAGCATATTACGTGTAACGTGATAATGATAGACAAATCCAAGCCTAATCATGACATGCCTAAATTGGAAAATGTACATTCATTTTGTATTTATCATTACAGTTTGACAGCTTGGGTCAATTTATCATAATCTCAAGATATTTGGCGTTCGCCACCTCCGGCATAAGGGAGGCCCCATGCATATTAGGATGCGCATTTAATTGCCATACAATCTGTTTGCTATTTTCTCCTGCTTTTCACTCTATGCATATTATTTGAAGCAATAATTACTCGCCTTATACTAACTTGGTTTTTATTTTTTTTTTTATTTTTTTTATTTTTTTAGAAGGTTTATTTTATTTAGATTATTTTTCCCAAAGGTTGATTTGCGTTGACTAAAACTGGCGGAACATCCCTACTTCACGAGGTTAAAGGCACGATCATTCAGTGAAATGACTGATTCATCCGAACAGAATGGTCTTAGACTTATCACTCTTCCGGGAGATGAATCAAGAGCTTCATAAAAAGAAGATACTACCGTCCAGGAAAAATACATCGCCCAACTGTTGCAACAGATGGCAGTTATGCAGACTGAGATTGAGCGGCTCCAAAATCTCACCAACTTGTCCGTTAGCGCCAATACCCCACTCCCTGAACATGGGATGAATGTAACTGCACCGCAAACTTTTTCATCTCCTGAATCGCCATTTCCCCAAAACCTCCCCGAAAATTCGCCACTAAACAAAACCAATCCACAACACACTAACCCACAAGCTAGTCCACAACAAAGCCCGCTACAAAATGATCCGGCATCCTTCACAACTCCACATACCCAAATTACCCCACTCATCCAAAACACCTCTTCCACGCAAAATCACCAGGCAGCCCAACACATATTGATGGCACACGTCGCTGATCACAACGAGCAGTATGTGCCACCAGTAAGGACCAGAACCGATGAAAGTATGGCGAGAGAAATTCATAGCCTGAAAGAAGCATTCAAGAACATCCAAGCCATCAAGGGATATGAGGGACTCGAGTATGAAGATCTCTGCATGCGTCTCGACATTGAATTGCCGATCGGATATAAGGTGCCAAAATTTGACTTGTTTGATGGGAAGGGAAATCCTCACTCTCATTTAAGATCGTACTGTGACAAACTGATTGGGGGTAGGTAAAGACCAGGCTAACATAAAGAAGCTGTTCGTAAGGAGTTTGACAGGAGATTCACTCGACTGGTACGCGAGCCAAGACTCGCGAAAATGGCGTAATTGGGGCACGATGGCACAAGATTTCGTAGAGAGATTTAAGTTCAACACTGACACAGTCTTGGATAGATTTTATCTGATGAAGTTGGAAAAGAAATCCACAGAGACCTTCAGAGAATATGCCATGAAGTGGAGGGAAGAAGCAGCAAAAGTTCAACCCCCAATAGCGGAAAGTGAGATGACCACTCTCTTTGTACAATCTTTGAAAGATGCAACATACTATGAAAAAATGATAAGCATCATAGGACGGAGTTTCTCTGAAGTTGTAAGGATGGGAGATTTCATAGAAGAAGGAATCAGAACTGGAAGAATTACAAATTTTGTAGCGTTGCAAGCAACGAGTGAGACAATTCAGTCGGACTCATTTGAGGGAGCAGTAAAGAGGAAGAGAGACGGAGTGTCCTCCGCCATGACAGTTCAGAAACATAGGCCAAATCAAATGTCAACCTACCAAATGCCATCACCCCAACCTCCCTACTACAATCAAAACAACTAAAGTTCCCAGCTTTCCTATTATAGCCCATACACCCAAGGCCCTCAACCTTATTATCAATACCACCGCTGCTCCTACCCCCGTCACCATACGTCCAATATATAGCATGCCTCGAGCGCCTGCCTATCCGAATCCCCCACAATATCAGCCTGCATACTTACCTCATCCACGAGTCCATCCACCAAATGCACCCAAACCCCGCGCAAAACATGAAAGAAAGCCAGCCAAAACCTATACAGCTTTAGCCGAACCTCGAGCCCAGTTATATGAAAGACTGAAAACCGCAGGAATACTCCAGCCCATCCCAGGAAATGTCTCCAATCATGTTCCCAAATGGCATGATGAGGCTAAGCATTGTGCATACCACTCGGGAATCCCTGGACACGACACTGAAAATTGCTATGCCCTCAGAGACAAAATTGAGGCATTGATCAAAGAAGGAGTTATCCAACTGAAAGGACCTTCCTCTAATGTAAACAATAACCCTTTGCCAAATCATGACGATGCCAACGTAAATATGATTATCAAGTGATGAAGAACACAACTTGGAAGGAACCATTGTGCTACCCAGAGAGAGGAAAACGGTGAATCATCGACCTTTATCACCCCTATGATTACAAATCCAGTGAGGGCACCGTTGAGTAGAAGTACTTCCTCCAAAGTCGCGGTCATGGCACCATTTTTCTTGAAAAAGTCTTATCAACCAACCTCCAAAAGAAGAGATATGTCCTTTACCGTGAGCTTGTTCCGCTCCTAGGTCGGGCCATTTGTCAAAGCATCGCCTCAGAATCAAAGGACAATGCACCCAACCTCGCTTGGGGGATTCAAAAAGTTTTTTTCATCAAGAAGTAGAATGCAATGTGATTCTCGATGATTACGCTAAAGACTCAACCATTTGGGATGCAGAGCAAGTAGATATTTTGGGAAAATTGGACATGTGCCCCTGCCTTGTTTCTCCCGAAAGCTAGTTAATTTCGTTAATGTTTAATGAAATAATGCGATTCAGATTGAGGCCTGAACCACATCTATGCATTTAATGTGTCTTGCCTCCACCTTTTGAAAGCTTAAAAAGACAAATCTGCATTGCTTTTGCTATTTTAAAATCTGTTTTGTATAATAATTTTCTTTTCTTTTTCATCATGCAAACTAATAAATTTGTCGATAATATGTGACATATAATGAAACAAGCAAACAAAGTCCCAAACGACGAACAAGACTTCGAAGAATATGAGGAAGACTCACAACCGGAAGAATTGGGGCATTTTTTTTGAATAAGCCAAAGCGAGTTTTGGATGAAACATCAAGATAGGTTGATAATTACAAGCATTGGCATGAGCATTTCCCCTTTGTACTCTTGGGCTACCGCACTACAATCAGGACTTCTACTGGGGCAATGCTATATCTTCCGCAGCCAAGTGGATACAGAATCATGTACGGAAAGGCTGATGAACACCGTTTGTCCGGGGCAACTTTATCGGAATAGAATGGCCAAAGATTTTTAACCGGGGCAATTGGTGTCAAAACGCATATCCTTACACCAAGATGAAGCCAAAGAAAAGTTCGAATTGGAAAGGGCCTTACACGGTTCACCAAATGCTGACTGGAAGGACACTAACCTAAATTTGAAATGGACGACGGTTTGGCCAAAAGATATCAACGCAGATGCAGATCTAGGATTTGTTATTCTCTATGTAATATCTTTCCATGTTGTAAAGTTCGCCCTCGGCGGGACACGATAGAACCCACATAGGGTTTCATTTATTTAAGACAAAAATTTCCCAAAAATCACATTTTTTACTTGTAACTATGAACTACGTTATGACTCGATTCCCTACGGATACGAGGGCGCTACATCGGCTTTCGGTCCCATTTTAGAAAAAACCCTTATAATCTCCCTTTGCTTGTAATGAACTACGTTATGACCTGATTCCCTCATGGGGATACGTAGGCGGCCTAAATCGACTTCGGTCCCACCATTAGGAAATCTTTTTTACTTTATCTCACACATGACAAAATGCACCCATCTGATCACCCTGATAGGACAGGCAAACAACCCACACAAGACTCGGTTGTCCGTTCGAAAGTTCATCATCCTCACATATCGGAAACTGGGGCATTTTTTTTGGGGATCACTGCCAGAGGACGCCGATAAACATGGAAAAGCATCGGCAAACTAAGTCTTCAGCCAGAAGAAGGATTTTGGATAAGACGTTTGCTTTGTTTCACCGCATGTCACTGCTCGACGGGCATTTACATATATGTATACTTTCTTATAAGCATATTATTTTCAACAAATATTTTCATTAGAGTTCGACAAGAATTTTTACTGATATACATACATACTTTCTTATAAACAAATTATTTTCAACAAATGTTTTCATTAACGGTTAGCCAAGACTGGGAACCAAACATGGGCTACAGGTCCGAATCAAGCAGAGACATGCAACTATCAGAGCCAAAGCTAAAGTCAACGCTGAATCAACCGCCTCCGAACTCACAAATTTTCTTTGAGTACGTGTTCTTCAGTGTTGTAAGAAGTGGAAGCCACATCACTTATGATCAATTTCCCAAAGAATTTTCAGGCATCACACCACCACAAGGATCACGTTCCTGTTTTGCATCTATACAATGACATCATCTTGACCTACAGGGTCCCAACCATTATGTCTGCACAAAGATGTTATTTCGAAGCACATGGAGCTTAAACACAGCAAACCGATGTGGAACCATCTATTACAACAAACTGACGGCAAGAACGTCATTTACATCAAATGACGACAAGGACGTCGCATCACATTTTCGTCTGGGCGACATTTCAATTCACAGTCCACATGAGTTTGAATCGGCAGAAGATTCAGCACAACGTGGAGCTATCTTTTACAGCATCTCAACAACATCAACATCATTACAATGACGTCTTCAGCAGGACATCTATTTTTTACAGCATTACAACGATGTCATCATCGTTATCATTACAACGACGTCAACAACATTACAACGTCGTCTTCAGCGCAACATCTATCTCTTACAACAAACAATATTACAACAACGTCATCGACGTTACTGCAACACATCAACTATCTTTTACAACATTACAATGACATCAACACCGTTACAACGATGTCATCAGCGTTATCATTACAACGACGTCAACAACATTACAACGTTGTATTCAGCGCAACAACTATCTCTTACAACAAACAACATTACATTCTTGCAACAACGTCATCACAATGACGTCTTCAACACAACACGTCAATCCAACGACGTCATTTCAGGCGCCCACTTCATAATGCAGGTATTTTAATTTCAGTCAGGCGCCCACCTCACAATGCGGGTATTTTAATTTCAGTCAGGCGCCCACCTCCTAATGCGGGTATTTCCAAGTTATATTCTCTACAATTTTTTCTCAGCAGTTATACACTAATTATATCTTAAGCTTTAGTTTGCAGGAGTTTTTAATTTGCAGGAACTTCATCACAACGTGGAACTATCTCTTACGGCGAACCGAGGCAAATTGGTCAACGACCTACTTCGAACGTCGATCCGCTCTTTCCCAATAGTTTTGTCACATCTGCGACCAGTGTCATCATAACTTGACACTGGGGCAATATTTCTTGAATCCGCACTAACTTTTTCAATGTCATCTCCCTTGAAATTCTGTTTCTACTATGCATACCTAATCTTCCTTCAAGTCCCGTTGATCAGGACAAAATTGGCTACTCAGTCAACTTCTTTGGCCGAAAACTCTTTCATCGTCTCCGGCCAAAGAGGGGCATCTGTTGACACCCAATTTTGTCCCGTCTTTTTCAACTTATTTGCAATTTTAAATATTTTTTAACACCTCAAAATAATTTTAATCTATATGCATACATGTATATATATATATATATATATATATATATTTGCCAAAGAGGAAATCAAATTCCTTGGGCACTTGGTGAGTAAGAATCAGGTGCGTATGGACCCGAAGAAGGTGCAGGCTATTGTTGATTGGCAGGCACCAAGTGGCGTGAAAGAGCTGCGGTCATTCTTGGGGTTGGCAAATTATTACCGCAAGTTCATTGCGGGTTATTCAAAGAAGGCGGCTACATTGACGGATTTGCTGAAGAAAGATGTCAAGTGGTGCTGGTCGGACAAATGTGAGGCAGCTTTCTGTTCCTTGAAAGAAGCCATTGCCTCAGAACCGATACTTAAGCTGCCTGATTTTGGGATGCCTTTTGAAGTGCACACCGATGCCTCCGACAAAGCTGTTGGCGGAGTGTTGGTGCAAGATATATATATATATATATATATATATATATATATATATATATATATATATATATATATATATTATTCGCATTTTTTACTATCATTTGCATTTTTTTATCATAATCATAAGTTTTATCCGAAAATTCTATGATATTCTATTTTCACAAAAAATGATCGATTTCCATTTTTATTAAGATTTAAGTATTTCACCTATATTATATTTTTATTATTATCACATCGTTATATTTTTATTTTTAATAATTTATATTTTTTTCTTCAATGCATTTTTAATATTAGACCCCTTTTATATTCTAAACCCATAACTCATTTCTTATTTCTCAACCCAAAACAATTCTACCCCAAACTAAAAACCCATTTCGCCCAAAGCCCAACCCATCACCCATTTATTTCTCTCCAAGCCCAATCGGCCACCCCATCTTCCAAGCCGAACCCAATGACCAAACTCACTCCCTTTTCTTTTTCCCCTTCACCCTCAAATTCAAATCTCCCAAACCCAATACTGCAATTGCTTTACCCCAACCCGACTCACTGACCCACACCTCTAAAACCAAACACCCCCAAACCCTTAAACCATTTTTTTTTCAAAAAAGAAAACCCTATCCCCCTTAAAGACTCAAAAAGCACACACCCCATACCCCCGACCCCACACGCCGTCACCTTGCCCACTGCCACCACCAACTCCCCTGCCACCAACCCTTCGACCCATGCCCCTTAAATCCGCAACCCATGCCCCTCAAATCCGCAATTTTTGGCTCCTTTATTTTGAAATTCGAACTCGTTTTGAACACCAAGGGGGTTCGAATCCACCTATAAATACCCTTTTTTTTGTTCTACATTAGTGGGATTTTTTTTTCGGAGGTCCAATTCCATATAAATATTTTGTTGTGTTCTTGATTGTAAGCATTTGCCCTCCTTGTTATTCAAAAATTAAGTCCGAAAACAAGCCCAAAATCAAAAGAAAAAGGGGTGAGTTTCATTCTCGAACTTTGGTATTTAAATACTTCTATTTCTTCACTCATTGAGTCGTCATCGACCTGAATCTAATTCGATTTTGGGATTTTTCGCACTATTGCATTTCACATCTTGCATGTTGGTTATCGAATTGGTACAAAATATGATTTCTGGTCAACACCGATTCTGTCACGGTCATCGGGTCAGTCGAATTCGATTTGGATATTTTTCCGTAATTATTGAATTTGATTTTGCATGTTGGTTATCCCGAATTTGGTGCAAAATCGATTTCGTCGATCATCGATTCTGCCTGGGTCGACTAAACCTAATTGGATATTTTTTAGAATTATTGCATTTCGTGATCTTATTTGATTGGTTATATGAATTAATTGCGGAAAATCGATTCGTTTGATACTTGATTAGGGTCGTCGTCACCTGATCCGGACGGTCGACTACTTTGTATATTTTCCTTCCGGAATTCTTGCATTTAGAACTTATTTGTTGGTTATCCGAAAATCTGTTTCGATTGGGTCCACCCATTCGG
Source organism: Anisodus acutangulus (assembly GCA_029783415.1). Classification (NCBI taxonomy): domain Eukaryota; kingdom Viridiplantae; phylum Streptophyta; class Magnoliopsida; order Solanales; family Solanaceae; genus Anisodus; species Anisodus acutangulus. The sequence goes on from CM056491.1 coordinate 27,394,871, forward strand.
CCACCTGTTCATAATCCGGTCCGATTTTTCATAAATGTTTAATCTTCGGTTTTTGCCCAAAATTTTAGAATTCGGGTCGGATACTTTAATTGCTCACTGCTTGTTTCTTGGGCACTGTTATTATTGATTGAACTAATATCGCATTTAGGCCAATGAAATTGAATTCGAGGCCGCACTTTTTTTTTTCATTTCTCTATTTTTCAGCACTGTTTTAAACATCCGGGCAACGGATATTTACTGTTTTTTACTAAATATCTCGTCTTCTCGGGAATTGCCTCTTTTTTTTACTGCTTATTGCTGCTGCTGCTGCTGCTTACAGTTCCGATTTAATTTTGCTGATTCGAACATGATACTACACTGGCCGATGAAAAATATCCGTCGATTTTGAGGCTTCCACAGTTGTAAAGACGGAGATATAACTTCTGGGCAAGGATGAGGCTTAAACTTTTTATTTCATTCGAGGGATCAACATGTTTAGTAAGCGAGGCGACTAAAATAACCAACAAGTTATATGTTCGCAGCCACGACTTGATTATAATGATCTTTTCTTTTTCATCCGAGAGACCAACACGTTTAGTAGGCGAGGCAATCAAAATAACTACCGAGTCATACGTTTGCAGCCACGACGTGATTGGAATGGTCTTTTCAAAATTTAAGTCTGAGCCCTCCGTGACCAAAACACTTATTGTTTTGGATACGGATCCGAAGTTATTTGTATTTAACTGTTTCTAACCGTTTGTTCTTGACAGATTGCAGGGAATAAAGTAAATAAAGGCAGATATTCCTCAGGGTTTATTTATTTTATTTACTTTATTTAATTCGGCTTTTATCCGACTCTGTATTGTAATATTATTTATCGCACTTATGTAACTATTGCAATGCTTAGAATATGCAAACTTAGAATTAATTCATAGGGTAGTTTAAGACTTGAAACCCGTCACTAGCTTATTTATTTGTAGGCTCAGTTAATTCAAACTTAGAAACCCTTCGCTAGTTATTTATTTTAGGCTCGTCACGCGTATTCAAGATTTTCAAAACAACTTTTGTCATCTTTTATTTGCTTTATTAATCGTACAAATAAGTTTATCTTTTTGTCAATTTACAATTCAATAATTCCCAAAATTTTAATTCTTTGGCATTATAAATAATTTATTGTTACAAATGCATATTTTTTCAAACTTTACATGTATCTTTCTTTTTTAAAATGCATCATTTACTAATTATTTGCAAACATCTTTAAATCTATTATACTTGTAAAGCATGCATTTTCCTAGTAATAATTAACCTGAGTTTGACCGGATAAATCGCAAGTCGTGGATCTTAAAGGATGCCTAACCCCTTCCCTTAGGATAATAAAGAACCTTGCCTAATCTCATTAGTTTCAGCAGACCTTAAAATTGGAGTTAATTTTGCAGCATTTATAGTTAACATTTAGGTGCCCTAATTCACCTTAGAATAATTAGGTGACTCACTTAATTCATTTACCCAGGAATCATCGACACGCTCAGGCTCCACTCCAGGCTCGGCCCAAGTTAAAACGGGCGCGACAGGTGTCACCTACACAAATGTTGCATCACTGCATGCCATCCTTTGCACATTTGAGAGTTTTTGGGTGTTTGTGTTATCCATTGTTTCCGTCCACTACCATTAACAAACTTCAGGCCCGTTCCACTCCTTGTGTATTTTTAGGATATCCACAAAATCATAGGGGATATAAATGTTATGATATGATGAACGGGGAAATCATTATCTCTCGTCATGTAGTTATTGATGAGTCTACATTCCCGTATGCTAATTCTCATGTGGCATTCCCCCTTCATATGATCTCTTGAACGACGGAATACATCTAATTTTACAATAACATCTTAATACCCGAAATCAGATTGGATTGGCCCAACCACGAAGTGGGACTGGACCAGTCCGCGGTATGGAGGCCACTACCTCTCTACCGTCGGTCTCGGCCCATTCCACTTCGAGTGGCTGTCAGGCCCAATTGAGGGAGCCTACTGCTCCCTCACCCGTGAACCCAACCCGTGCCTCCCAGCCCAATAACCAGGCAGAAACCCAACTTCAACAATATTCATCCTTGGCCCAAAACACCACCCCCTCTCAGCCCACCACATTGGCCGAGACCCCTAATTACTAGACAATGGGTTAGCCCAATCTCATACCATTGAAACCGTGCCAAGCACGGGATCTTTCGGCCCAAACGTCATTTAATCTAATATCATCGGTCCAACCATCACCTCTACCAAAAAATTCCAAAGCAGCCCTATCAGACCCGAATTGAAAAACTGCCATGTTAGACGAAATTAATGCTCTTATTAAAAATAAGACATGAGAGTTAGTGCCCCGTCCATCTAATATGAACATTATTCGGTTTATGTGGGTTTTTTTGTCATAAAAAGATTTCTGATGACTCATTTGCGAGTTACAAAACTCATTTTGTTGGTGATGGCAGGTCTCAATAGGTTGGCATGAATTGTGATGAAATATTCAGTCCGGTGGTTCAGCCATCAACTATCAGGATTCTTATCATGGCACTGTCAAAATCCTAGTCCATTCATCAGTTAGATGTTAAAAATACATTTTTACATGACAATTTACAGGAGACAGTTTACATGCACCAGCCGTTGGGTTTTCAAGACTCTACACATTCGGATTATGTTTGCCTGTTGAAAAAATCCTTATATGGTTTGAAACAGGCTCCACAAGCATGGTATAACAGGTTTGCAGGGTTCGTATCCATACTGGGTTTCTCACATAGCAAGTCCGATCAGCCTTTGTTCATTTACAAAAAGGGAAGCGACATGACTTATATCCTTTTACATGTAGATGACATTATTCTCACGGCCTCATCTACATCACTTCGCTGGTCTATTATGTCCCTTCTTGCAACAAAATTTGCGATGAAGGATTTGGGTCTATTAAATTACTTTTTGGGAATTGCTGTAACCCAATATGCAGGTGGTCTGTTTCTCAGTCAAAAGAAATATGCCGAGGAGATCATTGAAAAAGATGGTATGTCCTCATGTAAACCGTCACATACACCTGTTGATACAAAGGCCAAATTAAGCAACGCTACAGGGACCCATACAATGATCAAACACACTACCGCAGCCTTGAAAGGGCCTTACAATACCTCACTTTCACGAGACCTGATATCTTTAGGGATGGCAACGGATCAGATCCAAATCCATTTTTCATACCTAGATCCAGATCCATCGGATCCATAAAAATCATATTCAAATCCGGATTCACCGGGTCCACGGATCGGATCTGGATCCACATGTAAAAGTTTTTGCCTTGAATAATATTCCCTTTTCCAATTGGTAATACTGATAATTACAACTTAATTTTTCCTTGATTTAATGTGGAAAATTTGAAAATGTGGTTATATAGAATTGCACATTATTTCTCTGTGGATGATACTCCTGTTAATTATATAATGAAGTTAGTAGCTATGAATTTGGACTATGCATTATCTTAGCATCAGTCGTACTTGAAGTGTAGAGACACTCATGTGTTACCTAGTTAGGATGAATATTTGCTAGCACTAACTGAAATATTTGGAGATGATTTTGCCAATTCAATGATGGAGCTTAAACAATTGAGACAGACTAGAACGGTGAGGGAGTTTGAGTTTGCATTTGACAGGTTACTATCACAATGTAATCTATCTAATGAGAAGGCTATCTTTTATTTTCTAAGGGGGTTAAAGGAAGAATTGATTGGTACTATTTTGATGCATGAGTCTCAGACATTGTCTAAGGTGTATAGGCTTGCTAGATTAGCTTAAGCAACTATGAATGCTAATGCTAGAAGTCATAAGTCAACTGGTGTGCGTAGTGGAGTTGTGAAAAAGGATAATACAATTCCTAGATCTGCTAATTTCAACTATTAACAAAATTCTAGATTAGCTCTACCTGCTACTAATCACCCTTCCACCCATGCTAAAGGCGCTTTCCGAAGCCACAGAAGAGACGGGAATTGCAAGGATGTCCTTAGCAATTTTTTGTAAAGTAGGATACATTTGATTCCTTTTTCACCAATCAAGTACATCAAAATCATTATTCTCGGGTATAGGATCATCATCCAAGAAATTATGAAAACTTTTAAGAAAATACTTATAAAATTACATTCTAGGTTATGAATATATTTAATAAAAACGGATCCATGGGTCGGATTTGGACTGGATACGAATCTCAAATACAAGATTCAGATCCGGATCCAATACGTTAGAAATGGATCCAGTTTCGATCCGGATCCGTCGGGTCCAAATTTTGAAGATCCATATCCTATAAAACGGATCTTGATCCACCGGATCCGGACCGGGTCCAAGATCCACTGCTATCTCTAGATATCTCCTACGCGGTTCAGTAAGTGTGTTTACATATGCATGATCCGAAAGAAGAACATATGGAGACTCTCAAGCAGATTCTGCGGTATGCCAAGGGTACTCTTCATTTTGGACTGCATCTGTATAAGTCCTCCATTTTGAGTCTCTCGTCTTATACAGATGCGGATTGGGGTGGCTGCCCAGACACACGATGTTCCACCTCTAGTTATTGTGTGTTTTTGGGAGATAACCTTATCTCATGGTCATCCAAACGACAACCAACAATGTATCGGTCGAGTGCAGAAACAGAATATCGAGGGGTAGCCAATGTGGTTGCTGAATCATATTGGCCCCATAATCTCCTTTTAGAGTTCCATTGTCCCATTGAAAAGGCAACCGTAGTTTATTGTGGTAATGTGAGTGCGATATACTTATCCGGTAATCTTGTCCAGCATCAACACACAAAACACATAGAAATGGATATATTATTTGTCCGAGAAAAGGTTGCACGTGGACAAGTCTATGTTCTCCATATACCGTCCCGTTATCAGATTGCCGACATTTTCACCAAAGGTCTTCCATGCGTATTATTTGATGTTTCAGGGATAGTCTCAGCATACGAGAACCTCCCGCTAAGACTGCAGGAGACTGTTAATACAATTACCATCAATCATGAATCTTGTAATTATATAGTATCATACAATTAGGACTGATTAGATCAATTACATTAATTAGGATATTCTTAGAGATAACCAAGTCTTAATTATTAGAGCTGTATATATTGTAAACTTGAGAATGAAATAAGATCATGAAATTCATTTCCTTCGGTCATGAACCAATAAATACCAATCGTACACACTTCAAAAAATGTTTTCAATACGTAACACATTGAACGTGGAGATTTTATCAGAATTTAACTTTGATGTCTGTTTTGCTATCTTCAATCTCAGGTTTCGATCCTGGCTTCAAATTATTCACAGTCAATGTGCAATTTGCAAACACATTGAGGTGCCTTAATTTATGACCTCCCAAAACAATTTTCACAGGTACCTTAACTATTACCTTTAATGGAATTTTCCCATGTTTCTCATTATCTTGCAATGCCTCATAAAGCCCTGATCCAAATTGACTTTTTCCCTTTAATTCAATTTGCAATATTGTTACATTCTTAGTACCCTGATGGAAAGCTGGTACTTTTCCCGAACAAATTGTTGAATCGGAATATGTCACGTTGACAGAGCTATCTTCCCCGTAAATAAATCCTATCTCGGAGTTGGGATTATCAAATTTCATCGTTACGATAAGATCCGCATTGAGGCTGAAATCGGGCTGATGACCGAATTCCTTAACATCGAGGGATTGGAATTTGTAAATGGGCATTCTAGGCTTGTAGAACATGTAGAAATAAAGGACGAGGGCGACCGCGACAAGGATGATGAAAAACAGGAAGCAGTAGACACAGCAGATGCATCTAACGCAAACATTTCCTCTTCTTCGCCTTCCGTCCCCGCCATAGCGAGGAGTACCATATGGAGGAGCATGCATTATGGTGGAGGAAGGAGGACGAAACTAAATTAACAAATTAAGATTAATACAGCAGTTTTTTGGTGGTGGACCTATTTCCTTATGGATGGAGGACCACCACTTTTTTTTTTCTTTCTGTTTTAGGAAACAAGAGTATTGTTATTTCAAGGGAGAAAGGAGAGGTAGTTTGAGTAATGGATCATATTTATTGGATTGCTCAACTGGTTAAGGACATTGTTACATACGTGTGGCTAAAGATTAGTAAAAATATTGCTCCTATTTTTGGTTCTCTGCTTGTTGCATTGTAATGTTTACACCTTTCTTGGGATTCTCATGTTGAATTAGTGTTCAAACAAAAGAAATATAGTACTAGTGAAAAGAAGGATATTTACAATAATAAGTCATAAATAGCTCTGTCACAAATAGTATTTATTCTACATGGACTTATGCTACTATAAATAATTGAGTATTAAGTTATATGTATGGTTAATGTGAAGATTTTATTTTTTAAAAAACTATTATTACTCAAATAGTATCTATTGATAAATCTTCAAGATAGCTTGACGGTGTAAACTTACGTTGATGGTGTATATCTATTGTTACGGTTCACTTACGCGGATGCATAAAAACTACTAGAATTTGTGATGCTGCTCTAAGTTGGATAATGTTTTTAGAGTCGGCACCTAATTTATAGGTACATTAGAAAAACCAAGTTAAAAGGGTTTATTCAAAATGTTTGAAAAATCCTATCTAAACCAGAGTCAAAGTAAGGGTTCTGGTGATCCCCGGGAAAGGTGTTAGACACCCGATATTAAGAATCCGTAGAATACGATTGACCTTGGGGTTCTATAGCATGCTTTAAATGATTTGAAAGTGTTTAAAAGTCCGAAAAATACTTGTCATTCATTTATTCAAGAACTTTTATTTTTAAAACAAAAGAGTTGGGCTTCCGCCAAAATAGTATGCACATGGATAAATTAGTCAACTTGTTTTCGGACTAAGAAAACTCAAATATTATTTTGAGTAGAACTCCACTTTTAGTCCAATAAAATTGTCTAATAACACTTGCATCTTCTATATTTTTTTGTAGGTTCAAATGAGTCTAATCCGTTTAAAATGACAAGTTTTGAGCTTGAAAAAGAAGTAGCACAATTAAAATTTCTTTTGTTTCATGCTATATCCCCAAAGATCAATTTGTATCCACAATGCCAAAACCACTATCATAACTCAAGTCCAAAATAGTGTTTTAAAGTCCTAAAATCACTTAAGTTGGGCTCAGCCCACAAAAATCAGTTCTTTAAACAAGTGTCAATTAGTCCAAAAGCAATTTTCAGCCGTTCATTTATTTTATGAAAGTCAGGCCCAATTCCTAAGCCCGTTAAGCATTATTTCAGTTAGAAAACAAGACGAATTTACGTCAAAATTTATGGTAAACGATCAAACTGGTTCAAATGTTTTCACGTTCCAAAACAATCCTTTTTATTGAGTTCAAATCCATAAGTCCATTTGAATTTACTAGTCTAAAACAGTCCCTATTTCTTAAGAATTCAAGATTAACAGAGTTTTTGAAAGTTCATTTTTATGGCGATCCTAGACTAAACGATATACGTATCGTTTTGCCCATCCTAGATTCATAACTACAAAGGTTCCAATATATATATATATATATATATATATATATATATATATATATATATATATATATATATATATATATATTATATCAAAGTATGTTTATTACAAGCAATACATATATATGCATATAATGTACAACATTGAAGGAGAAAAGTTTAGGCTGGTGGACCTACCTAAGCCCTGCAGTTACTATTTTAATCCATAGTTGGGCTTTCAAATGCGCAACAACTCTTCATGTTCTTGAACTCACATATGCATTGAAATAATATTAACAATCAATTCCTAGTCCAAATAGGTTACACGTTGGATTACAAATGTACCTAAGCTAGTATCAACAACCTATTAGCTATATTCAACAAATATGCCAATCTTAAAACAACATTCGACTACTGATAATCATGTAGAGTCAGTCGTCATTTCGTTATGAACTGGAAATCAGGCTTAACTAAGTTAACGTGGATTATGAGCAATGTAAGATTAACTAAGTACGAAATTTAACCAAATAACACACAATAGCTAATCACAGAGCAAAATTTAAACAAGAACTTAAAAGGGAAGTCGAATTACCTCGAAGCGGAGCTTGTTCTTCACTCCGGGATCTTCCACTCACAAATCACACGAAAATAAGGAAGGTTTTAGTTTGTGATGACTAATTACACAAGATCTGGGTTCCACCAAAGGGCTTGAATCCCAACATAAGCACAATTAGTCGGATATAAGCTTAAAATCGACTCTCAAATAATGTGAATGCCAATCTCAAGCTTTCGACCCTTAAAAATGAGGATTGAGGTCTGTGCGCGCCCTATTTTGACCTGCTCGGGTCAAAGCGGAGCACAGACGTGTTCAGGTGATTCCTGGGTAAATAGGGTTGAGGAGTCGCCACCTAATTATTTTTACGGTGAATTAGGACACCTAAATATTAAACTAAGTGCTGCAATGTAAACTCCAATTTTAAGGTCTGCGAAACTAGCGAGATTCTAGGTAAGGGTTCTTTATTATCCTAAAGGGAAGGGGTTAGGCATCCTTTAAGATCCGCTAACTTGCGGTTATCCGGTCAAACTCAGGTTAATTATTGCTAGAAAAATGCATGTTTGAAGCATGAAGTTAAAAGATGTTTGCAAATAATTAATGAAAAGAGATGCATTTTAAAAGATAGATAAATATAGAGATTTTTTCAAAATATGCATTTGTATGGTATTTAAAGAGAAATACATGTAGAGTTGGAAAAATATGTTTTTGACAATTGATAGTAAAACAATTTATTTATAATGCCAAAGAAGTAAAATTTTGGGAATCAATGAATTGTAAATTGACAAAAGATAAACTTATTCGGTATGATTTAATAAAGCAAATAAAAGATGACAAAAGTTGTTTTGAAAGTCTTGAATACGCGTGACGAGCCTAAAATAAATAAACTAGCGAAGGATTTCTAAGTTTGCGAGCCTACAAATAAATAAGCTAGCGACGGGTTTCAAATCTTAAACTACCCTATGAATTAATCCTAAGTTTGCCTATTCTAAGCATTTCAATAGTTACATAAGTGCGATAAATAATATTACAATACAAAGCGGGATAAAAGCCGAATTTAAAGAAAGAAATAAAATAAATAAACTCCGAGGAATAATTGCCTTTATTTACTTTAGTCCTCGTAAGCTGTCAAGAACAAACGGTTAGAAAAGTTAAATACAAATAACTTCATATCCAGTATTCAAAACAAGTTGAATGTTTTGATCATGAGGGCCTGGGATCTTAAATTTTTTGAAAAGAACATTCCAATCACGTCGTGGTGCAAACATATGACTAATGTGGTTATTTTGATTGCCTCGCCTACTAAACGTGTTGGTCTCTGATGAAATAGAAAAAGATCACTATAATCACGCCGTGGTCGCGAATATATAACTTGTTGGTTATTTTAGTCACCTCGCCTACTAAACATGTTGATCTCTGATAAAAAGGTTTAAGTCTTCATCATTGCCTGGTTATATTTCCGCCTTTGCAACTGTGGGAGGCCTCAAAATCGACGGATATTTTTCTACTCCGATGTAGTATCGTGTTCAAATCAAGAAATTTTAAATCGAATGTAAATGAAGAGCGAGTAAAAACAGCGAGGCAGAGGAAAAAAGCCCGAAAATGACGCTGTCTAGTTTAAAACAAGAAACAAGAGAACTGGTAATTTGAATCTTTGTCAAACAAAGGACTCGAACAGAGCAATGTTTGAAAGGTGCGTGTTAAGTTTAAAACAAAGAAAATGATAAAACAAAGAAACAATAATCCAAACTAGGAGCAAACAGAAAACAAACGCCTCAACAGACGCGTATTTATTCAAAACAAGAAACAATGATATCCGTCAAGAAATCTAAAAACAGAAACTTAATAAAACAATAATATATCTCGTTACGGATATCTAAACAGCTTAAACTAAAAAAATAGAGAAGCGAAGCGAACGAAGAAAGCGCAAATTCAATTTACTCGGCACTTTAATGTGATATTAATAAAACAAGAAACAAAGGCCAAAGAAACGAGCGCGAGCGATTTAAAATATCCGACCCGAAGTTCAAATTCGAAATATTCAAATCGGGTCGCTCGACCTGGTCATGATCTGACCCGGATCGATGATCCAAACTCGAATCGATTTCAAAGACCAAATTCGGATAACCAATAACAAGAATATGGAATGCAAGACTCGAAATATCCAATCAGGGTCGACCGACCGGATCGGCCGATCCAAACTCAATCGATTTCAACACCAAATTCGTATAACCAATAACAAGAATATGAAATGCAAGAATTCGAAATGTCCAAATCGGTCGATCTGACCTTGATCAATGTTTCAACCCTAATCAAATAATTTCATCAATTTCGTATAACCACCAATAATAATAAAGAATAATGCAAGAAATTTGAAAATTCAAATTGAGGCTGAACTCACCTGTCGCTGATCTGACCGAATTGGAGTTTCAACCCGGAATCAAATAATTTCATCAATTTCAGATAACCAATGATAACAATAGCAACAATGCAAGAAATTTGGAAATTCAAATCGGTCGATTCGACCGTCAAGAATCTAATTCAAATCGCTGATCCAAATCAAATTTTAACACCAAATTCAGATAACCAACATACATAAAATATGAAATGCAAGAATTTCAAAATGTTACTCAACGGTCGACTTTCCGAATGTCAGTGACCGACCGAAATCATGAAGAAAATCAGAGAATCAAAATGGGAGAACAAACCTTTCTGACTTGATTCTTAAAACAACAAAGAAGCCAAATGCTTTAAACTCAAGAACACAACAAATATTTATGTATATATGGAATAATCTTCCAAAATCCTTCCAAAATCTATTTTTCTCCCTAAATCTCCTTTAAATGAAGAACAACATGGGGTATTTATAGGTGGATTTCCAAGAACGAGTTTGAAATTCGATTAAAGGCAAAGATTTCTGAATTTTGGAAGCGGATTTAGGGGTACGTGGCGAAGTGATCTGGAGGGGTGTGGTGGTGTCGTGGTTGGTGGCGGTGATGGTGGCAGGGGCGAGGTGACCGGCCTGATGGGGGGGGTATAAGTGCGCGCGATTTGTGAAGGGGTTAGGGTTTCCAAATTTTTTTGTTTTGTTTTGGGTTTTGGGGAATTAAAAGGGTGGGGGTTATGGGCTTCATGGGTTACGGGGTCGGGTGAGTGGGCCCGGGCGACGGGTAAAGAGGTGTAATGGCGAAATGGGGATTTAATTGGGGAGTTTGGGCTTGTGGTGTTGGGTTTAATTGTTTTGGGTGAGGGAGATTAAAAATGGTTGTTGGGCTTTGGGTTTGGCCGGGTATAAAGGAATTTAATTGGGGAGTTTGGGCTTGTTTGTTTGGGTAGAATTTGTATTGGGTTGGGAAAATGAAATGGGTTAGAAGTTTAGGTTGGGTAGAAATTGTATTGGGTTAGGAATGGAAAAATATAAAAGGGGTTTAATATTAAAACATATTTATATATATATATATATATATATATATATATATATATATATATATATATATTTTTCTTGTTTTGTAAAAGATGTGAATTATTTAAAATAACATAACGACGTGATAATAATAAAAATATAATATTTGCAAAATGTTTAATGCTTAATAAAAAGGAAATGCGATGCAATTTTGCGAGAATAAAATAACATAGAATTTTCGGATAACTTATGATTATTATAAGAATGCAAATGATATAAAATATGCGAATGATAATAATACGAGGATATACACATATATGCCTATATTTTAAAATTATTTTAAAAGTGTCAAAATATTAAAAATTACGAATAAAATCATAAAAGATGGGACAAAATTGGGTGTCAACAAGGTCTCTATTTAAAGAGTGTGGAAACTTTAGCGGACCTTAGTAATGTCGTTGTGGGAGAATAAGTTCTGGGGGGGAATTTTCCTCCAATTAGTTCTCAACCAATCAAAATTGAGAGTTTGAAATCGTAATGAGACAAGAAGCAATTAATGTTTGCAGAAAAAGCAAAAGAGAGGGGCGAACCTCACCTGGGGTGGAGAGTGGTGGTATGGTGGCGTGGGATGAGAGAGGGAAGGGAAATTTATGCCCTTTCCCTTCTTGACTGAACAAGTACTGCGAAAGCAAGCCGTACTCTGTTCTCGTTGCCAAAAATGACACTTGGGGACGAAGGACTTTGGGCTGCTAGGGTTTTCCAAGCCTTCTCAACGTGAAAAAATGACAAAGTGGGAAAAAAAGGGTTTGGCTCTTCTGAGTTTACGTCCAACAATGCAACTTGGCATGTCAAACATGTCTTTAGTTTAATCGATAGACACAATGCTTGACAACATTACCTGCAAAATTTTTGTACAGAAGTTAGCAAGGAATGCCAGATACAGTCGGATATGAAAACGTTTGATACAACGATCATAGTCTGGTTGATGCCTTTGATAGCGTCATCTTTATTTGGCGGCGACGTTGTACCGAGTCTAAATTTAAATTTTTGAGACCCTTTAAAAAACTATGCCCCAATTTCTACCAAAGAGTTATTTTAGGATTTTTCTGGTAGTGTGAGCGAGTCCTATATGGACTGCCTATGTATCCCTTCTCAGAAAATCAGGTCATCGCGTAGTTCCTGTCATGAGTTGTTTACACCGCAAAATATAAGATAACACCATTAGTAAAAAATGCACTATAAACATAATTGGTAGCGACGTCTTCATGACGTCATCTCGAATATACGAGACAAGTATCTTGTCTTAGGATAATCCATTTTAGAAATATGCAGTGTTCTACTTTGACGTGGTCAGCCTAACGAAGACGTCATTGCCTGATAGTTTCATTGTATGGAATGCCACACTCAATTGTCAGCGACTGGGGACCCGGTCTTCATTAGCAATTTATGGCATGAGCTCTTTCGTTTAAAGCCAAAGCTAGTTTCACAGTTACCGATTCGCACCCGCGAGTCAAAGAAGACCAATAAAATCTCGATTCAACATAAGCAAGGGATGAGAGAGGCCTTACGAGGGCTCTTTCCCACTTAATAGATTCATTCCTTCGTTACGGCGGTTGTGGGTACCTGTCGTTCAGAGATGCTATCAAAGTAGGAAAGTTAGCCAAGTTCTCCTGCCTAGTTTAGATAAAGCACCCCTTATCGCCCCATGGCATCTGGTTAGCACACAAAGCTTATTGTCGATGAATGCGTGCTCCAGTTGTAGCAGTGTTGAATGAACGACTGATTTGGAACCAGACCGGGTAACTTTAAAGGTGGTCCCGATGTTCGATTCTGAAGAACCGACGGTTCTATTGGTGACCCATTCAAAAGAAGCTGGCCACTTTGACTTTGATTAGCCAATCGAGTGCAGAGGGTGCTGTGCTCCTCTTCATTTATTCCCGTTAACGACCACAAAGCCCAACACTGCTCCTACTCGCTACTTGCCCACTTGCCCTTTTTACTACTTTGACTAGCACCCGACAAAGGAATGATTTTTTCCCAAAGTCGACTTCTTTTATCGAGCGACTCTCTCTATTGACGATAAAAGCAATGGTCCGGGCTGGGCTGTCTGAAATAAAAGGTCATTTTTCTCAATCCTAATCCTAATAAATACCATGTGAAGCGTGTGATCACCTAGATTCCTAATGCCTTAATTATCTTATATATATATATATATATATATTATCTTATATATATATATATATATATATATATAAACTTATTGACTTCAGCCCCCTTCCTACTCCAACTAATGGAAAAAATGCCTTTGATCTATTTATCGTTCTCACTCAGGAGCCAAAACGAACACGCCTGCTACATACTGAATCGGACCTTCGACCAGGCATTCTACCTTTGTCGAATCGGAACCAACACCACTGCATTGCGCTCGAAAAGTTGGTTCTTTCAATTCCGCATCCGGGGAAAACAACTTCCTCTAAAAACATATCTCCCAAGCTACTATCTTTTCCTACAGCTCACGACTGACCTTGAAATGTGTGTCCAACTTAGAGGGCGGTCGACCTGATTTGAAATAAAGGTAAGAGTCACAATTTTAAGGTGGATGACCCGATTTGTCAAAGTTTAGGGTGGACGACCCGATTTAAAACTAAAGCAAAGTATTGTAATTTTACGATGTACGACCCGATTTATCAAAGTTTAGGATGGACGATCCGATTAAAAAATAAAGCAAAGTGTCACAATTTCAAGGTGGACGACCTGATTAAAAATAAAGCAACATTTCATAATTTTAGGGTGGACAATCCAGTTAGAAAAAAAGTAAGTGTCACAATTTTAGGGTGGACGATCCGGTTTTTCACAATTTTAGGGTGGACGACCCAGATAGAAATAAATGTATGTTCATTTATGTTTTACCACTCATGCATGGTTCTGTTATCATAACTTCTCGGTTTGATCTTATGGGTGACCTTCTTGGCACCATTTGTATTGGCGTTTTGCTGAGTAGATCTCTGACATGTCATCTTGATTTTTCAAAAATGAATACTGCGACCTCTATGATCGGATTTACATCGTTCTAACTCTTGGTGCGAAGACTGCGGCTTCTTTGACCGAATTTACATCGTCTGATTCTTGGTGCAAATACTGAAGCCTCTTTGATTAGATTTACATCACCCTGACTTTAAAAAATGAACACTTTGGTCTCCCCGATCGGATTTATGTCGTTTTAACTTTAGGAATGAAGACTGCGATCTTACTGACCAGATTTACATTATTATGAGTCTTGAGTGAATACTGCAGCCTCTTTGACCGGTTTTACATTACCCCGACTTTGAAAAATGAACATTGCGGTCTTCCCGACCGGATTTATATAATTTTGACTTTGGAAACCAAGACTGCAGTCTTCCCTACCCCATTTACATCGTTCTAACTCTTGGAGTGAATACTGCAGCCTCTTTGACCGATTTTACATCACCTCGTCTTTGAAAAATGAACACTACGGTCTTCTCAATCGAATTTACGTTGTTGTGAATTTGGGAACAAAGAATGCGATCTTCCCAACTGGATTTACATTATTTTGACTCTTGGAGTGAATGCTACAGCCTCTTTGATCGGTTTTACATCACTCCGACTTTGAAAAACAAGCACTGCAGTCTTCCCGATTGGATTTACGTTGTTTTAACTTTGGGAATGAAGACTACGGTCTTCCCGATAGGATTTACATCATTTTGACTATTAAAGTGACTACTGCAGCCTCTTTGACCGGTTTTACATCACACCGACTTTGATAAATGAACGCTACAGTCTTCCCGACCGGATTTACATTGTTTTGACTTTGGAAATGAATACTACAGTCTTACTAACCGAATGTACATCATTCTGACTCTTGAAGTGAATATTGCAACCTCGTTGACCAGTTTTACATCACCTTAATCTTGAAAACAAACATTGAGGTCCCTCGATCGAATTTACATTGTTTTGACTTTGGGAACAAAGACTGCGGTCTTCCCGACCAAATTTACACTGTTCTCACTCTTAGAGTAAATACTGCAGCCTCTTTGACTGATTTTACGTCACCCCGACCTTGAAAAATGAACAATGTGGTCTTTTCGATCGGATTTATGTTGTTTTGACTTTGGGAATGAAGACTGCCGTCTTCCTAATCGGATTTACATCATTCTGACTCTTAGAGTGAATATTACAGCCTCTTTGACCGATTTTACATCACCCTAATCTTGAAAATGAACAATGCGGTCTCCCCAATCAGATTTACATCATTTTGACTTTGGGAACAAAGGCAGCGGTCTTCTCGACTGGATTTACGTCATTTTGATCTTTATATGGATCTCATGGCTGGATTATACTTCTTTCATCTTTTTGTTGGCTGTGACCCTCTTGGTCAGATGGTCATTTTGTCTCTTTAAGGCCCTCATGGACGGATTGTGCTGCCCTTGTGGCGCTTCGCTTTTTTCGTGGCTCTCATGACCTGATTATGCCGTCCTTGTGGTGCTTTGCTATTTTCTTAGCTCTCATGGCCGGATAGTGCCGCCCTTGTGGCGCTTTGCTCTTTTCATGTCTCCCATGGCCGGATTATGCCGCCCTTATATCGCTTTGCTCTTTCATGACTCTCATGGTCAGATTATACTGCCCTTGTGGTGCTTTGCTCTTTTCGTGGCTCTCATGGATGGATTATGCCACCATTGTGGTACTTTTCTCTTGTCGTGGCTCTTATGGTTGGATAGTGCCACCTTTGTGGTGTTTTGCTCTTTTTATGGCTCTCATGGCCAGATTATGCCACCCTTATGGCATTTTTCTTTTTTTTATGGCTCTCATGGTCGAATTATGCCGCCCTTGTGGCGCTTTTCTCTTTTCATGGCTCTC
This sequence comes from Anisodus acutangulus, assembly GCA_029783415.1. Classification (NCBI taxonomy): domain Eukaryota; kingdom Viridiplantae; phylum Streptophyta; class Magnoliopsida; order Solanales; family Solanaceae; genus Anisodus; species Anisodus acutangulus. The sequence continues at coordinate 27,411,175 of CM056491.1, forward strand.
ATGGTCGGATAATGCCGCCCTTGTGGTGATTTGCTCTTTTTATGGATCTCATGGCCGAATTATGTCGCTCTTGTGGAACTTTTCTCTTTTCATTGCTCTCATGGTCGGGTTATGCCACCCTTATGGCGCTTTGATCTTTTCATGGCTCTTATGGCCAGATTATGCCGCCCTTGTGACGCTTAGCCCATTTTATGGCCCTTTTGGCTAGGTTGGCTCGTTTCCTTTTGATGCTGAGAGATGTCATTACCCTGATGCCTTTCGATCTTATGGAAATCGCCATGATTCATCTCCTAAACTATGCGAGCCATATCATCGAAGTCCACTATGATATTCGTACTAACCTGTACTTAAAAAAGATAATTAGTAGCTACGTGGTCGCTTTGCAAGCGACTTTAGTAAAAAATAATCTTAAAAAAGCCTTTTATAAAGATTAATGACATATACGAAATCACTGAGCATCGTTCGCTCGTTGTAGAGGTAGGCCTTGCTTTGCGCCGGTTTTGGCGATCTCGACCGTACTCTGTAGTCTGCTATGTATTTCCTACTTTTGCAGGAGAGCTTGGTACTCCTTTTTAGCAAGTTGTCCAGATTTAGGGTCAAGGGGAGTCATTGATGACTGAAAGTTGACTTTTGCAAAACTTCAAAGCAAAGTCATTAGAGTAGTCAAATGCAATGACAAAGTAGTTATTAGAATTGAGATTAGAGTTAAAGATGCTTCCGTTCGACCTGTTCCATCGAATAGGCTTTTTTGTTTGAGATTTCTGATCGTCGTTGAAGACTCGATGTCTGTTCTGACCGCTTTGTGATGATAATGTTTGGCCAAGTGATGTCGTTGATCTTTGATACTTAGCCTTGATGTGCTAATCTTTAGCAATGTTGACGTGCAATTCCTGCAAAATTCAACCAATTATCAGTAAATCATAATGTTGTTATGATAAAAAATAAAGGATAAGATAACTCAAGAGTTAGCGATGAAGCCGTTTTGGCTTATGTGGATTAAGGTGTGAAAATCTAGCTGGCGCTTCATAGTATTGATTCCTGATCTCAACTTTACATAATGCCGTCATCTGTAATATTTTAAGAACAAGTGTTAGTAGACATAATGAAGTGAAAGGAATATAATTGAAGATGGAGTTAGAGGTAAAACCATTTGGCTTATAAAGCTAAGGCCATGGTGGGCCTAATTACGCCTTTGGTCAAGATTAATGGACTTGATGTTGACTAGGGGCTTGTCTCCTTGTAGCTTTCTTGGTTCTGCACTCAAAGAAAGTTTCTTTAGGGTAAAAGTGATTGACTCATGTTTATCCCACCGAATATGTTATGATAGACTGATGGTAACGGGAATATGAATCCCAATATAAGTATTGAGTGGGTCGAGGGCTCAATAGTCGATTTAAGGACGTTATGTAAGGCATGTTCCCATTTGTTTGTATTCCCGTAAAAGGGATGAGTTGTTTGTTTGATTGGGTAACTTACGTTCCTATTTATATGGATTCCCGTAAAAGGTAGGAGTCGTTCAACTGATTAGATAACTTACGTTCTCATTTATTTGGATTCCCATAAAATGGAGGAGTTGTTTGTTTGATTATGTAACTTACATTCCCATTTATTTGGATTCTCGTAAAAGAGATGAGTCGTTCATTTGATTGGGTAACTTGCGTTCTCATTTAATTGGATTCCCGTAAAAGGGATGAGTTGTTTGTTTCATTAGGTAACTTACGTTCTCATTTATTTGGATTCCCATAAAAAAGAGGTTGTTTGTTTGATTGGGTAAATTTGGTGTTTAAACAAGGATAGCAGAGTTGTTGAACTTTTTTGAACAAGTTGCCTTAGTTTTCAGTCCTTAGGGTACTTAATTCAAAATGTTCACGAATGAAGATTTGAAGAGTTTGACTGATTCAAAGACATGCCTTAGTTCCTCATTGAGGTTCCGTAGTTTGAAATAGTGGAAAGAATGAAGATTGATTAAAAAATATGCCCTAGTTCCTCATTGAGGGTCCGTAGTTTGAAACATTGGAAAGAATGAAAATTTGAAGACTAATTCAAAACATGCCCCAATTTCTCATTGAAGTTTTATAGTTTGAAACAGTGGGAAGAATGAAGATTTGAAGACTAATTCAAAAATGTGCCCCAGTTCCTCAGTGAGGGTCCGTAGTTTGAAACATTGGGAAAAATGAAGATTTGAAGACTGATTCAAAAATGTGCCCCAGTTCCTCACTGATGGTCCGTAGTTTGAATCAGTGGGAAGAATGAAGATTTGAAGACTGATTCAAAAAAATGCACCAGTTGAGGGTTCGTAGTTTGAAACATTAGGAAGAATGAAGATTTGAAGACTGATTTAAAATGTGCCCTAGTTCCTCATTGAGGTTTCGTAGTTTGAAATAGTAGGAAGAATGAAGATTTGAAGACTAATTCAAAAACGTGCCTTAGTTCCTCATTAAGGGTCTGTAGTTTAAAACAGTGGGAAGACTGTACCATTATATAGGATTGCCTAACAACAAGAATCAGGTCTGACGTAGTTCGGACCTGAAACTGACGTATTAGTGTGTCCATTTTCAAAATGAAGGGTGGGCGGAGACTGGTAGCATTTGAATAAATGACGACTATTATTTTTTGGATGTCAGACATTTTAGCGTAGCGCATGGGTGGGCTAAAATAAATAAAGGTCATGGCTTGATTTTTTGTAAGATCATGATAGCGTAGCGCATGGATGGGCTAAAAAAGATCATGACTTGAATTTTATAAGATCATGATAATGTAACGCATGGATGGGCTAAAACGGATCATGACTTAAGTTTCGTAACATAAAACCTTTGGTGGTCCCCATGAGTCAATCAAAAGAAAAAGAAAAACTTAAAAGGTAACCGTGTTAGTCCATTAATCATAATAAATAGGCCATGTAACATTTGTTTTGCTTGACACAGAATAGTCCAAAATTCGGCTGAAATGGAGGAAAACTTTAAAGGGCGACCTAAAGAATGAACTGAATTAATAGGATTTTGACCATCCAACTGACTTCAGAACTCCGATTACAAGATTGTGATTGACTCTAAACTAATTGAGTATCTCTAAAACAATCGATGACGGGTGTGACTTTGGCAATCATCGGGTGTGAAAATAAATTTTAAGGGCGACATCATCAACGAGCTTTGGACGATGACCCAACTATTTTTTCTAGATAACATGGAGTATCTGGACTTTGAGAGGGTAGGGTGTAGCCCTAGCAGTTTTTTGGATGCGGTAAATTTTTTTTTAGAAACGAGGTGGTCAATGATAATTGGCGATGACCGGGATATTGTCCTAAAACTTTGAAGGTTTCAAGGACCAAGGGGTGTGACTGTAACATAATTAAATGCGAAAAAGTGTTTTTTAGAAATAACGTGGTCAATGTGGATTGGACGATGACCCGATGGTTTTTCTGGAAAACCTAGAACGTCTGGATTTTGACGCAAGGTTTTGAGGACATAAGAGGTGCGACTCCAGCAATCATTGGGATGCAACATGGTCAACGATAATTGGACAATGACCGAATGACGTTTCTGGAAGACTTGAAATTTTGGACTTTGACGTAAGGTTTCAAGGCTTACCTTGGGATGACTAAAGAGCATATGAAGAGGGTTGTAGATGTGTTGAGAAAGTACAAGCGAGCTGTGGGTTAGGACCATAGCTGATATTCGAGGGATTCCCTCTGAAATTTATGAACACAAGATCTATCTTGTGGAAGATAGTACACCAAACGTGGAGCACCAAAGAAGATTGAATCCACCTATGTAAGAAGTGGTGAAAAAAGAGATTATCAAGTGGTTAGATGCTGGAGTTGTCTATCCTATTGTTGACAGTTCGTGGGTTAGCCCAGTTCAGTGTGTTCCAAAAAAAAGGGTGGCATCATTGTGGTACCAAATGCAAAGAATGAGTTGATTCCACAGAGAACAGTCATATGTTGGAGGGTGTGCATGGACTACAGGAAGCCGAATGCTACAACTTGCCAAGACCATTTCCATATGCCTTTTATTGATCAAATGCTTGATTAGCTAGAGGGACGGTCATATTACTATTTTCTTGATGGGTACTCTGGCTACAATCAGATAAATATCGCTCTGGAGGACCAAGAAAATATGACATTCACCAGGCCCTATGGGACCTTTGCTTTTTGCTGGATGCGCTTTGGGTTATGCAATGCTGCGACCACATTTCAGAGATGTATGGTGTTTGTCTTCTTTGACATGGCAGAAGACTTCTTGAATGTTTTCATGGATGACTTCTCAGTCATAGGTGATTCTTTTGACGATTGTATTGACCATATGGGTCAGGTTTTGAAGCGGTGCAAAGAGACTAATCTTGTTCTAAATTGGGAGAAGTGTCATTTCATGGTGAAAGAGGGGATTGTGCTTAGTCACAAAATTTCTGAGAATGGTATTGAGGTCGATAAGGCCAAGATTGAGGTGTTTTCCAAGCTTCCTCCGCCTATCTCTATTACGTGAATTCATAGCTTCCTTGGACATGCTGGTTTCTATAGGAGTTTCATAAAGGACTTCTCAAAATTTTCTAATCAGATGTGCAAGCTTCTTGAAAAAGAGGCTAACTTCATGTTTGATGAGAAGTGCCTACAGGTATTTGAAAAATTAAAGGAGCTACTCACTTCAGCTCCTATTATTACTTTTCCAGATTAGTCTTTGCTTTTTGAGTTGATGTGTGACGCTAGTGGCTTTGCAATTAGTGTTGTGCTTGGTCAAAGACATAACAAGATCATGCACCCAATTTATTATGCTAGCAAGACTCTGAATGTAGCTCAGATGAATTATACAGTGATCGAGTAGGTACTTCTGGCTATTGTCTATGCCTTTGAGAAATTTCGAGCCTACTTGCTGGGTTTGAAAGTGGTTATGTATACAGACCATACTGCATTGAGGAATCTAATGGCGAAGAAAGAGGCAAAACTAAGGTTGATTCATTGGGTGCTATTGCTGCTAGAGTTTGATTTTGAGGTGAAAGACCGGCATGTTTGTATATTGATAGGAGATTAGACTATGATGTTTAAATGTTGATAGGAGATTATAGACGCTTTATTTAAAAATGAAATTGAACCTGAGATTACATGATTATTAACTGACTAACTCTGAAAAATGATTAATGAAACAGATTACCATCTATGTTCTAGCCTCTACGGGTATATAGATGAAGAAAAGATCCGCCAATCAGCCCAGATCAGAAATTGGTATCAGAGCTTGTAATTAGAACAAGTATTAAACAATGAAAAAACATCCATCGTTTAGACAAGTTAGAATTCTGAATAAGATTTTATGGCAACATAAGAGATCAAAACAGTTACTGATTAAAAATAGAAATCAACAGAGAATGATAATTGATTTAAAAGAAAATTGGTTAAACAAATTTAAAAACTTTAAACTCAAATTATCAGAAAAAGATAAACAAATAAGCCTAGAAGAAATTTTGACTAACATGGACGAACAAAATTATGCTTATGAAAGATTAATAGAACTAGAAATAGAGATAAATGCATTAGATTTAATGGTAACAGAAATAAAATCCGACTTAAAGATGGAAATATAACACTATGGATGAAAATAGATTAATACAATTGCACGAAAAAATAGTACAGTTAGACAGAATAGCTGAAAGACCACTTACTTACAATAGAGATATAAATCAACACATTGTAAGTCATAGACAGCTATAGAAATAAAAAAACAACAGGACAAAAAACAATACGAAAATTATCAAACAATGAATAAACAGGAAGAAAAAATAACACTCTTGAGAAATATATCAGCACTAAGAGAAGAAAGACTAAGGCAAAAAGATGAAGAAATCGATAAAATAAAAGAACAGAAAATAGGAGAACAAATAAACAATGAAAATGAAAATAAAAATATAAAAGAAATCATAAAAGAACAATATAAATACATAGATTTACTAAAATATGAATAAAGAAAAAGAAATACAAACAGATTCAAAGGAAGTATATTATCAAATGAATACTTATGAAGGAGGAACAACTCAAACATTAAGTTTTAAACCTGATACATATCAAAAGATTCAAGATGAAAAAGAAGAAGTATCTATAAAAAAGATATTTAAAACAAAATGGTTTGAAAGGAATAAGGAAATAAGATACATAGCACATAAACATGAAAATATAATTGATACTACCAGTACAAATGGCAGAACAAAGATTAATTTAATAAGTGATGAAGTAATAAAAAGAGAACTAGCTAAATTATCAAATAAAGAAGCAAAGAAATATAGAAATATTTACTTTGGAGGAGTAGAATTTACAATTAAAGCATATTTTCAAAAGAATATTGATACACCTATACAAATCTACGTATTAGATGACAAAATATTAGGAAATTTGCAAGATGCATTAATATCTGTAATAAAAGGAAATTTAATATACTAAAATTGAAATTTACAATACAACTGCACTTTAGCGATCGTTAAAAAGATGAACATAAAGATTTAGCTTTAACACTCTACTATAAATTAGATGGAATAAACATGCCACCAGGAAGTAAAGTAATGAGTATAGAAACAAAATGATATACGCCTTAACTGAAATCACCATGTAAAGAAACAACATGAAATGAATATTATAGTACCAAAAATGTATAAGGAAATACTTGAGCAAATTGAGCATAAAGGAAAACTCTAAGATTACAATACCAATACCAAGAAATATTCATGGATTTTAAAACTGTAACACTAACACCTTCAAAGATTAATACCAAGAATAGAAGGATCTAGACTAAGTATAACTAGAGAATCGCTAATAACACAACATAATAGTTTACCAAGTATACAACTCAGACTATAGATTTAATAAATATAGACTGCATGTATTAAAAATCAAAGTTATAATATTTAAAAATATGATAACCATAGATGGAATAGCAGAAATAAATACAGGAGCAATTAAAGTTTTATACACATAAGCAAGATAAATGAAAATGAGTGTAATATAATAGAACCAAAACTTATAATTACCTCGAAATGAAAGAGAAATAATAATTACTAAAAGTATAAATTTGAGATTCAAAATCCAAAATTTAGAATATAAGATAAATATAGGAGTAATAGAATATGATAGCTTAAACGAATTATTATTAGGAAGTGATTTTTTTGACTATGATAAACTACAAGATAAACAATAACGGAATAGAAATAAATGATCAAGGTAAAACTAGATTTATAAACAAAATATGAACGTACAACTAAAAATAATAAAGAAAAAACAAAAACTAAAGACTATAAAGACGGCCTTATCAAGAGAAATATATTCCCAATTAAAATACTTAGAATACAACGCAAAAGAAATGAAATTAGAAAATGACATAGAACAACTAGAAAAACAATGCGATAAGTTTGATAAAATATGGATAAATATGGGTAACTGATGGAAAAAATGAATAAATAATCCTGACTAACGATAAGATAAATCTCAATGATAAGATAGATGAGTTATGGGAAGAAATAATTATAAAAGAAAAAATGAAAAGCGTCCTACTACAAATGGATGAAATAAAAGAGAATCAAACTAGAACACAACAAATAATAAGAGAAGAATTGACTAACTTATGGAATGTATCTAAAATACCAACGTTTAAACTAATATTAGAAAAACTAAATATATTATTAGAAGAAAAAAGCAAAGGAAAACAAGTAGAAACTAGTAATGAAGCTAGTACGAGTAAATATAATACGATAACTAAAGCGAATACTCGTAAACCAGAAATAGTACCAATAGATGCTTGGAGAAGAAGTAAAGTGCCAGTAATGGTAGACATAAGTAAGATAAAACCTAGATTATCAAAAGATGTAACAGAAACATTAGACAGACTAGTAATACTAAATAAAGAAGGAAAATTCTAATGGAACCTAGTGCGATTACATTTTTAAGAACTCATGGTAAAGATATTATAGAAAAAGAAAGACATAAATACGAACCTATGCGATCAAAGTTAGTAAAAGAAGAGACACCAAAAAAGGAAAAAATACCCAAAAAATACATAGAAAAAACAACATATGAATACCTAAATTTAAGATTGGACAAACAGGAACAACAGATCAGTGAATTAAAAGCAGAAAACTTAAAGTTAAAAACAAATGATAATGCAGAATGGTATGACAAGTATAAAAAATATAAAAGAAAACATAAGGATACAAAAACCCTACTTAAAAAAACCAGAGTAGAATTAAAAGAAACAAAGGAAGAATTAAAGGAAGCTAAACAAGAGTTACTGGAACTTAGAGAAAAAAATACAAATCCTAACAGAACAGTTAAAAAGATTAAAAGGAAAAACAAAAGTACGAAAGATTAGATTGAGTGATGAAACTACCTCAGATAGTAATATAGAGGAAGATAATACAGAACAAACTAATCAAGAATTACAAGTAGTAGAATTCATAGAAGAAGAAAATTCTGAAGATACAAAAATTGTAAAGGAAAATATCCAAATAATAGAAGCTTTGCAAAATATGAAAAGAGTAAACGCGATAATAGAAGATGAACCGGATATCGATATAGAAGATGAATATAATGAACAGATAGAAATTGAGATTGAATCAGAAAATATAATTAATGAAGATGCAGATGATTATCCCGAAGAGGAATTAGTAGACCCTAATCTAGAAGTAATAACAAGAAGAAGAACTAGATTACCAGATCATATACCCATTGGACAACAAGCTGAATTTAAAGAATTTGTAGGATCAATGACCCAGGAGTAAACTATAATGGATACTTTTTAGATTTAGATAATGTTTATGATGAACAAGAAGTAGGAAGAAGAATAACAGACTGGAATTTAGGAATGTATATAGCATTAATGAATAGTACACAAACAAAAAATCTAGATTATATGTATGATCTAATATCTAAAACATTAATTGGAAAAGCAGCATACTGGATAGAATCAATAGCATATCAACTAAGAGGAGAAGTATTAAGTCATGCAACTGATTGGAAATCAATGTTAATGATATTTGATTTACTATTAAAAAGAGAATTCTTAGGTGAAAAATGGTTAGTAGCTAGGGAAAATGTACTAGCAGAAAGAAAAACTGAAATAATAATGAATTTGAATAATATGAAATGTTGTAAGATAAACAAATTATCAGAATATACGATTAGCTTTAGTAAATTCTTTTATGAAGCAAGATTCTTACAAGAAGAAGGAATAATTTAGTAACAACTATACTACGACCATTTACCAATACCATATAATATTGAAATATCAAAAGAATATATTCAACTAGAACCAAAAGAAAATACTCCAGGAGAAAGAATAAGAGTACTTAGAGCATATCTAATGAGAAAATGCGAAGAATACAGGTTACAACAAAAGATTAAAAAAGATAAGAAAATAGGATTAAGAGAAATATGTGGATTTACTGGAAGAAGATTAATATTTGGATGCGACGATAATAGAAAAGAAAAGAAGTATAGAAAACATAGAAGGGACAGAAGATATGAAGAAAAAGATGAAAGGAATCACAAATATAAAAGACATAAGAAATATAAGAAAAAACCTTATTATAAATCCTACAAGAAAAAGAGATTTAGGAGATATAGGAATAATCCAGATACAAGGAATAAATTTAGATATAAAAGAAAATTTAGAAAAAGAAGAAATGTAAACCCTATAGAAGCAGATAAGACTAAAGAAGAAAAGGTTAAAGAATGTAAATGCTGGAATTGTAACGAAAAAGTACACTATGCTAATAAGTGCCCAAAGTTAAAGAAAAAATGAGTAAAATATATAAATACGGAACAATTTATAATGAGCTTACAACAGATTAAAGAAGATAATAATAAATGGTATGATTATGAAGACTTTTATGTTAGCGAAACAAAAGAAGAATCAGAAGTAGAAAGAGTAAGTTATATTAACCAACAATCAGATAGTGAAGATAGTTCTGATTAAAATGAATACATTGGAAAGAGAAAAAAGAAAACTAATACAAGAAAGAAATTATTGGATACAGTACGAGGAGTATACTTGACATAAACTGATTATGACTTCAGCAGTTAATGAAACAGGAAGTATGTATTACAATGATCGATATAACAAGATTACCAAGAGACTTGGAAAGATAAGAGAAGAAATAAACAAAATACATTGGAAACAAAAAGAGATCGCAAGACTAATAGAAGAAGCTATAAGAAATCAGACTGAGCGATTAGAAATTGAAGAATACGAACAAGATGTATAACTCAATAGAAGATTGGATGAACCTGACTAAATGGTAGCAATTAATATAGAAGCCCATATAGAATATAAATCGAATAAAATGATAAAGGAAAAAATATTCATTGATAGTGGAGCAGATATATGCTTAGCTAGAAAAGATGTATTAGAATCACATAGATGGAAAAGATCTAGAATACATAGAGCTAAGGTATCAGGATTCAATGAACAATCAAAAGAGTTAGATATAATAGCAAAAAATATGAGAATTATACTAGGAAAAACTATTTTCAGATTACCTATAGTATATCAACTAGATAATATGAAACAACAGGTTTTATTAGGAAATAACTTCCTAGATTATTTCAAAACACAGGTTATAAATAAGAATACTTTTAGCCTACAATCACCATGTAATAAATGGATAATATTAAAAAGAATACTACTAGTGAATACGTTAAGATTATGTACAATAAAAACAGACAGAAGTAATAACTTAGAACTATTAAAAGAAAAATATCTTAACAGATTAAAGACTAACTTTGGAGAAAATCTTATGCAGCTATGGGAAAAAGAGAAAATATACGGAGAAATAAAATTGACAGATCCAAGTGATTTAGTCAGACCAAAACCAATAAGATATAGCCCAACGGATCAAAAAGAGTTTGAAATTCAGATTAAGGAATTACTAGAAATGAAGGTGATAAGGGAAAGTAAAAGCCCACATAGTAGCCCATCATTTTTAGTAAGAAAGCATAACGAACTAAAACGAGGAAAGGCTAGAATGGTAATTGATTACAGAGAATTAAATAAAAAGACTATTTTTATGGATACTTTTTACCCTATAAAAGAAACCTTATCAACAGATTAGGAAACAAAAAATGGTTTAGTAAATTCGATTGTAAAAGCGGATTTTGGCAGATTAAGTTGACTAATGAATCTAGAGCTTTAACAGCATTCAATGCCCCTCAAGGACACTATGAATGGAATGTATTACCTATGGGATTAAAAAAATGCACCACAGATATTTCAGAGAAGAATGGACCAGGTATTTAGAAAATTGGCAGATTTCTGTATAATATATGTGGATGACATATTGATTTACAGCAATGATTTAAAAGATCACATAAAACATATAGAACAATTTATTGAAATGGTAAACCAACACGGAATATTACTTTCTGAAAAGAAATCAGAAATATTCAAGAATAGTATTGAATTTTTAGGATACATTGTGGATAATGAAGGAATACAGTTACAAGAACATGTTGTAACAAAGATTAAAAACTTTAAAGAAAGATTAGAGAATAAAAGAGAAGTACAACAGTTCTTAGGAGTCATAAATTATGCCTCAGATCATATAAAAGATTTACCATATCTAAGAAAACCATTACAAGATTTGATTAAAAAAGATGTAGCCTTTGATTGGAAAGAAGAACATACCAAGGCAATAAACCAGATTAAAGAAAAGGTAAAATCATTACCAAAACACAGAGTACCAACAGATCAAGACCAATTAGAACTCTTTACAGATGCTAGTGACATAGGATGGGGAGCAGTCCTAATAGCATATGATAAAGAAGATATTGATAAATAAAAAAGATTAATTTGTGGATATGGAGGTGGAACGTGGAAGCCTAACGAGAAGAACTACCATATCAACGAAAAAGAATTATTGGCAGTAAAATTTGGAATAAAAAGATTTCATTACCATTTACTACCAGTAAAATTCATTGTTAGAACTGACAATACGCAGGTAAAGGCATTTATTACAAATCGAATTGATCCTTTACCAGAATTAAATAAAAGAAGAAAATGACAATCGTTCTTCTGTTGTTATGATTTTATTGTTAAAAATATATCTGGAACTAAGAATATTTTAGTTGATTTTCTTAGCAGATATAACAATGTCGATTAACAGCAGCAGCGATTTCGAAGAATATATAGCCAAAGCCATGCAAGAGATTATCCGAACAAATGAAATGATGATTACCAAATTACAAGAGAATACCCAAACCATCAACAAGCTAGTGGAAGCTATACAAGATTTTTCTAAACTCAAAATCTTACAGAAAGAAACTCCACAAAAAACACCGATTACAATACCACCAGTACAACAAAAAACTTTTGTACCATTCTCGTCTAAACTTGCAACCATGCCATCAGCAATACCTTCAACCTCATCACCGGTATCTATGGCAGACAACTTGAAGTATAGACCTGAAGTGATTAATGCTTATGAGAAAATTAACAAATTTTATGATTATAAGACTAACCCTGATATTGTACGCAGTGCAAAACTGAGTAAGTATCCCAGGTTTATATGCAGCGAGCGAGCAAACCCGAATATTGTTGAAAGATTATTCACTTATGGATTCATCGACAAGATTATCACAAATGATAAGATGACTAACCTTACCAAACTACCACAGATTATAACAAGATCAACGGAGCTAATGATGGAATCATTTGGCAAAGGGATCTACGGAATACAGATTTTAGATGCATCAACAGACCTAAAAGGTAAACCTATTGTCATATGCCAAATCTTTAAAACAGGAAGGAACAACACCATCAGCGGGGATGACAAAAATCTAAACATGAAAATTCCCTGTCCATTGGAGAAGTTCCAAGACTGGATAAGCACTAAACGAGTATTTGGATTAATGACATTAAAAACCAGAATAGAGGATATGTTAAGAAATCGAAAAGCATATGTCATTGGATGTTCCAAAGGAGGAGATGTTGAAGAAATTATGACCCTTTACTATGATAATGATATTGAAGTAAAGGAGACTACATAATTAACTCTCTTACTCGACAAGATTACCAATCTGAAGCATACCCATGCTGAGGAGACTATCCAACAATATAAAACCATGACTGAACAAAGGAAGCGACCTATGATTAAAACAGATATACCATCACCATCCACGGTAAATATAAAAAAAAGAGCAAAGTCCTGATCCTTTTGAATAAGGAGGGAATTGATTATTCTCACAGGTATCATGTAGGTTTATCTACCTGAAACCAAAAGATTATGATGTAGGGAATGTAATTCACTTTGCATAACCCTATTGAATATTGGTCAGGGAATGTAGTTCACTAATAACCCAAGAAAAAGAGGTCCTAAGGACCCAAAACAAATTATGGCCTTATGGCCCAAAACCGATTAAGCGCCTCACGACCCAAAAGATTATTATATCAGGGAACATATAGTTTTACTATGTGTAACCCATAAAAGAGATCCTAAGGATCCAACCGATTAATTACTGGTAACCCAGAAAAGAGGTCATTCGACCCAAAAGAATATGGTTTAACATAGTTTAAACTATGTAAAGCCTAAACAAAAGAGGCCTTAGTTACCAACATGATTATGGCCTTGCGGCCCAAAGATGATTAAAATTGAAATATCCCCAATAGATATTTCCAGAAGTAAATTATCAACCGGACAGCTGAAAAGTGTGAAACAGGACAGCAGCCCGACAAGAAAATGACATTTCTCACGAAAGTCATGCCAGATTATGACAGCTGAACAAATCACCGGATAAAGCCAAAGGCAGAATGGACAGCTGACAAATTAGCCGAATACTGACAAAACAGCTTTACGGAAAGGAGCAGACAAGGCACTGTGGAAACTGTAGCCTTTATGACTTTTGTAAAAGTATTTTGTCTGATTACTGTTTACTTTACGACTTTTTGAAAGTAATACTGTTTACTTTAAAAAAGATAGGAATAGTGAATAGCCGAGGTTATCTATATAAGGAGCCTCTTGTCAAGACGAAGATTCATTCGAAAAATTCGGAAATACAACTTTACACTTCATAAAAATTCTCTCAATGTTCAGCTAAACAACCCTTAGTCTATAATCGATTATCAACTAAAGAACACCAGAAGTATAATCAATTATCAATCAAAGAACACCATAAACGCAAGAGTAAAAGTACTTTGATGATTTATGATTCAGGACTATATCAGTTTAAACGTAACACCTTTCAGACGATTATCAGAGGATATCTGTGAGGACTCCCAAGCACCCAGGCCATTGATCCTGTGAAGTCAGGAGACGTTGAGGCAGCGCCATAGGTGGGTTGAGCTATTCAGGTGATCTGAGAATCTGAATAGAGGTATGTGCTTGAACTATATGTTCCTAATTATAAATTGGATAAGTATAATTGCTCTATTGTTATGATGTTTGTATATTGATAGGAGATAATACTATGATGTTTAAATGTTGATAGGAGATTATAGACGCTTTATTTAAAAATGAAATTGAACCTGAGATTACATGATTATTATCTGACTAACTCTGAAAAATGATTAATGAAACAGATTACCATCTATGTTCTAGCCTCTAGGGGTATATAGATGAAGAAAAGATCCGCCGATCAGCCCAGATCAGAAATTGGGGATCTGAAAATTAGGATGATGATCATCTTTCAGGACTTGAAGAGGCTGGTGGTTCGAAGGAAGAGCTAGATATTGATGATGCTTTTCCTAATGAGAGGCATTTGGCCTTGTCCTGTGCCGCGACTCCCTGGTATGCTGATATTTCTAATTTTCTGGTTACCAGTTTTATGCCTAAGGAGCTTAAAAATTATCAGAAGAAGAAATTCTTACGAGACCGTCACCAGTATCACTAGGATGAGCCAAAATTATTCTGAACTTGTGCTGATTATATGACTCGGAGGTGTGTGTCTGAAGATAAGGTGGTGTCTATTATGAAGGCATGCCACGACTCTCCGGTTGAGGGTTATCATAGTAGAAAGAAGACAACAGTTAAAGTTCTTGAGTGTGGGTATTACTGTCCCACCATGTATCAAAGATGCGAATATGATGTCTTGGTCATGTGACCAATGCCAACGGCAGGGAAGCAACACGAGGAAGCACGAGATGCCTCTGAATTTTGTGATGGAGGTGGAAATTTTTTATATGTGGGGAATCGACTTCATGGGTCCCTTTGTGAGCTCCTGTGGAATGAAATACATATTAGTTGTTGTTTATTATGTCTCTAAATGGGTAGAAACATTGGATTTACCCAACAATGAAGCCAAGAGTGTGACGGGGTTCTTGAATAAGAAAATTTTCACCCGTTTTGGCACACTGAGGGAAATCATCAGTGACGGGGGTTCGCATTTTTGTAATAGAGCATTTTCTAGGCTGGTGGAGAAGTATGGGTTAAGCATTGAGTGGCCACTCCATATCATCCTCAAACGAGTGTCCAAGTTGAAGTTTCGAACCGATAGATTAAGAGCATTCTAGCTAAAATAGTTAATGCAAATAGGACCGACTGGTCAAAGAAGCTAGATGATTCCCTTTGGGTATATAAAAGGACGTTCAAGACATCCATTGGGACTTCACCTTACCGATTGGTTTTTGGTAAGGCGTGCCACTTACCTGTTGAGCTCGAACACAAGGCATTGTGGGTTGTGGAAAAGCTGAATATGGATTGGGATGAAGCAGTCAAGCTTCAGTTGTTTCAAATTAATGAGATGGATGAGTTCAAGTATCAAGCATATGAGAGTGCATCCCTATACAAGGAGAGAATGAAGTATTATCCTGATAAAAAGATTCTGAAGCAGGACTTCAGCTGAAAGATGATGTCCTGTTGTTCAATTCAAGGCTGAAATTCTTCCCGGGCAAGCTAAAATCAAAATGGTTCAGGCCATTCCAAGTGGTGAGTGTTTCACCCAATGGCTTGATGGAGTTAGAATCTAAAGATGGTACTCGAACTTTTAGAGTAAATATCGACAGGGTAAAATACTACCATGACTACATTGATGGTGACAAGATCATGGATAGACACCGTCTAAAGCATGGATACACTCCTAAACCCGATCCTGAATAAATGGGTACCACCGCCGTGCCACAACGTTAAATCAAGCGCTTCTTGAGAGGCAACCCAAGTTTAAATTTTTGTATTTTTATTTGTTTTTATTGTTTTCAGTAGTGTAGCATTTTTGGGTTGTGTAATGTCGTTGGTGTTGCAGGAATTCTAGGTCACAGAGAAAAATATAAGTCTGCAGAATTCAGATCACAAGGAAAATTGACAGACCATAAAACGTTCGACGATCCATCAATCCCCATCGGTTCTTACCAAGTCTCAAAAGGGTGCTCAGTGGTTTGTAAGGTTAAGAAACGGTGGAGTTTGATGGACCATCTAAATTTCGACGGTTCGTCCTTTGCTGCGACTTCGTCAAAGGTCCAGGTCAGTTTTTGTACTTTTGGGACCGTAAAATACTCGATGGTATCATAAAAAAATTGACGGTCCGTCAAAATCACCCGATAGTTACAATTTTTTTAACAAAGCTCATCGACCGACCATGTTTTTTCTACCCAAAAATTTCATCCTCCGTAGCCGACCGCCACCACCACTTTATTATCATACATCCTCCTCTCTAACATCTTCATTCCACATCACCACACACTTCACTGTCATTCACACTTGCCCTAGGGTAACTGTTCGATTTCAAATTGCTTGTGTATCACTAATTGATTGGCGAATCTTAATAAGCATGTATGTTCAAATTGTACTCTCTTCCATGGTGAATGGTTAAGTGTATAAATTGTGTGTTATTGGTATTTGGTTCTGGGTTAATGAAAATTACACCTAGGGTTTCCAATTCAACTAAGATAATGGACATTGTGAGCATTACTTTGTGATTGTTGGTGTTTGATCTCGCTTATGGGTGCATTACCATGATAGTTAACTGATATATAATGATCAATATTTGTGGGTGAAATTCATGAACCTAGGGTTTGAAATTGAACTTGAATTCTTGCTATCCTCTAAATTTAGTTGTCATTATTGGTTGGGCGTAAGGGATTTGGTATGCTTGATGTAGTCTACGCCTCTTGGGGATGAGAGTATCAGACCTCCATTGAGTAGGCAGGCATTTTGATCCATATTCATGTCGATTCATTATGCCCGCCAACTGTTCGTGAAATTGATTGTGAGAAACATGACTAATGAATGAGAGTGAAGTATGAGAAGCTTCCAATGGGTCGAAGGGCATTTCGATAAACAACTTTGATTTGATATTGTTATGCCCGCCAAACAAAATCCGATAAAATATTAATAGACGTAAACGCGTGAAACAAAAAGGGTGAAGTCTGAGTAACCCAAGACTCGACACCCTTAAAATCATTCAAGTGGATAAATGAAATTTGTGTGTGTGAAGTTTTGGATAATTGCAGACCTTGAAAATTGTTCTAAGATAGGGCTGTAAATAATTTGACGGTACTGTCAATAATTTTACGGACCGTACAAAAATTTTATGGTACCATCAAATTACTTTGACGGTCTGCAGAAAACTGAAAACCTGAGAGACTAAAACATGATTTTAATGCCTTTTTTGATACTTTCTTGGGCCTATTGACTGGAAATGGCATATCTTCGCAGGTATGACTCCTCATAAAGTGCAAACCAAATGAGGGGGCGATTCTAAGAAACCTGAGAAAGGAAAGGTAATAATCAGACTGTTGTGGAAACTAAACTGAGAAATGATGTCTCAGACCATGAGGCCTAGGTTATTCTGGACAAGAAAAATAGGGTCGCTACTCCCATTCCACATCGGCCAGTCTTACCGTCGTCCTCACTTTGTGGTTCCTCCCAGTCGGACGAGGAGGGATCGTCTCCATCTAGATCTGATGATGGGGATTCTGACCAGGCTTTCAAATCTGAGGCTGGGGATGATGCACAGGCCTCCCAGACAACCACAAGAACTCAAAATGCTTCTCCGGCAGCCGATGATAGTGATGGTGCTGCACATTGCAAGAGATTCGGAGTAAATAATTAGAAGAGGAACATTTCCGATTCATAGTCGAGGGCGCAAAGAAGTTGTTTGACAAAGGTATTGCATTGAAAAGGGGGACAGAGAAAATATGAGTAGGAGCATTTATGAGGAGCGGCGAATTAGTTTTGAGGGGTTAGAGATCATTCGCTGCATGAGAGACACTTTGGAGTTCTACAAGCTAGGCTTTCTAGACAACACTCTAGGGGAGTATTGTCTGGTTCTAGTGCGAGAGATCTATTATGCTTATGGGGCCATGTCAACAAAGTAAAGAAGTCAAAACAACCAATACACCAGATTCCACTATCAGACGAGGTTGATGTGCGGGGTGTAAAAGTCGACATATCCCCAATATCAATCAACCAAGTCTACTTTGGTGATGATTACACTTCACCGGACCAGGAAACTGAGTTGAATGATAAACTGGACCAGAGTAAGTTACAGAGTGTACGTGATTGGGTGGCTGAAGTGATTACAAAACATGGCAAGCGGAGTGAGGCTACATATATGTCACAGAGAATACAAAAACACTGGTTGACGCTCGAAGGAAAATTTTGGTGGAGTGTGGTGTAAATTAGAATTCTTCCCACTCAGGCAGATAATGCACTCACCGCGGATCGAGTTGTTCTAGTCGCTGCATTGATGTCTCGGTACCCAGTAAATTTTGGAAGGTATATGGTAAATGAGATTCAGCGGAGAGCGTCACAACCTTCCATTTTCTTCAATCTACCATGTCTGATTACTGAGCTATGTCGTAGAGCATGTGTCCCTACTTTTCCGACAAAAGATCACCGCATCACCGTGTCATATGTACATGATTTGTAGAAGTGTAAAGATGAGGCCTTCATGAAGGGTTTAGATGCTGAGGATAGTTTACCAGCATTACTTGAGTGGCGTGAGGAGCCCCAGGATGATCAGACTTCCGAGGTCGCAGGTAACACTACAGAGATGTCGCCTCCTGCTACTACCCCTATATTAGAGACCACTCATACTACGGCCACTGTGCCACTACCTACAGCTACATCTAGTTCATCATCGAGCCAGATTCCTTCCACACAGCCAGAGTTGCGGACCCATTTTCCCTTACTAGCGATAACTTTATATAGTTCGTGATTAAGGCAGAGAGGGCAGATAGATAGACTAAGGTTATCAGGGGGAAAATCAAAGAGTTTGTGAACAAGGAGATTACCACTGCTCTTGAGCCACTGAGGCTAGCATTAAAGACATCTCACCAGGTACTACATGCTTGCCTAGATGGGTTTGAGATTATGCTGGCACCTCTCGAGCAATCAGATCCGAGTAGTGATACTAGGTCACTTCAAACTGAGTTAGAGTAGTTGAGAGCTGCAGTTCAAACTAAGGCTGGACAGCGGGCTGGGTCAGCCGCTGACCCGGCCCGTCCCGATACCCGCCCCGCCCCATCCCGGTATCCGCTCCGCCCCGTCCCGATACCCGCCCCGTCCATCCCGATACTCGCCCCGCCCCGATCCCAAAAAACAAATTTCAGTGTTGGGGTTCGAACTCGGGACGGGACTTGGGCTCATCCCAATCCCGATGCGACCCACCCCAACCCGACCCCATCCCGCCTCGCCAACCCCCCACCCCATTTGCAAAAATAACCGTTGCAACAAAAGCCAAATTTCGATTTTGGCTGTGTGCAACGGCTATAATGGCCATTTTTGGTCCCTCACCCTATAAACCCCCCTACCCCCTTAATATCTATTTTTAACTCCTAAGTTATTATATTTACACTTTAACCCTATTTCTCAACTATAAATACCTCATTTTCCTCTTCATTTTTCTCACAAATCTTCCTACCATCTCTCTAATCTCTCAATTTATCTCTGTACAATTCTACATTGCCTACTAAATATTATATTTTTTTGCTCATTATATGAAAGTTCAAAAATTGGGAGTGAAGTTGGCAACTAGCTTGATTACACGTCGACGTTTGGTACTTTCATTCCTTCTTTAAATTATTATTGTTACTTAATTTTAATTATCGCACTTAATTTCATTTACTTTAATTATTTATTTGCATAATTATAATGGAACACCTTGGATGTATGATTAAGGATAAGAGTGCTTCTTCTAGTAGGGGTAACAAGGGTAAGGGTATTTCTTCTAGTAATCCTATTCCTAGTCTCGATAATTTGATTAATTTCACTCATATAGATGAAATTGCTTTTTTTTAATGATATACCATTAGTTGATGAGGTATATTCTGCATTTGAACCAGTTAATTTTGACGATAATGTAGATGACACACCCACTAGTGCACCTCAACCTCAGACTGAGTCTTAACCTCAAACTGAAACTGGAATGCCTCCTATTCCCCCTAGTATGAGTTGAGGTCCCATACAATGAAAATTAAAATCAGCTGCATGGTATTTTTTTATAGGGACCAAGAGAATCAAGTAGTTAGATGTAAAATTTGTAAAAATATTAATAAATTTAAAATCGGAATAGGTCAAGGTGTGATGGGAGGTTTATTGAGACATGTACAAGGCGAGCACATAACTAGGTGGAATCAATACCAGGCTAAAAATCTGGTGTTCCAGCTGAGTCGGGACAAAGTTCACATAGTGTCCCCAACAAAGTACAGGGTCAAATTAACCCGACGACGGGTGTAATTTTTGGTCCAAAATATGATAAACACAAAGATAGGGAAAATATGGCAAAATTAGTTACGGTGGAGGGTTTGTCTTTTTCATTTCCTTCCTCTCCTGGTTTTATTCATTACATTCGAGAAACATATAATCCTACTTTTAACGGTTTTCCTAGATCAGCTGTTAGAAGTAATGTTTTTAAATTTGTGCATGATATCAACAATATTTACGTTATGCATTGTATCATTTTAATGGCAAAGTGGCTATCACTTCTGACATAGGTTGTAGTACTAACGGTAATGATTATTTAACTGTAACATGTCATTGGATAGATCATAATTGGTCTATGCAAAAATGTATTTTAGCATATAGATATATTGATGATAGGCACACTGGAACTTTTATTGCACAAAATATTCATGAAATTTGTGATTATTATGGAATAATTGATAAAATTATGACTATTACATTATATAATGCTTATTCTAATGATTATGCTATAAGACTTTTAAATGTTCGATTAACTCCATATTTTCCTGATCATTTTCATATAATATATGCGTGCCATATTTATAACTTAGTTGTAAACGATGACCTAATTTTTTTAAAAAATATTCTTGATAAAATATAATTTTCTATGAACTTTATTTTTAAAGGTAATAAAATACAAAGACGCAAAGAGTATAAAAAACTTGTCATGATTGTGGATTACCTTATAGAAAAATTTATGAAGAAGTAGCGACTAGGTGAAATTCTCTATATGAACAACTACTTGTTGCTTATGATTATAGAAGACTTATAACTTTATTATTTAACGCCCATAATAAAAATCCAAGGGGTATGCTTGTAGATAATGATTGGAATTTTTTTTAGAACTTATTGAATTTTTAGAGAAATGTTTTCAAGCTACTAAAGAATTTTCTGATATTTATTATCCTACTATTTCAACTATGTTATTTTATATAGCTCTAATATTTTTGTTACTTAATGAATATATGCAAAAAAAACTTATAAGGCATCTATTAAAAAATGTTTAAAAAATTAAAAAAATACATTTTCCTATTCCCATTATTTATATTATTGGTGATGTATTAAATCTGACTATTAAAGTAGACGGTTATAAAACACTTGTTGAAACGATTTATGATTGTATAGAAGTACTTCCAACAGACCTAACTGAAGAACCAACTCACGAACCAACTAAAGAAGAAGTTATGTCTAGCATACACAATGAATGCAAAAAAATATATATGTATTACCAACAAGAGTGCAAATAATCAACCGACTTTTGTACCATCTTCTACTACTTCGCTGCAACCTTATAAAAAACATGCGGTTTCTGCTGCTAGTATTCAAGGCCTTAGAAATAAAATATTTAGTGGTTCAACTTCTTCACAAGTTAGCGAATTTGATGTTTATGTTTTGCAGGGTGTTGTACCGTACGAATTAACTGTCAATGATGAAAGACATGAAGACTTGCTGAAATACTGGAGAGACAATGAGAAGCCATTTTCGACACTAACAAAGATGGTCCGAAATGTGTTGAACATTCAAGCATCATCAACAACGTCTGAAAGTGTTTTTTATGCGGAAAGATTTCAAATAGGAGAGCACAAACATTCATTGGCGGGAGACACATTGGAGATTGCAGTTCTATTTATAGATAGGATTCGAGCGGAGCGTAGAAGGTGAGGTCAACCAGAGATCAACGAAAAAGAAGACTACAACTACAATGAAATTTTGTCCGAGGGAACATGAAGCGACGTCGAACAATTTGACCAACAACTTCCAATTCCAACCGAAGATCCTCAACACATTGTGAGAAAATTAGAAAAAGTATGGTTAACTATGTAATTTTTTTAATTACAATTTTACTATGTGATTTGCAACTTTTGAACAACACCACAAAGTTGCAATTTTGAAATTGTATTACAAAAAACTTATATTTCTATTAAATAATATAAGAGGCACAAAAACAGCCTTGTGATGCTATCTTGTTCAATTATTGAAGTGTTTATATATATATATATATATATATATATATTATTTCTATAAATTAAGTTTCTAAAAAAAAACCTAAATCCCCCTACCGACCCGACCCCGCCCCGCCCCGTCCCCCTAACACCAGTCCCCTTTTCCGATGGGATATGGTATAGGATGGGACATCGATCTGTCCCGCTAATCCTGACCCGCTAATCCCGATCCCGATCCTTCCCCCTGTCTCACCGGATCCCGTCCTGCCGGGACCCGCCCCACCCCACCCCACCCCACAGGCCACCCCTAGTTCATACACTGCAGGCTCATGATCATGTCAGATTAGAGGATTCGCCTCCGACCAAGAAGGTGGATGTTTCAGATTTTGTCACCGTGTATCAGTTAGTCAAGGATGATGAGTTTCTAGCTGCCACTCCAGTAGATGATAGGGGGAAAAGTCCAAAAAATGAGGACGATGAGTTGAGTGATGAGCTGTGAGAGAGGACTCGACCTAGGGGTCAGAGCATAGAGGAGCAGAATGTCCGGTTAGCCACACAGAATTCTCTTATCGAGAATTACCCTACTAATGTTCCCAACGGGACTGTTGGTTGCCTCATCCAACAGTGCTTCAGCCGAAGTGACCTTGCCTCCGCCACTACCTATACCAGTGCTAGAGCCTATTGGTACCGCTATTTTTTTTTGATGTTGTAGATACAATTGATGCCTCGGAGGCCACATCGCCTTGCGATGATCAGCGCGCCTAGAGCGCCTCAACTAATTCTTACTCATTTGTCTTTATTTTATTGCATTTGAGACAATGCCTGATTATTTAGTTGGGGGTGGGGCTACTTGACTTTATGTACTGTATATATGTGTTTAGGACCCCTCATCATTTATTTTCCATGGTTCTTTTCCCGATGAGTTTTATTTCTGTTAAAATAGAGTAATTTTGACTTATGTGGTGGTGGTTTGAGTAACTTAAGGCATGCTCGATGTTGATACTTGAAAAATACTCCCTTTCGAATTTTTTTTGATGTATACTTAGAACTTGTTGCTTAATTGACATGCATGACTCTTTCCGTGATATTTAGAAAATTATGTTACATTGTGTGCTTAATACTTAGCGGGGAAGCTGGTGTGTTGACAATCCTTGTGCCAGTGTGTTGTGAGGTTTTTGTGTATCTTTTCTCTTATTATGTGTGCAATCTAGAACTTTCCTGGTTAGTCGTGCCTTGTTTCTTAGGATAAGTTTAGTTGTAAAGTAATCTTAGGCTTTTTTTGTTGATATAGAATCCTTTTAGCCTTTCACGAGTGTAACCTATGTATATAAATATCTCTAGTTTGCCATTTTCAGCCTATAAGCCTATTCTTTGACTAGCCGTTAATGAGCCAATACCCTTCGTTTTGTATATCCCTCTTTTTACATCCGGTCCCTCCTTGACACTTAAAATGATGAAAAATAGGTTAAAACATAAGTTGGGATGATATGTGAAATAATGGGAAAATGAGGCTTATGCCTAAAGTTGGGTAGAAGTGAGTTGCCTAGTTAATGAAAATGGTGTGGTGGAATAAAAAATAAAAAACAAAAATAAAATACTGAAAAGTAGTACAAAAAGAATTAGAGTAGCAATAAAACCACATCGAGGCAACAAAAGCAAAAAGGAGAAGAAAAGAAGGATGTAGAAGGTGAAATAAGTGTAATGTTCAAGGAGGGTAAGTCACTATTGTCCAAATATACATCCTACCCGTCCCTAAGCCTACATTACAACTCTAAAAAAATCCTAATGTGATCACATCCGAACTATCCAAAGTTGAGGGTACTGAAAATAAGGGCAAGCCTATGGTTTCTGCATGTGTGACGTGAGAATATCTTTGTGAGTGTGAGCATTTTCTCTTCTTTATATTATTCTATCCCATTTTTTTTATGCATGTGTGTGTTGGGACATTCATTGGTCTATGTGAGGGCATAAAGGTATGTAAAGTGATTGGTTTCCCGTAAATTGAGATTCATGCGTGCAATAGTTCATGTAATAACTAGATGTCATTGCTTGAAGCTTCATTATTAGTTACAATGGTCTTGAGTCATACGTCTTGTTTATTATTATGGATGTGGGGTAAGTCATGTTTGTATGAGCAATGTGTCGGTATTTACTTGCCAAAACTACTGTAGATATTTTTACTTTGTGATATATGAGCATTTGTGTAGTGTTGTGTGTTGTTTTACTTGCTTGAGGACAAGCAAAGACTTTAAGTTTGGGGTGTTGATGAGCCGTGGAATTACGACACATTTGATGCTTTTTAACTATAAGTTTTACTTGTGTTTTAAGCAAGCTGGTGTTGTTTTGATGTGTGTTATTTATGTTCAGGTAATTAGCAATCGGAAATAAAAAATAATGAAACTAAAGAAAAATCCCCAATTTGGAGATTGTACGGACCGTCGAATATTTGACGATCCGTCGATTTCCACCGGCTCTTACCTGGGTCATATGATGCTCACTGCTTTGTAAAGGTTAATAGATGGGAAGGTTGTCGGTGCCGTCGAACATTCGTTGGTCCATCGTTTGTACCGTCGAATTTCCACCTTCAATTATTTGACGGACCATCAAATGTTTGACGGTCCATCGAATTTAGCGAGCAAGGGTTATTTTGTCAAGTTTTATTTTTATTTTTTGACTTATATAAATACTTTGTAGGGTTTTATTATTAGAGGATCATCAGTTTTAAGTCTTGTATTGAGAGCTTTGAGTACTTAGCATATTTTCAAGGGTTTCAACAAGAAGTTCCATTATTTTCATCTTCGATTCTTTGTTTGTAAGTTTAATGACAATTTCAATACTATTTATTATCATTAATCTTATGAGTAGCTAAACCTTTATTTGAGATTGTGAACCCAATGGTGGGTATTATGCAATAGGTTTTTAATAGTAATATACGAATTGTGGGTTGTTAGTATTTAATTACTTCTTATTCATTCATGTTGATTAGTAGTTGCAAATATTAATCTAAGCCAATAAATTCTACTTTTCTTGGGAAAGTTAGTAGGTTTTGGTAGAAGTAATTATCAAGGACTGACGTTAACTCTCATTTAATAAACTCACTTAGGAATAAGAGGAGTTTAACTTAGCATAATTAATCGTTCTTAATGACATTCTCTGTATTTAGAAAAATCATGAAGATAAATACCTTCTAACTATTGGAAAATATTAGGAGGTCACATAGAGATTAAGTGCATACAATAAGCAATCCATAAGGAGTATATTACGTTAATAGCTAGAGCATAGCATCTAACCTTAGCGGGGACACAATCTTGGTTCTTTAATTATCTGAATTTAAATCAATTCAATATAGCCGTTAGTATTACACAACATTTATGGAATTAGAACAAAGACCTACGTCAAGTGATACACTACAATATTAAGCCTTTTCTCACCATATTTCCTGTGGGATTCGACCCCAACCTTATTGGGTTACTATATTTGAAAATGTCCGCTTTACGCCATAACTTAGGTGTAATTTGAGTGTATCACCCGGTGTACCACGAAAAGACTTCGTTCATAACGGAGCACATGACTTACTGTTATAATGTCATGCCCTTTGTCTTAAATAATGCCGGGAACACTTTCCTCCAATTGACCAAATAGATGTTTCAGCATCAGTTGGGTCGAAGCGTGGAGGTTTACTTGGATGATATAATCGTTAAGTCCCTGGAATCAGAGGAACACATTAGACATTTGCAGGAAATATTCGATACTCTCCGTTAGTACAACCTAAATTTGAACCCAGAGAAATAGAGGCATCGAGGCCAATCCGGATCATATCCAGGTGATTGAACATATACCAGACGTGCTCAACAATGCCCGAGAAGTACAACACTTGACTGGGAGAATAACAGCCCTTAGAAGGTTCATATTGAGATCATCACGCGATCTCAAAACTTCTTTAGTGTGCTGAAGAAAAAAAAAGACTTCGAATGGACCCCGGAGTGTCAGCAGACGCTGAAGGACCTAAAAAGATACTTGACAAACCCACCATTTCTTGCAAGGCCAGTGGTGGGGGAACCTTTGTTGATTTACCTGGCTGTCTCCGAGACCGCGGTAAGTTTTGTGCTCATTTTGGAGGAAAAAGGTATGCGGTCCCATGTTTATTATATTAGCAAGGCCTTGTCTGAGGCCGAAACCCATTATCCCCATCTTGAAAAATTGTCTTTGGCCCTGGTAGTTGCGTATTGCAAGCTAAGGTCATACTTTCAATATCACTCCATATGTGTGGTAGTAGTCTTCCCCATGAGAAATATCTTGCACAAGCCCGAACTCTCTGGTAGGCTAGTGAATTGGTCAATAAAAATATGCAGATACGACATTACTTATCGACCCCGAACTTCTATTAAGTCTCAAGCCTTGACTGACTTCGTGGCTGATTACAGTCCGGGCATGATGCCACATGCTCATACAAAAGTGACCCTGGGCATGCTTCTGGGGAATGTATTCCTATACACAGAATGAGCCACAAGCATGAAAGACACTGGGCTGGGAATTCTCCTGATTACCGCGTCAGGGGCTACGATCAAGAAAGCTATTAAATGTATGTCTTTAACTAATAATGCGGCTGAGTATGAGCTGCAATTGCAGGCCTGGAATTGGCTTGAGGGCTCGGAGCTGAAAACATAGAGCTTAAAAGTGATTCAATTGATCATCAACCAAATCCTATTCAAATATGATGCCAAAGACAGCCGAATACAAGAGTACTATAACAAGGTCAACTTTGCTTGCTCGCTTCTGAAAATGGAAAGTGGCAAGATTCCTCGAGAGATGAACATCGAAGTTGAAGCCTTGGCTAACCTGGGTTCTTCATCCGGAATGACTAAGGGAGAGTCAGAATCTATAGTCTACCTCTTATATTCTATCCTAGATCCTAGCATGCATGCGGTAAATTCCACCAGTCTGAAATGGGACTGGCGGAGCGACATCATCAACTATTTACAGACCGGGACTCTTTCGGAGGACAGTAAGGCCGCACGAGCCTTATGGCCTATATGAAACACGATACTCGATGTCTGACTATATGTGATCGAGCGAACCACATGGATTGCTGCATCAATATGTGCATCAAATTATGCAACAATAACAATTAAAACATATTAAACTAAATACTATAAACATAATAGCGGAAACATCTGAAAAACATAATAAGTGTGAGTGACTGACATAGCATGCTAAACTAGTCTATGAAATCTCTGAACATGAGTCTGACTATTAAAAACTATTTCCCAGGTCAAGGCCTTGACATATATTTACTGTGTAACCTGATACGTAAAATAAATAGACTAACACCCCGAATGAGATGGGGCTCACCAATAACTGAGATGGGGCTCACCAATAACTGAGATGGTAGAATTACTAGCGAATCGATTCGTCATCTTGAAACTCCGTACCTGCATTGTGAAGTGCAGACCCCAGGCAAAAGCGACGTAAGTGCATTTAAATTATACTGTATGTAAAGCAACTAAACGAATAAGAAGGCATATGAAATAGTAGGAACTGAAACCTAAACTATTAGTTGAGCATGAGCATGTATAATATCTGAGAATGATGTTAGAATCACTTGGATTGCAGGAAATAGGCTTACCTTGACGTATGAGAATGTTGGAAGGATAGGAACTTCATGTTAGGGCTTGGAAGAATTGAAAACTGAATTTTAGAACTGACCCTTTCTACAGTTGGATTATAGTACGGTTCGTACAATTTTATACGGTGACATGTACGGGTCGTATAACTTGTATGGTCCGTATAAAATTGGTCGTAACAGGTAATCATTTTCCAGTGAACATCAAAAGTTGGGGGTTGTTCGACAGTACAAAAGAACAGTCCATATGATTTTCTATGGCCCGTCAAAAACACCGTATTTCAGGGGCTACAATCAGGAAATCTATTAAATGTATGTCTTTAACTAACAATGTGGCTGAGTATGAGCTGCAATTGCAGGTCTGGAATTGGCTTGAGGGCTCGGAGCTGAATACATAGAGCTTAAAAGTGATTCCTAACTGATCATCAACCAAATCCTATTCAAATACGAGGCCAAAGACAACCGAATGCAGGAGTACTTGTACAAGGTCAAATTTGCTGGCCCGCTTATGAAAATGGAAAGTGGCACAGATTCCTCGAGAGATGAACATCGAAGCTGACGCCTTGGCTAACCTGGGTTCTTCATCTGGAATGACTAAGGGAGAGTCAGAATCTATAGTCCACCTCCTATATTCCATCTTAGATCCTAGCATGTATGAGGTAAATTCCACCAGTCTAAAATGGGACTGGCGAAGCGACATCATCAACTATTTACAGACCGGGACTCTTACGGAGGATATTAAGGCCGCACGAGCCTTATGGACAAAAGCATCATGATATTACATGCACGAGGGGGAGCTATATAGAAGGTCTTCCCTTGATCCCGTGGCTAAGTGTTTAGGACCAATTTAGGCCGAATATGTAATGAAGGAAATACATGAAGGCAACTACGGGAATTATCTCGGGTATGACTCATTGGTGAGAAAGATAGGAAGGGCTGGATATTATTGGTCTTTGATAGAGGAAGATGCCAAGGCTATGTTTGAAAATGTGAGAAATGTAAGTAGCACTCCCCCATGGTACATTAGCTCGCCGAACAACTCCACTCGGTGGTGGCCCCATAGCTGTTCCTCAAATGGGGAATGTACATCGTGGAGCTGTTAGTAGAGGATGTGGGAAAGTTTACGTTCTTACTAATCTTGACAGATTATTTCTCAAAATGGATGGAGGCTAAAACATACAAAAAGGTATGAGAGAAACAGGTCATAGACTTCATCTGGGACTACATCATCTGTCGATATGGGATACCAAAGGAGATCGCCTGCGACAACGGTCGACAATTCGTGGGAGAAAAGGTCATAAAATTCCTAGAAGGGTTGAATATCAAAAGGATCACTTCGTCACCCTATCATCCACGCACAAATGGACAAGATGAACCTACCAACAAAATGCTGATCCAAAACATCAAGAAAAGGTTAGAAAATGCCAAAGAAAAATTGTTGGGAGAATTACCGGGGGTATTATGAGCTTATAGGACCACAGTCAAAATAAGTACCAAAGAAACCCATTCTCCATGGTATATGGAGCCGAAGCCCTGATACTCGTGGAAGTTGGGGAGCCTAGCCTTCGGTATACCCAAGCCACCAAAGAGTCCAACAACGAAGCCATGGCAATAGTATTGGAATTGTTAGAAGAACACAGAGAATTGGCCCTCATACATCTGGCACCACAAAAGCAGAGAATTGAGAGGTGCCTCAATAGGAAAACAAATTTGAGACATTTCAAAATCGGAGACTACGTCATCCGAAAGGTCACGCTCATGACCAAGGATTCCTGCATGGATAAGATAGGAGCTAACTGGGAAGGTCCGTACCAAATTGTAGGAATCACAGGAATAGGATCCCACCGGATCAAAGACGAATTCAGAAAAGAGCTGTAGAATATTTATAACGTCAATCACTTGAATAGACTTTACCTTTGAAAGCATGACAGTTATGTACCTAAGCTTCAATATTATCTATCTTCGGTAACTTGCCTCTCTCTCCGACATGGGCTGCCCTCGAAATCCAGGTCTTCTCGTCACCCGGAGGAAGAATAGGGATATGTGTTGCACTCTTTTCCTTAGCCAAGGTTTTGTCCCAATTGGGTTTTCCTAGCAAGGTTTTTAATAAGGCAACAACTCAAAAGCATACCGAAAATATCATACCGAATCATATACCGACACTCGTCTCCTCAAGATCTCGCACCCAAATTCCAGGGGAGAAGAGTGGATCTAAGTGTTCAAAGTATAAGTTCTCCTTGAGGACGAACTCGCACGGACTAGGACTGTTGGCAGTCACTGCACTCGTCCGGTTTCTTTTTGTTGCCATTCTGTAAAACCCCCGAAAGAGGATTATGTACCTATAAGATGAGTTGTCCCTCATAATCTCATAAACGAAATAAGAATCTCCACTTATTTTTTATTCTTATTAGCAAGGCATCCTTCGCTCAACACTTGAAAATGTTTGGGGCAAAATCAAAATCAGAAGCATATGGCCCCGTAAACCGCTTCTAACACACGACAAAACCATATAGCCTCTGAGCGTGCAGGTTCCATGAACCTTTAATGGGGTTGAGACGTCTTCCCTATCAACACAAAAAATTGAGGGTCATCCCTTATTGCGAATTAGATAATTAAATCCCCAGTTTTGCGAAAGCATTCCCGGAAGTGATATTTTGGGATTGGGTTAGGAATGATGACCTCAAACACAAAATGCAAAAATAGTATGAGCATGCACCGGTTATCATACCTTAACTTAAACAACAAATGCTCAAATATTAGCATAGTTATGATAGACGGGCATATCGGTCACGTCTCGACGGTTAAGTGAAAATTAAAAGGCCAACATGTCATTTTATGATCACAATCGTTGCAAAAACAAAGTGTATGTCAAAGCATAAGGAGACAAGGTTGAAGGCAAATTGATAATTATCATTAATAAGGGAGCAAAGGGAGAATAAAAGCTCATAGAAAAACATTTGAGAGTGCACAAACCCTAGAAATTCCACAAAATGGAGCACAAGGGCTCAAAACAAAAGTTGAAAGGGCACACAGGACCAAAAATATCCGTCAAACATAAAAATGGTACGCAGGCAAGAAAAATAACAAAAGAATTCATAAAATGGCACACGGGCTCGCAGCAAATTCACCAGGATAAAAAGCTAGTAATCTTCCCAAGGCACGCTAAAGAGGGCGAAGCTAGTTATCTTCCAAAAAAACTAGCACTAACTATCAGCGTTGCTATTGATCATAATTGCAAGAACATATATTTGGAAGATCTCCAAACCAATGTCTAGAGGCTCAAAACTTTCCAAGATAGAGGGGGGAGGGAGCATCCTCGCCATCTGAGGAACCAATAGAGGCATCGGAGGAAGGGGTCATTTCATCACGTAACTTATCCATATCCGTCTCAGCTGCGCCCATATCCACTTTAAATCTATAAGGGTGGAGGAGACATCAATCCTCCCATCCTATACACCTTGCAAAACCTCATATCGGGTGTAGAGAACAGCATAGTCCCGAAGCAAGGTAGCCCTTCGCTGATCAGTCTTTCGGTGAAACACCAAGCGCTGGTTCTGGGCTTTGAGCTGGGCACGGAAAGCCTCAAGCTCTTACACCCATCCCCGAGCAGCATCACATTCTGCCTCCACCCAGACTACCTTCTCTGTTATCAGTTGGCGAGCGGTGGTTAATATCTGAAAGGTGTCCTCTCTAGCTAAAAAAGATTGCTTTGCCTCATATCATTGAAGCTCCAAAGTAGTCTTCAAATCCTGAAGACCTCTATTTTCTAGCGGGAGATGAGCAAGATCATCCCGGAGGCGTTGGTTCTCTTCGGTCAGCCTCTCCATATCACGGGAGGAAGAAGGAGGCATGCTATTAAAAAGCTCAAGGGCCGAAAAATAGCAGCATGACCCTGGAAAAGGACAAACAAGAAATCTTAGTACATACGTTTATTTTAAAGACAACTGATGGGGGTGAAGGGTTCATATTACCTGAAGAAAAATTCCCGCTAGGCGGGTCAAAGAAGCCTCCATACCAATAAGAGAAGGCAGTTGAACAGAAGGGCCAACGCTCGCATCACCACCCTCTATGTTTCTAGGTTGGCCTTCACTAGCTCCCGGTCTCACAACCGCCTCTGTAGAAGGGACTTTTGTGCCCCCAACCTCTGCGGCCTCTCCCTCTGTAGAAGGGACTGCATGTGATTGAACGAATCACATGGCTTGTTGTATCAACATGGGCATTAAAACATGTAATAATAATAATAATAAAAACATGTTAAACTAAATACTGTAAATATAGTTTGAAATATTATAGCGAAAACATCTGAAAAACATAATAAGTCTGAGTTACTGACATAGCATGCTAAACTAGTCTATGAAATCTCTAAACATAAGTCTGACTGCTAAAAACTATTTCTCAGAACAAGGCCCTGACATACATTTACTGTATAACATGATACGTAAAATAAATAGACTAACACCCCAAATGAGATGAGGCTCACCAATAGCTAAGATGGTAGAAATCCTAGCGAATTGATTCGTCATCTTGAAACTCCGTACCTACACTGTGAAGTACAGACCCTAGGCAAAAGGGATGTAAGGGCATTTAAATTGTACTGTATGTAAAGCAACTAAATGAATAAGCAGGCACATGAAATAGTAGGAACTGAAACTGTTAGCTGAGCATGAGCATGTATAATATCTGACATGAATATAATGAAACATGATAAATTATTTCAAATGGGAGAGCTTTAGTATAATCGACATGTAACCACCACGTAAGAACGTGGCGTTTGACCTTTGTCCAACTAGCTAAGCCATCTCGTACCTTGCCGGGGTACGAGACATGAACATGACATGAATGGATCCAATAACCCGCAATGGGTAACTTGAAGGAATCATCCTAACTGGGCGGAGCGATCCTTATCCTACGTTGGCATACGTAATTTCAGGTATTAAACCTTCTCGGTAATCTGTGCAACTCCCAAAACATGAACATGAATATTTTTATCTTGTAAGTCCATGAATTTCATAAACGTAACTTGTAACCATGATTTATAAATATTGTTTAGAATGAGTATAGATTCATAATATAACTTGTATGAAACATGAAGACAAGTATAATTTCATGGAATTGAGTAATAATGATTCATGACTTGTATTTCAGAACCCATGGAATTGAATGTATGGGTATTCATGGTTTACGAAAAGATTCATGATAGTCATAATAAAATATCAAGAATACAATTAACGAATTTGTAACATAATCATGATATACAATGGTACATGATAATAGGGTCATCACGAACTAAGGCGAGAACCCTAAGCCTATAGAAATTCATATTTCATAGATGAACGTGGCATGGAAAATAACAATGATGTTCCCACACGTGGATAGAAGCTCTACATATCTTAATTGCTACTAGTCTTATATTAACGGTCGGAACTTGAAGGAGAAATCCAAAAGCTTGAACCTTGAAACCTTGAGAAGGGTTTATCTTGAAAATCCTAAGTTGAAAACAATGGATTTCACTTAGAATTCATGAGAATGATGTTAGAATCACTTGGAATTGCAAGAAATAGGCTTACCTTGATGTAGGAGAATGTTGGAAGGAGAGGAACTTTGTGCTAGTGATTAGAAGAATTGAAAACTGAATTTTAGAACTGATTTTGCGTATATATATGTTTAGCCGTCGGACCCTTTCTACAGTTGGATTATACAGTTCGTATAATTTTGTACGGTGACATGTACGGGTCGTATAACTTGTATGGTCCATATAAATTTGGTCATAACAGGTAGTCACTTTCCAGTGAGCATCAAAAGCTGGGGGGTTGGTCAACGATACAAAATGACGGTCCGTATAATTTTCTATGGCCCGTCAAAGACACCGTATTTCATTGGATTTCAACGTACTTTGTACGGTGTAACTTCTACGGCCCGTACAACTTTGTATGGTCTGTATAAGCTTTGGCATAAAAGATGAATCACTAAACTTAAATGGATTTTAACTTCCCACTTCTCGTCTTGATTTTCTAAACTTTTGAATCATGGATAAGGCTTAGTCTGAAGGTACGAGGTGTTATAAGTACTCATTGAATCGGCGGCGCGTTCTTACACGCGAACCAATTTTGGAGGAGGATGCCCCGACGTCATCTGGAAGCACATGTTTCTTACTCTTCTTCGCTTCCGCAGCTACCTTGGCAATGCGAGCCCGAGCTTCCTCATAGGAGGGTGCCTTTCTGGCAGAAGCCCCCGAGCGGAGAAACCTTACATATAAGAAACAAATCAGAATAACACTCCGAAGTTCAATTGGTAAAGAAATAAAGATAGGAGAAATACACTCATCATAGCTTTTCCCTCTCCACCTCTCGGCAGAAATGCCTCTCCAGGTTCGCTCGATGCCTCTAGAGGCTAAAGTATAATCATCACCCAACCAAAAATATCAGGCAGGGGTCCAAGTACTACCAGGCCCACTAAAAGAGCATGAAAGATAGAGTTATTAATGGAAAGAAAATAAGAAAATACAGGTAGAAAAGATATAGAGACTCACGGGCGCTATTCCACTACTCCGACAGAGGGCCCAAGATGGCTTCATGAAGGCGGTTGGTATGGATCATCAAGAACCAATCACACCACTCTCGATCGTGATCATCGTCAGCACTAGTAATGAGGACTCGAGAGCCTCTAAAAGCTAGGTTTATCATTCCTCCGTGAAACACTCGGGGGGAGTAGAGGTGGATTATGTGATCCAGAGTAAATGGGATATGGGCGAGATCCTCTAGGTATTGCAGGCAGCGGATTACCCTCCAAGTTTGAACGGCCAGTTACCCCAAATAGACGTCGTACCGATGACAAAAGGCCTCAATAACTTCGTGTATCGGGAGGCCAAACCCTATAGTGAAGGGATACGTATAGATCATAGACATCCCCAGGATGTACTAGGTGATGCTAGCATTGGCAAGAGGGGGAATATATCGACATCAGGCCCCCATCGACAGTCGATGCGAACCTGGAAGATGGTGGAGTGGTCAATCAAGAAAGTGATGCCTTCTATAGACTCGTACTGAAGATTGACTCAAAAATCCCTCTCGTAATTAAAGTTGGAAGGGATAATATCAAAAGAAGAGGAACCGAGGACTATCATCCTAGTGATGGATGAAGATGAGGGTCGGCGGTGGATAGAGACCGCCGAAGTGGTGCCTAATTCTTCTCACATCCTAGCAAGAATGAGATCGAAAGATGAGGATGAGAATGTGGATGTAGAAGAAAAAGACATGGTGAGAATGGGATTTGATTAGGTAAGAAATTGAGTCTACTTAGAAGTGAGAAATGAGAGCAAGGATGGAAAAATACAAATGAGGTCATCGATTTAAATAGCTTATAGAAGTAACCATTAGCCTTGGAAAGTGAAGTGACATGCTTTGTCAGTGAATGCCAGTCGGTGTCTCTAAAAGGGTGCCGTCAAATGAGCAAACTGGATGCATTAAATTCTGACCTGAAAAAATGTATGATCGTGGGAAAAGAGGTGACGTTTCGATTACCCCGAAAAGTTTTGAAAACATACAGACACTTCAACTTCCCGGGCTCATGAAATGAAGGACTTGAAACGTGGGGGACTATCTGTATTGAGTGAAGAATGGGTCCAGATATATTGGCACATCCGAAGACTCATATGACTCGGAGGCATTCTACATATGTCCCCCATTCCCATCAACTCCTATCACATCTATCCTCCTTCAACAAAGCACCGCAACGCGCGTGGGCATAGTGACATCAGCGTGCTCATGTCGTCATAACTTTAGAGGGGTACAATGTCTAGTTTTGGCTTATATATGTAAAACTTAGGGGGGAAGGAACTCCATTCTGGATCCTCTTGCTCACACTTGTAATCTAAGATTTTTTTTTTCTCTCAAAGCAATATACCGAAAGAAGCACTTGTCCATTATTTTCATTACTTGGTCTAAATCTTAGCTTACTTACTCATTTTATCTATTTATTTCTTATTGTTATCATTTAATACCGGACTCGTCAAGGGATTTTCCAGATCGGATATGACTCACTTGTCTTTAAACCCTAAAATACAAATCTCTAACTGTGTTTCTGGTTAGAACCGATTTCACCAGAAAACATGAACATTATGTGTTTCTATAACGATCTCAAATTAGTATACAATGATAACTGAATTCAACAATCAAATCTATAAGTATTTAATGAATGTTTTAATACACATACGAATGAGTAAAAGTTATTGGATTTCCGTAAACCCGTATTTGATTCATTGGATCCGCCACTGTCTAATACAAATACAATCAAACCTCTCTATAACAATATCTTTTGTTTCGATACGTTTTAGCTGCTATAGTGAAATGTTGTTATAGAGAACATATAACATAACATAAAAGATCAGTCCCAAAGAAAATATGATTTATAGAGAAGCCTAACTGCATCAATGGCTGATAACACAAACCGTAATCAACAATACCTTATGATTCGAGTGGGAGGAACAACATGGATTGAAGACTGACAATTACAATCTGGTCTGAGGGTATGTCGCTACATGAATGACAAAACAGAGACCATAGCAGAGTTCACTTTAACAACAATTTTCTTCAACTTCGTACGCCTCGAACTGTCATAGGATTCTAGATTATAGCTTTGTACGAAAATATGCCGCTTTCGGGCTCGTTTTCTTCTGTAACTAAGTGAACTCCATATTATTGGACTTCTCTGCTGCTTTATTGTACTCCTTTGCTGTTTTATAGTTATATTCCGGCGCCTGTATTGAGCCTCTTGTAACCTGATTATTCATTCGAAAACTTTCTATACAAATCCTTACTTGAAAATCTCTCTGTCTAGCTAAACCCCCTCCTTAGTTTATAATCCCGGTTCAATTTCGTTTCCTGATTCGTTGGTCTGTAATTGATCCAACGGCTCGTATTTATCGACCCTTCTGCTAAAACGTAAAGGCGTGTTCCTTACTAAACTGTTCATGACTGATCAACCCTGAAAATAATCTAGGAAATGATGATTATTGGTAAGTGATGATTATATGTACGTAATAGTATTAAACTACTAGTGAAATTCGACAATTCATAACATATATAGTTAGGCACGCCTTAAGAAGGGGTTTAATATGAGGCAAGTTTTTTGGAAAAATGATTGCCGTGATGAACTGCTTCAGCCTTCATGGACATAAATATATTACTGATTGCGTTTTAATTTAGGTGGTATTGTTTAATTAAAAAAGGAAAAAAAAAACTTTTAGAGTAGTTTGTGGCCTTAAACATATATGCAATGAGATTTCTATGAATATTAAAGTGTGCCATTAAGTGTAACATGATAAATATAAAGGGGCAATATATTCTATAAGTTGTAAAATTCTCCAAGGCAGGGGATTAGAAAAAAAACTAAGTACTATATATGTTTCAAACTAAGTACTTTAACGAAATGGGCTTGATGAATAAAGTACTCTATTATTTTTCAAATTGTATGTGTCATTGTTGATATATGTAGTTTTCTGATTATTTCCATTTTGATCAATTTATATAAGGGGAAAAGCTCAAATATGTCATCGAACTATCAGAAAAAGATTATTCATGTCACTCGTTAGTAGTTGGGCTTAAAAATGTCACCGCCGTTATCATTTTGGGTCATATATGGCATCACTCACTAACATAACTCTATTACTATCAGATTTTGCAACATGACATTATCTAAACCCTTCACCTTACGAGTGGCATATATGAGTCATTTCGTTAAGTTCGGGACATAATTGAGCCTTTTCTCAATTCTATATAAATTTCCATCTTTTCGAATTTTATGTAACAAGCTTATAAGGACAAGTTTATCCCTTATACTAATAATAACATTATTATTTTACATGGAAAAATTTCACTCTCTTATTTAATTGAATTATGAATCTATTCTTATTCTATATCATTATGTTCACAATTTTCACATACTTTATTGCTCTTTAAAATGATTTTAAAAAAATTTAAAATTTGTTTAAGAAAAAAAGAGACGGGTTTAAAAAAAAAAGTACACCAATGAGGTGTAGATGAGTATGAAAAATACATATGAGTGATATACTTGAGTCTTCTCCCAACCACTACTAATACCCCAAATTTCACTCATATATAACTTTTCATATTCATATACATCTCATTAGTGTACTTTTTTCTTAGCGAATATTGGACTACTCAGGTATTTACCGAGTGATGGGCCTAGGTCTTACCTTACAAATTATAATGAGGTCAAACACCTCTACTACTACTAGCAAGAAGGTAAAAAATAAGAACTTGAAAGAACTAAATATTCTATGCACATCATAATATTCGTAACACATGACGAATTACAAATGAGGATGCGAATAAAATGAAAAAATAAAACAAGAAAGTAAGTAAAGTGAAGCCCCTTCTTTGTTGTAGTACTTGTGACAAATCCAAAAATCCTAATGGCTCAAATATGACACTAAACTTAACAAAATGACTCATTTATGTCAACTTAACGAAATTGTTCATATACGCTACTCGTAAAATGAATGATTTAGATAATGCCGCATGACAAAATCTGATACTAGTAGTGTTCTAGTGAGGATTGACATATATGACCCAAAATGGTAACGACACATTTTTTTAGTCAAACTAGTAACGAGTGTCATGAATGAACCTTTTATGATAGTTCGATGACATATTTAAGTTTTTTCCCTTTATAAAAGAATTTGCACATACATATTAAAATTAGATTATTACTTTCAATTTTCATGTGTAAGTACATGGTTTGTTCGAATTCGATAATTGAAAAATAATTTTATCAATATTAGAACAATAGTTTGTGTTTAGCCAGAGTTTTGAAGTTGATTCTCGAAAAAAGCTAGTAGTATTTTTTTAGCTTTTGAAAAATAGTTGTTGTTACTACTCAAATTAACCCCTAAAATATTTTGTCCAAACCCCTTAAATCTCTTAAATAAGCCCTTGTTAAAATTATTAAGAAAAATACTTTTGACTTCCTGAAAGCTTCGTCAACAAGCATTAATCCTCTTGCGTGACTCCTTCATCCTCTTCCACTCAGATCACCGTATCTTAAGGAATGATGACTTAAGACGTACGTGCGTGAGAAGAAAATTAGGAAACTCGTCTCAGCAGCAAAGATTTGACCTTTGAACTTGGAGGTTTATTTTTAGATGTCTGGTATTTCTTTCGTCCTGTTTTTTCCCCCTCTGAAAATGAAATGTATTTGGGATGATATGCTTTTGTTTTTTCAGTTAATGTATATAAATAATTGAGCATATAACACTATTCCATTTTATATGTAGAAGGGCACGTTACTTATTCCTTTTGAATTGGTGAGGAAACTAAATACAGATCATTTGTTGTGTTAAAGTCGGATAAATGTTTTACTAGTTGAGAAATGAAGCTTGTTAAAAAAAAAAAAGAAGAGCAAAACAACTCAATATAAAGGAAGCGGTGAGGGAAAATTGGCTTCTATTGCATAGATCTTTAACTATTTTTCATTCAATTTCTCATATTTAACAATACTATGTTCCTAGTTTCAAATTATTTTTCTTATTTTAGCTATCAATTTGGATTCTTAGATTATTTTTCACAGATACACTCGAAATTATTTATTTCCTGCATTTTACGCAACAAGATAAATACAAGTATTTATAGTTGATCTGGTCATTTCGTACGACTTAAAATTATTCATTTAGGGAAAAACAAATTGATGCCCTGCGTCTTTCCGGGAAAATTAATTGCTACTCAGAGAAATTTTGCCTAAAAAAACTAAGACTCGTGTGAAATTTTTAAAAGTAGTTTTTGCGATAAGAATAGTACAGTTAGAGTAATAAATACATCATGTGCAATTATATATATTTTTTAACATCTGAATCATTGATGTTAGCAAGAAAAAGCATTTATGGTAGTCACATCGGTAATAGAATATACACCGTATATTCCTGTGATATTATTAAAAATTTTATACATCTGTAATTATGATAGTAATCTGTTGTATTAAGAAAATGTATATTTGATTTCCGTTATTATATGCTAGGTTTACTAGTGTATATCATGTATATAAATCAATTACATTAATGAAAATATTCAAGAGATTATTTTCTTTCATGGTATCAGCAGTCTAGGACAAATTTTTCCTTCTCCGCATAAACTTCCACCGCCCTACTCTCTCCGTCGGCCGACCCCACTTCGGCTGTCCACCCCCCCCCCCATTGTTTTTTCGAAACCCTAGTTCTCCTCTTGTTCCTCAATCATGTCTACCACAAAGAATACTTTTCATCATTGCCCTTGCAGTCTCCAACATCAAGAACAACATCCCTATTGTTCTTGAAATGGAGAACGTCTTGTACGCAACGTGGGTAGAACTTTTTAAAATGCACGCAAGGTCTCATAGAGTCCTCCATCACATCGCTGGAAAAAGGAAAGGAGAAGGTGCCTTCCACCGATGACAAAATAGAATTGTGGGCAACTCTCGATGCTACGGTGATCCAATGAATTTATTCCACCATCTCTACGGACCTCTAATAGACAATTATCGAACCCGACACCACGACAATGGATGCCTGGAATAGGTTGTATGATATATTTCAAGATAACAAAAATTCCCGTGCCGTGACCCTTGAGCAAGAATTCTCCCACATAAATATGGATGATTTTTTTTAATGCCTCAGCCAATTGTCAAAGGCTCAAATAGTTGTCGGATCAACTCAAAATCGTTGGCGCGCCCATCACGAATGATCGTCTCGTTCTTCAGATGGTTGTAGGCCTCTCCGAGGCGTATAATGGGGTTGGAATGCTTCTTCGCCAAAGAAATCCTCTCCCACCGTTCTACCAACCACGTTCCATGCTCACCTTAGAAGAAGCAGGATTGGCTAAAAATGCGGCTACCGGAGCCAATTCCGCCATGATGGTGGCCACGTCCCGCGAAATCGATGACTCTCAATCATTGTTCAAAAATTATGGTCAAAACCATAATAACGAGGGTGTCAAAAAAGGTCAAAACCGTGGAAAATATCACGGTGGCGGACGTGGCGGTAGCAAAGGTAGTGGCCACAACGGTGGCATTGGCGGACGTGGAGGCGGAAGTGGCGGTAAGTAGGGGGCCGGGCCACAACACCCCTGGCAGCAGGCCTGGGCCTCGGGGCAGTGGCCATGGAGCCTGCCTTGGGCTAGCGGGCAGTGGCCCATGCCGCCATGTCCATACCCATCTTAAAACTGGGCCAGGCCCAGTGGCGGTCAGCAGCAACCAGCCCAAAATGGGTCTGGTAGCAACCTGACCTGCTTGGGCCTCGACCACAATAGATCTTAATTGTTGCGGGCCCAGCAGCAGCCCCGAACCATACGGATATCGAGGCGGCGATGTATACACTTGGGTTAAATCCTCCGGATGCAAATTAGTACATGGACACCGGTGCTACTTCACACATGACTTCCGCAGCAGGTGATCTCTCGTCTTATTCCAATTTGAGAAAACATCGTGGCATAATTGTTGGTAATGGTAATTCAATTCCAATTCGTGGTTATGATCACACAAATTTATCTCCCCCGAACCCGCCTTTAGCCTTGAAAAATGTCCTTCATGCTCCTCACTTAATTAAAAATTTGCTTATGTTGGAAAATTTACAATTGATAATTGGGTTTCTATTTACTTTGACCCTTTTGGATTTTCTGTGAAGGATTTCTCGACTGAGATACCTCTAATGAGATGTGATAATCGGGGCGAGCTCTATCCCATCACCACCACCACAACCACTAAACAAGCCACACCGTCAACGTTTGCCGCTTTAGCACCTTCCTTATGGCATGTGTCTTTGGGTCATCCGGGAGTGTCTGTGTTTTCCTCCCTTAAAAACAATAAATTTATTGAGTGTAATAGTGATCATTGCACTAATGTTTGTCCTTCTTGTCCGCTTGGGAAACATGTTAAATTGTCGTTTGTGGCTTGCAATTCTAGTACTTTGTTGCCCTTTGATATTATTCATAGTGATCTTTGGACATCTCCTGTTTTGAGCTCTACCGGTCACCGTTATTATGTGTTATTTTTGGATGATTATTCTAATTTTTTTGGACGTTGCTGTTATCTAAAAAGTCTCGGGTTTTTTTCAAATTCCTATAATTTAGAGCATCATCTGTACATAATTTGAATGAGAAATTAAGAATATTCAATGTGATAATGGAAGGGAATTTGATAATGGGCCATTAGAGAATTTTGTAAGGTTAATGGTATATCTTTTCGGTTTTCATGTCCACATACGTCATCAAAAAATGGGAAAGCCGAAAGAAAAATATGTACTATTAATAATATTGTTTGTACACTACTAGGCCATGCATCATTACCACATTCCTTATGGCATTATGCATTATAAATGACAACGTACCTCCTTAACATACTCCCTATCAAAGGATTACCATACCAATCC
This sequence comes from Anisodus acutangulus, assembly GCA_029783415.1. NCBI lineage: Eukaryota > Viridiplantae > Streptophyta > Magnoliopsida > Solanales > Solanaceae > Anisodus > Anisodus acutangulus. The sequence continues at coordinate 27,453,794 of CM056491.1, forward strand.
CCACTCAAAATTCTTTATAAAAAAATCTTTCGTATTCTCATCTTAGGGTGTTTATGTTATCCTCTATTCCCCTCCTCTACCATCAACAAACTTCAAACCTGCTATACCACGTGTGTCTTTTTGGTTTACCCATCTAATCATCGTGGTTACAAATATTATGATTTATCCTCTAATAAAATCATAATTAGTCGCCTTGTCATTTTAGATGAAACCCAATTTCCTTTTGCTAAGTTGCATAATCCCGTGTCCAATTCTTATAATTTTTTAATAATGGGTGTAGCGCCCAATTTTGACCTGCTCGGGTCAAAGCGGAGCGCGGACGTGTCCGGGTGATTCCTGGGTAAAGAATTGAGGAGTCGCCACCTAATTATTTTTACGGTGAATTAGGACACCTAAATATTAAACTAAGTGCTGCAATGTAAACTCCAATTTTAAGGTCTGCGAAACTAGCGAGATTCTAGGTAAGGGTTCTTTATTATCCTAAAGGGAAGGGGTTAGGCATCCTTTAAGATCCGCTAACTTGCGGTTATCCGGTCAAACTCAGATTAATTATTACAAGGAAAAATGCATGTTTGAAGCATGAAGTTTAAAGATATTTGCAAATAATTAATAAAAAGGGGATGCATTTTAAAAGGATAGATAAATGTACATATTTTTCAAAATATGCATTTATATGATATCTAAAGAGAAATACATGTAGAGTTGGAAAAATATGTATTTGACAATTGATAGTAAAACAATTTATTTATAATGCCAAAGAAGTAAAATTTTGGGAATCATTGAATTGTAAATTGACAAAAGATAAATTTATTCGGAATGATTAATAAAGCGAATAAAGATGACGAAAGTTGTTTTTTGAAAATTTTGAATACGCGTGACGAGCCTAAAATAAATAACTAGCGAAGGGTTTCTAAGTTTGAAATTAACCGAGCCTTCAAATAAAATAAGCTAGCGACGGGTTTCAAATCTTAAACTACCCTATGAATTAATCCTAAGTTTGCATATTCTAAGCATTTCAATAGTTACATAAGTGCGATAAATAATATTACAATACAAGCGGGATAAAAGCTGAATTAAAGAAAGAAATAAAATAAATAAACTCCGAGGAATAATTCGCCGTTATTTATTTTAATCCCTGCAAGCTGTCAAGAACAAACGGTTAAAAGCTTAGTTAAATACAAATAACTTCATATCAGTATTCAAAGCAGTGAATGTTTTGATCGCGGAGAACTCAGAACTTAAATTTTGAAAGAACATTCCAATCACGTCGTGGTGCAAACATATGACTAATGTAGTTTATTTTGATTGCCTGCGCCTACTAACGTGTTGGTCTCTCGGGTGAAATAAGAAAAGATCACTATAATCCGTGCATTGGCTGCGAATATATAATTCACCTCCGCCTACTAAACATGTTGATCTCGGATAAAAAGGTTTAAGTCTTCATCATTGCCCGAAGTTATATTTCCGTCTTTGCAAGCTTGTGGAGCCTCAAAATCGGCGGATATTTTCATCGGCGGTGTAGTATCGTGTTCAAATCGGTAAAATAAAATCGGAGCAGCAATGGCGGCGATGGCAGCGAGAAAAAGCGAGCGAGAAGAAAAACAATTTCCGAAAATGGCCGGTGTCTAGTTTAAAAGCAGGTAAAAGCAGTAGAACAAATATTTGAATCTTTGAAACAGCTTGATGGCGAAATAGAAAGCAATGTTTGAAAAATCACGGTGTTCGATTTAAAGCGGTAAAATGATAAAGCGATAAAGCGATGTCTACGAAGCAGGGAGCAAAGCGAAGCGAAGCGGCGCTAGAAACGGTCGCGGTATTTATTTGAAAGCAGTAAAGCAGTAAAATATCCGTCGCAAGAAATTTAAAAGCGATAAACTTAATAACAATAATATATCCGTTATGCGAATGTCTAAAGCAGTTAAACTAAAAAGCGAGAAGCGAAAGCGAAAGAAAAGCTCGGCCTCGAATTCAATTTACGTCGGCCTTGTGCGATATTAATAAAGCGATAAAGCAGTGCCAAAGAAGCGGTGAGCAATTTAAAATACCCGACCGAGTTCTGAAAGTGCGAAATATCCGTCGGGAATCGACCAGGCCGATCGATGACGACCGGATCGATGATCAGGCTTCGAATCAGATTTCAACGCAAATTCAGGATAACCAATAACAAGAATATGAAATGCAAAAATTACTGAAAATGTTCAAATCGGGTCGGCAGGCCAATTGGAAGTTTCAACAGGAATCAAATAATTTCGTCAATTCCGGATAACTTGATGATAACAACGGCTGACAATGTAAGAAAATTGGGAAAATCTAAGCGAGATTGGTAAAGCCCGAATCGTGTGTTCAACCCCAAGTCAAATAATTTCATCAATTTCAGATAACCAATGATAACAAGCAACGACAATGCACGAGAAATTTGGAAATTTAATCGAATTCGACAGGCAGGTGATAACTTTGACCGAAAATCGATGATCCAAATCAAATCTTAACACCAATTGAGATAACCAACATACATAAATATGAAATGCAAAATTGCGAAAATGTTACCGAACAAGTCGACCGGGTAAGGTCGACTGACTCAATCGATGAAGAAAAATCGAGGAGAATCAAAGGGGATGACAAACCTTTTTGGACTTGATTCTTGAACAACAAAGAAGCCAAAATGCTTTAAACTCAAGAACACAACAAAATATTTATGTATATATGGAATAATCTTCCGAAAATCCTTAGAAAATCTATTTTTCTCCCAGAAAATCCACTTCCAAATGAAGAACAATCATGTGGTATTTATGAGTGGATTTCCCAAGAAACGTTCAAGGAATGAGTTTGAATTTCAGAATTAAAGGTAAAGATTTCTGAATTTTGGAAGCGGATTTTGGGGATAGGGTATGGTGAAGTGATGGGAGGCGTGGTGGTGTCGAGGTTTGGTGGTGAGGTGGCCAGGAAGTGTGGGTGTAGGGATGGCGTGCGGGTTTGGGTTGAAGGAGAGAAGGAGTTTAGGGTTTTTTGTTTTATGGGAAATGGGGGATTTTGGGTATTTGGGGGAATTAAAAAGGGAGTAAGGGGTTGGGCGGTTTAGGAGGTTTTGGGTGGGCCGTGGGTTAGTTGATTAAGTGGGAGGAAATTTGGTCGGTTGGGAGAGTTTTGTTTTGGGTTTGGGGTTAAAGGGATAAAGAGGGAATGGTTTAGGGAAATGGGTATTTAATTGGGGCGTTGGGCCAATAAGAAAAAGGGGAGTTGGGCTTGATTTGGTTGGGTTAAAATGAGAGAAGGGGTTTGGGAGTTGGTAGAATGGGTTAGTGAGTATTGAAATTTGGTGGGAATTTAATTGGGTTAGGAAATTGGGTTGGGCTTGAATGAAAATGGGTTTTAGTTTGGGTTGGGTAGGTATTGTTTTGGTTTATGAAATAAAAAATGTTATGGATTTAAAAATATAAAAGAGGGGTTTAATATTAAAATATATTATATATATATATATATATATTTGTAAAAGATGTGAATTATTTAAAATAACATAACGACATGATAATAATAAAATATAATATTTGCGAAATGCTTAATGCTTAATAAAAAGGAAATCACGATGCAATTTTGCGAGAATAAAATAATATAGAATTTCGGATAACTTATGATTATTATAAAATATGCAAATGATATAATAAAAAATGCGAATAATAATAATAATGAGATATATACACACACACATATATATATATATACGCATGTATGTATATAGATTAAAATTGTTTTGAGGTGCTAAAAATAATTAAAACTGCAAAATAAATCGGAAAAGACGGGACAAAATTGGGTGTCAACAATGGGCTCTCCCCGTATGTGATCCACCATTTGGTCTAGCCCACACCTCAGCTTTTGGACCAACAGACACTGACAGGCCCACTGCTTGTCGGCCCTAACACTGCCCTTCCTCAAACTCTGCCAGCAGGCCCATTGCTTGCTGGCCTATCTCCATTCGCCCCCGAATCTCAGCCAACAGGCCCACTTTCATGCTGTCCCAAATGCCACACACCGTGTGCAATTCTACCAACAGGCCCACTGCCTGCTAGCCCAAACACGCCCACCCTCCAGTCGGCCCAAATCCTTCCAACCCAGAACGATACCGAGAACACCACAATGACCTAGCTCCATCCAAATTCTATTCCGGATCAAGGGCCCGTTACTCGTAGCCAACGATGTATTTTTAGACCAAAACGATAATTTAATCTCAACTCTAATGGCATTAAATCACTCCTACTACGTAACCCTGTGTCTGCCCTTCATGACATGTTAGGTAGATTTTAGTACTGTTTTAGAGTGTGTTTTAGGGAGTCTTTTGTTTGTCTTTTAGTTGTCTTATGCAGTATTATGCGTGTTGTTTTGTATTTTCAGGTTTTAAGCGATTCAGAAAGGAATAAGGCAAATCCAAAGGAAATAGGCAGTTATTGAGGACAAAAATGCATATCTGGTCACAAGAAAAAAGTCAAAGAAGCCCTGGAAAGCTCGGAAAGCAGTGTAAACAAATTTCGGATGAAGAACGCGAAGGCATTGTGGCGCAGGAAGCAAGAATCGAGGCGCCTGATTGGAAGGAGTAGGAAGAAATTTACCGTCGAGGGCGCCGCGGCGCCAAACATCAGAGTCGTGGCTCCACCCAGCAAGAGTCGCGGCGCTGCAGTCCGAATTTGGCCCAATTACCTAAATCCTAAATGGACAAAGGGAAGGTTTTTGGTATCTATAAAAGGAGGGGCTTTCTCAGAAAAGGGGATCTCATATTAGAGGTAAGGAACAAGAGAGCAAGAAGCAATTAGAGACAACAATTGTCCAAGTTCTTTTCCTTTTCTTTACTTTAATTCAGTTTATGTTGGATATTAAGTTAATTAGTCTTCTTAGCATGTCTATGAACAAATTACTTTTATTAGGGTATTTTGTTGAATCACTTGAAACTCTGTTATGATTTAACGCATTGCTAGTGTTTCTTCATCATCTATTAAGATCTCTTCAACTTGCGTTTATTGAATGAGAAGCAATTGGCCATTACTTTTCATTACCCATATGATTTTAAATCAAGAACTGAAAAGTGAGATTTGAATATGCTATAGTTGATTAGACGTAGGTTTAATCTTGAACGAGAGTATCATGATTGCCTGTGTATCTTTTTAGGTTATTGATCTTAATCCTCCTATGTGATTGAATTTATCATAGAACTATAGAAAATTCTCACTTAGGTTGACTTTTTATATGTCCTAACCGGGATATAGAACATCTCAGTTAACCTGCTATCTTAATAAGAAGAATAATCGTTAGTCTTGCATTAATGAATGATAGAGTGGATTGATGATGAGATTGGAAATCCTAATTGCCTTCATTACTGAATTAAACTTCGTGTGTTTTCACTGCTATTTTATTTCTGCAATCTATTTTAGTTTGTTAATTCTTTAGTTTAGAAATCACCACTTATATTCGTTTGCCAAATAGAAACTAAAGATTAGTTAATTGGTAATTGATAAATCAGTCTATGTGGACGATACTCAATTTTACCGAAACTATTACAAATTGTGATACGTACACTTGCGTAGCATCAAGAAATTTCGCAATAACTTTTTGGCACCGTTGCTGGGGACTGAAGTATTATCAATATCAAAATAATTAATCTTATTTCTAATTTGGTTGTTCCTAGAACACATTTTTAACTTAATATGTGTGCATTGTTTTTTATCAATTTTAGGTAGCTTTGTTATATGCGAAGCAGACAGCCTTATTCCTCTAAATTCGGAGATTGAGAAAGCGTGTAAGAAAAATCGAAAGAACAAAAGAATTACTAATTCAACTATTATGGCAAACCAATATAATAATGATGAGTTGAACCGAGGAATACCAGCCCAGAATCCTGCTACGAGGAGCTTACGGGACTACATATTGCCAACTGTTACAGGAGTGCAGACATGCATAAGGCCACCAGCTGTGGAGGCAAATAATTTTGAGATTAAGCCAGCAATCTTGCAGATGGTCCAGGGCACAGTTCAGTTTGGTGGGTTACCCTCTAAAGATCAACATATGCATTTGGCAAACTTCTTGGAGTTATGTGCTACATTTAAGTACAACGGTGTTACTGATGATGCCATTTGGTTGAGGCTCTTCCCTTTCTCACTAAGGGACCGAGCCAAAAGTTGGTTGAACTCTCTACAAGCTAACTCTATCACTACGTGGCAAGACCTGACTCAGAAGTTTCTTGCAAAATTCTTCCCTCCATCAAAGGATGCTAAGCTAAGGGGAGAACTAAAAAACTTCTATCAACTGGAAGGAGAATCTCTATATGATGCTTGGGAAAGATTCAAAGAGTTGTAAAGGAAGTGTCCTCATCATGGACTTGAGTAGTGGGTCCATAATTTTTACAATGGTTTGTGTGGTACTACTTGTACCATAATTGATGTTGCTGCTGGAAGGACATTCACGAGCAAAAGTGTTAATGAGGCGTATGAGCTATTGGAAGACGTGGCAACAAATAACCATCAGTGGTCCGATGAAAGATCTACCAACAACAGAAAGGTGACTGGAGTTCATGAGTTGGATGCCATCACTGCATTTACTACTCAAGTTGCTTATTTGACAAAGCAATTATAACAGAATGCTATGGCAACTAATGTTGTTCAGACGCAGGTGGGATGTGAAATTTGTGGGGGACCACATACTTTTGATCATTGCACAGAAGTGGATCCCAACAATGTACCTATGGATCAAGCATAAGTTCAGGCAGTTGGAAACTTTAAGAGGCCCTACAACAACCCTTTCTCCAACACTTACAATCCTAGGTGGAAGAATCACCCTAATTTTTCATGGAGAAATAGCCAGAACCAGCAGCCACAATTCTAAGGCCAGTATCAACAAAGCAATCAACAACTGCCCATGAGTCAAGTTTCGTCGTCTCAGCAGCCCAGACCACAAGTTCAACAAACTGACCCAATGAATTGCAAGCAGCCTTGTTGACCCTCACCAATTCCCAAACTCAGTTCATGACTGAAACGAGATCATCTATCCGGAACTTGGAGACACAAGTGGGTCAGCTAGCAAATATGTTAAACAACAGATCGCAGGGGAATCTCCCTAGCAATACTGTTGTAAATCCGAAGGAGCAATGTCAGGCTATAGATTTGAGAAGCAGTAAGCAAGTTGAACCAGTTGCATCTCTACCACCTGCGGAGAAGACATATAAATTTGGTGAGACATCTAATTTAGAGAAGGAGGGGGTTACTGAAGACCACCCCACGGCAGGAAACACATCACCAACATGGAGTAATGAGCCTCAAATTAGAATTCCGTACCCTCAGAGGCTTAGAAAAATTCTCTGAATAAATAATTTTCCAAGTTTTTGGAAGTATTCAAGAAGCTGCACATAAATATTCCTTTTGTTGAAGCCCTGGAGCAGATGGCCAGTTATGTCAAATTTATGAAGGAGATTCTCTTTAAAAAGAGAAAGCTAGAAGATTATGAAATCGTGGCATTAACTGAGAAGTGCAGTGTTATTCTACAAAGGAAGCTTCCCCAGAAGTTGAGAGATCCAGGAATTTTCACAATTCTATGCACTATAGGAAAGTTTGAGTGCCAGCATGCTCAGTGTGATTTGGGGGCAAGTATCAACTTGATGCCCTATTCTGTATTTTGTAGACTAGGTGTGGGGGAAGCAAGGCCTACAACCATTACTTTGCAGTTAGCAGATCGTTCAATCAAGCATCCACGTGGATCATTGAAGATGTGCTAGTAAAAGTGGATAGGTTCATCTTTCCTGTTGACTTCATTATTCTGGATATTGAAGAAGATGAAAATGTGCCCATCATCCCGGGGAGACCATTCTTAGCTACAGGGCAAGCACTTATAGATGTTTAGAAGGGCGAATTAAAACTCTGAGTCCGGGGAGAAGAAGTGATTTTTAATGTATTCAGGGAAACAACTTATCCAAGAGCAAGTGACAATTGTTTTTCCATTGATATGATTGAAAAAGTTGTTTATGAGAAAAGCTTCAAGAGTACTGATGCTCTTGAAGTAGCATTGAAGTAGCATTAACATAATGCGACAAAGATGACAGTGAAGATACTGAGCTTGTGGAATAAGCCAAGTGGGTGAACTACTATGAGCCCTTCTATAAGAAGAAATATGAGAAGTTGGGGAAAATGCCAGAGAAACCATTACCTTCCATAGAAAAAGCTTCAGTATTAGAATTGAAGACCTTACCTGATCATCTGCACTACATGTATCTAGGTGAGAATGAAACTTTACCAGTGATTGTGTCTTCTTATCTGTCTAAAGTGGAAGTTGAAAAATTGTTGAGAGTCTTAAGGGCTCACAAGCTTGCTATTGGGTGGACATTGGCAGATATTAGAGAGATAAGTCCTTCTAAAGTGATGCATAAGATCCGTTTGGAAGATGAGAGCAGGCCTTCAATTGAGGCGTAAAGGAGGTTGAACCCAACTATGAAGGAGGTGGTGAGAAAAGAGATCTTGAAATGGCTTGATGCTGGGTGATTTACCCTATTTCTGATAGTGCATGGGTGAGTCCAGTGCAAGTAATGCCTAAGAAGGGTGGTATGACTGTGGTGAATAATGAGCTTATTCCATCAAGAACAGTGACATGATGGAGGATTTGCATTGACTATCGCAAGTTGAACAAGGCAACCAGGAAAGACCATTTTCCCTTGCCTTTTCTAGACCAGATGCTTGATAGACTGGCAGGCCATAACTACTACTATTTTTTATGGTTATTCTGGGTATCATCAGATTGCAATTTCACCGGAAGATCAAGAGAAGACCACCTTTTATTGTCCCTATGGTACATTTTCTTTCAGAAGAATTCCATTTGGGCTTTGCAATTCCCCTGCTACCTTCCAACGATGTATGATGGCCATTTTTTTCTGACATGTTGGAGAGAACTATCGATATTTTCATGGATGATTTTTCAGTTTTTGGATCGTCCTTTGATGAGTGTTTGAGGCAATTAGAAGCAGTGTTGCATCATTGTGAAGAGTCAAATCTTGTTCTGAACTGGGAGAAGTGCCACTTTATGGTGAATGAAGGTATTGTTCTTGGCCACAAAATTTCTAGCCAAGGCATTGAGGTAGACCGAGCTAAGATTTCTGCTATTGAAAATCTACCACCCCCAGTGTCAGTGAAAGGGGTTAGAAGTTGTCTTGGGCATGCTGGTTTCTACAGGAGATTCATCAAAGACTTCTTAAAAATTTCAAAGCCTCTTTCGACCTTGCTGATGAATGGTGTTGTGTTTGATTTTAATGAAGAGTGCCTAAATGCTTTCAAGGCACTTAAGGAGAAGTTAATTTCAGCACCAATTGTTATTGCACCAGATTGGGAGCTTCCATTTGAACTGATGTGTGATGCTAGTGATTATGCAGTGGGAGCAGTTCTTGGGCAGCGAATTGACAAGGTATTTTGATCCATTTACTATGCTAGTAGATCTCTCAATGATGCACAATTGAATTATGCCACAACAGAGAAAGAGTTGCTAGACATAGTATATGCATTCGATAAATTCAAGCCATATCTTATTGGGAACAAGGTAATTGTGTATACTGATCATGCTGCCGTCAAGTATTTGATGACAAAGAAGGATGCAAAACCCCATCTCATTCGATGGGTGATGTTGTTGCAAGAATTTGACATGGAGATTCGTGATAAGAAGGGAACAAAAAATTTAGTTGCAGACCACTTATCAAAACTTGAGGTGGAAGAGAGCTAGAATGCCAAAGATGTACAAAATAATGACCATTTCCTAGACGAACAACTTTTTGAGGTAAGTGCCAGTTCAATTGTACCTTAGTATGCTGACTTTGTTAATTTTCTTGCAGCAAATATTGTACCTCCTGAGAGGACAAAGCAATAATTGAAGAAGTTCTACTCTGAGATGAAGCACTATTACTGGGAGTAGCCTATTCTTTATAGGCATTATGTTGATCAAGTCATTAGACGTTGTGTGCCAGAGATGAAATGCACCAAATTCTCACTCATTGTCACACTTTACAATGTGGTGGGCATTTTGGGGCTTCAAGGACAGATGCTAAAGTGTTGCAAAGCGGGTTCTATTGGCTAGGACTGTTTTAAAATCCTAATACTTTTGTGAAAGCATGTGATCGCTGTCAATGCACTGGAACATCTCAAGAAGGAATGAAATGTCGATGAATAGGATCCTAGAAGTTGAACTCTTTGATGTCTGGGGCATTGACCTTATGGGCCCTTTTCCACCATCCTTCAACAATCAATACATCTTGCTAGCAGTGGATTATGTTTCTAAATGGGTCGAAGCAGTAGAAACTAAAGAGAATAATGGTAAGACAGTCTTAAACTTCCTGCACAAGCACATATTCACAAGGTTTGGTACTCCCAGATCTCTCATTAGCGACGAAGGGAGTCATTTTTGTAACAAGCAGCTTGATGCCCTCATTGCTCGCTATGGAGTCTATCACCGCATTGCCTTGACATATCACCCTCAGAAAAATGGTCAATCTAAAAATTCAAACAGAGAGGTGAAGAGTATACTTGAAAAGACGGTGGATAGCTCTTGGAAGAACTGGTCTACAAAGCTGGATGATGCACTTTGGGCTTATAGGACGGCATTCAAAACTCCTATTGGAATGTCGCCCTATAGGTTGGTCATTGGAAAAGCATGTCATCTACCAGTGGAGCTGGAGCATCGAGCGTATTGGGCCATGAGAAAGTTGAATATGGATGAGGGAGCTGCCGGACAGAAGAGGCTACTACAATTGAATGAGCTTGATGAGTTTCAAAATGAAGCCTATGAAAATGCCAAGATTTATAAGGAGCGCACTAAATCATGGCATGACAAGAACTTGATCCGAAAAGAGTTTCAACCCGGACAACAGGTACTTCAATTCAATTCAAGGTTGAGGCTGTTTCCAGGCAAGTTGAAGTCCAGATGGTCGGGTCCATTTACTATTGAGAGAGTTTTTCCATATGGTTTAGTCGAATTGCGTGGAAAGGATGGTTCACCATTCAAAGTGAACGGACAAAGACTGAAGCCATACTTGGGTGGTCCTAATGAGCAGGCAGAGTTTGTCATCCTCTTGAAATCAATCTAAAGAGGAAATCTGCATCCGGCTAAATGACGTTAATGACAACGCTATTGGGAGGCAACCTAACATTTTAATAGTTTTATTTTATTTTGTTTTATTTTATTTTTGAACAACTTTACGGTTCTGTCATTTTTGGTGTGTTTTGTGATACGTGAAATTTGAGCCAAGTGTGGGGTGTGAAAAAGTTCCACGGGATACTTAAAAATCAGGAACAAAAAGCTGAAACCCGAATATGACATAGCGACGTGGCTCCCAAACACGGAGCCGCGGCGCCGCTAAGGCATTGAACAACACATGTTTCTGGGTATCGAACGTCGCGGCGATGGAGGTAAGAGTTATGGCGCCACTTAACAGCGCCGCGGCGCTTAGGGATTTCTTTTCAAAACCCTAGCCCTCTTCACATTCTCTCCCCAATTTCATAAACACTCCACAATACCTCTTTCATACTCCATCTTCTCCGAAAAATCCCCTCCCAAAAATCCATCTCTCACAAATTCCATAAATTTTCCTCTCTCAAAACCCTACAAAACCCAATCTTTTATAAATTCGTCCATAACGTCTCCAAATCTTCACTACTTGGTGAAATACATCATTATAAAAGGTCCCCTTCATAAGGTAAACATTGCATTCAAGTTTTCTTTTTGAAGTTTTTGTGATCTATTGTAAAAATTGGAGGAATTTTAAGTTTGGGGGTTGAAGTTTGTGGTAGATTATGTTGTTGTGGAAGGTTTGTGTTGGACTGAAAATTTATACTGTGAGGTGCTAAAAATTGTTGATATTTGTGGAGTGTGGGCTGAAATTGATGTTGTTTGAGATTGGTTGTTCTTGTTGAGTTGTTTGTTTGATGTGAAATTAAGGGGTGGTTCTACCAAAAATTTTGCTAAAAAAACTTGATAAGTGTTGACAAGGCATAATGGGTCCGAAAAAAGCTAGTTCCAGGGCAACCACTTCTAGAGCCCCCGTACCTGACTATGATGAAACTAGATTGGCTAATAAAGTTGCTCAGGAGAGATATAATAGACTATGCTCCCGCTCCTTAGTGCCCGAAAGAGGCATGTAATTCCAAAATTATCCATATAATGATGAGGTATATGAGCCCATTAGAGCCATGATTGCTGACAGAGGGTGGGGAGAATTTGTCAACACCCATTTACCTATGCCAAATATCTCTATTGTATATGAGTTCTATGCTAATTACCCTGAACAAGAGAATGAGAATTGTTTTGTACGAGGGAAACAGGTGCCAATTGGGTCAGAGGCAATTAATGCACTATTTGGGGGCCCTGATATTGAAGATGATGGGTTCAACGAAGATAACTTCGCTAGTTGGAGTCAAAATATCTCAAGAATTAACTGGGTTGTAGTGGATGAGACAGTAGGGTACCCAGGAGCTAGGTGTACTGACTCGCATGAACAGCCAAAGGGCATGCACAAATGTCAATTCAACAAAGTAGCTCGAGCATGGCTGTATTTTGTGAGTACCTGTCTTATTCCGTCAACGTATTTTTCTGACATACCAATGGACCGTGTGAAGTTGGTATATGCTATAATGATGGGACTGAGGATAGATGTGGGTGTAGAAATTAGGAAAAGTATAGTTGGGATATGCAGACTGACCACTACAGGTGGGTTGGGTCATGGTTCACTGATCACGGTGCTCTGTGCTGCACATGGAGTACCTGAAGGCGTCAATGATGTGACTGGAAAAATATAGTAGGCTCTTACTCGAACAATGGTTACTGCGTACCCAGAACCTGCACCAGCATTTCCTACTAGAGAAGGGCACAGAAGCCAGCCTAAGCGCCAACAAATGAAGCATGATGAAGAAGCTGGAGAGCCCGGACAGAGCAGTCAACCACCTCCTTTGGCTATTGAGGCACCAGTAGATGGCCACACCCAGAGGTTGGATCAACTTTTCCAACAGAACCAGTATCTCATCTAAAACCAGCAGTACATGGACACCTACATGCAACAAAGACATAAGTATGAGGTCACGATTGTAGACCAAATAAACTCTTTCATGCATAGCTGGTCCATGAATGACGAGAAAAATGAGTCATATCTTGGAAATCCTCTAATGTACCAGCCGCCTTACCATCCACCACCACCGCCACCACCATTCTGAATCTCTTAGCTGCAGTTTCAGTAAGTTTTCTTACTCTTGTTTTACTTCTAACTTTGGGGACAATGTGTTGAATAGGTTTGGGGGGGAGTCTTACTGTTTTTGTGTTAATAATGTTTAATTATTTGTGTTCAGTTAATTGTTTGTTGTTAGTGTCTTTGTTTAGAGTCTGCGTGTGAGTATCTTGTGTCAGTGAATCAAGTTAATAATAAATAGCCCATGAGATTGAGTGAATGCATGTGATAAAATGAGATGAAATTGATAGCCATGAAGTGCTTAAATCTGTGTGCTTAAGTTGGATAGTTCTTGAGTTGCTTTTAATTATTAATAAATATGAAAACTTGATCATTATTAGTGAATTTCTTGTACTCAAATATTGGCTTATGCATGATTGAATTTTGATTTGAGGAAAGATGGTGGAAAGTTCTAGAATCTGTTTGCTTGCTACTTGAGACGAAATCCTAGATGATGCATGCTTAGGAAGATGATTTAGGCAATTTTTGGAATAATTGAGCCTTTCAAGCCAACCTTGACTAATTTAATCCCTAGTTACCATTTTTGATCCTTAAGTAATCCTTCATTGATTGATGCTTATTCTGAGCCTACTTGAAACCCTTTATTATTTCTTCCTTCCCTTGAATTGTACCATGAACATATAAGTATATGATTGGGGATTGATTGTTTGTAATTGGTATTCTAGATTGGGTGCTATCAATAGAAGAGTAAAAGATTGAGAAAAATTCACTGAAAAAATATATATCAAAAGGTGTAAGTGTGAATGTTCTCAATCTAGAAAAGAAAAGAAAAATTGGGGATTGTTGTTGGTTGGTAATGTGGATATCAAGTTTGGTTGGTTGGTTTCTATGCTTATGGTAATTTTAAACCTAAATGACATTTCATCTACCCGTGCCTAAGCCTATCGTATAACCTATAAAAGTCCTATTGATTCTTGAGCATGTGTTGTCTACATTAGAGGAGAGTAGTAAGTTAGCAAGCCTATGGGATTATGGACTTGATGGACTGTTGGTGAGAATTCGGTTTGTATAAACTGAGTTGAGTACTTGTTTATTCAGTGATCATGGTTGGGTTTCCATATGCATTAATAACTTTAAGCAAATTTGAGGAATATCTGACTTGAAATTCTAGATAGCAAATTAGTGGCTAGAATGTTCCTGAAGATTATATTGCATGTTGTTCATGATTTTCGAGGCATGATATATGTTGTTGACCTTATTCAGTCTAGAGTCTGTGTGTCTTTCTTTTTAAAGTGTCTGAGTTTCTTCACTCGATGATGAGTAAAGGATAAGTTTGGGGGTGTTTGTGGTTAATCGGTAAAGATACATGTACTTGATGCCCCGCCTAAGAGAGAGACCCAAGCCTTAGGTAGATTTTAGTACTGTTTTAGAGTGTATTTTAGGAAGTCTTTTGTTTGTCTTTTAGTTGTCTTGTGCAGTATTATGCGTGTTGTTTTGTGTTTTCAGGTTTTAAGCGATTCAGAAAGGAATAAGGCGAATCCAAAGGAAATAGGCGGTTATTGAGGACAAAAATGCATATCTGGCCATAAGAAATAAGTCAAAGAAGCCCTGGGAAGCTCGGAAAGCAGTTTAAACAAATTCAGGACGAAGAACGCGAAGGCGCCGCGGCGCAAGAAGAAAGAGCCGAGGCGCCTATGGCAGGAGCAGGAAGAAATTTACCGTCGAAGGGGTCGCGGTGCCACTTCACCCAAGACCCGAGTCGGTTTCTGCCAAAGTAGAGTCGCGGCGCCACCCAGCAAGAGTCGCGGCGCTGCAGTCCGAATCTGGCCCAATTACCTAAATCCTAAACGGACAAGGAGAAGGTTTTTGGTATCTATAAAAGGAAGGGCTTGGCTCAGAAAATGAGATCTCACATTAGAGGCAAGGAATAAGAGAGCAAGAAGCAATTAGAGACATCAATTGTCCAAGTTCTTTTCCTTTTCTTTATTTTAATTCAGTTTATGTTGGATATTAAGTTAATTAGTCTTCTTCGCATGTCTATGAGCTAATTACTTGCATAGCATCTAGAAATTTCACAACATGACCCAAATTGGAAAATGGTCATGGATGATGAATATAATGCTCTTATTAAAAATAAGATATGGGAGTTGGTGCTCCGTCCGCCTGGTGTATATGTAATTCGTTCTATGTGTATTTTTACTCATAAGGAAAATCTTATGGTTGTTTTGAGAGGCATAAGGCACGTCTTGTAGGTGATGGCAAAATTCAATAGGTTGGCATGGATTGTGGCGAGACATTCAGTCCGATGCTCAAATTGGCAACTATTCGCATTGTTCTCAGTCTAGCTCTCTCAAAAGCATGGCCCATTCATCAGCTAGATGTAAAAAATGTTTTCTTGCACGGCGAACTCGAGGAAACTGTATACATGCATCAGCCCTTGGATTTCAGGGATCCAGATCATCCAAACCATGTGTGCTTGCTGATGAAGTCCCTATATGGGCTCAAACAGGCTCCTCGGGCCTGGTACAAAAGGTTTGCAGATTATGTGTCTACTCTTAGGTTTTCTCACAGCAGGTCTGATCATTAACTATTCATCTACTAACGCGGTTCTTCTCTGGCATACATTTTATTATATGTGGATGATATTATATTGACTGCTTCTTCTGATAAACTGCGCAAGTCTATCATATCTCTTCTCAACTCCGAATTTGCTATGAAAGACTTGGGGCCTTTGAGTTATTTTTTGGGTATAGTTATAACTCGTCACACAGGTGGTCTATTTTTATCCCAGAGGAAGTATGCAATATAGATTATTGAACGGGCTGACATGTCATCATGTAAGTCATCTCCTACTCCGGTTGACACTAAACCAAAGCTGAGTGCTACTTCTAGCACACCTTATGAGGATCCCTCCAACTATCGTAGTCTTGCATGAGCTCTTCAGTATCTTACGTTTACGAGGCCCGATATTACTTATGCAGTACAGCAGGTGTGTTTATTTATGCATGATCCGGGGGAAGAATACATACACGCTCTCAAATGCATTGTGTGTTACATTCATGTCACTCTTGATTATGGTTTACACTTATATCCATCATTAGTATCTACTCTCATGTCTTATACAGATGTTGATTTTGGTGGATGTCCAGATATCAGGTGTTCGACATATGGTTATTGTATGTTTTTTTGTGATAACTTGGTCTCTTGGTCGGCTAAACGCCATGCTACTTTGTCGCATTTCAGCGCGGAGGCCGAATATCGAGGGGTAGCCAATGTGGTGTCTGAGTCATGTTGGTTGCATAACCTCCTCTTAGGGCTTCATTTTCCTATTTAGAAAGCTATCTTGGTCTACTGCGATAATGTTAGTGTGATATATCTCTCTAGGAATCATGTCCAACATTAGTTCACTAAACATATCGAGATGGATATTCACTTTGTTCGCGAAAAGGTAGCTCGTGGACAAGTACGTGTCTTGCATGTCCCTTCACGGTATCAAATTGCTGACATATTTACTAAGGGTCTTCCCTTAGTTCTTTTTGAAGATTCTAGGGACAGTCTCAACGTCCGAAAACCGCCCGCTACGACTGCGGGGATGTAATAGAATATACACTGTATATTCCTGTGATATTATTAGAGATCTTGTACATTTGTAATTATGGTAGTAATCTGTTGTATTAGGAAAATGTATATTTGATTTTCGTAATTATAGGCTAGATTTACTAGTGTATATCATGTATATAAACCAATTACATTTTCAACACGCTTAAAATGTTAACTAAAAATAACTACTATCTATAATAAGTGAAATCGATAACTTAAAAAAGAATAGAAATTAGGTAACTAGCTAATCTTCTATAGCTGGGGTTATATTACACCGATTGTGTAAAAGGTTAGTTGCAGTGTTAGTGAATATATATAAGTTATATCGGTATGTTGTTACCATGATGGTTTTTCTAATTCATTTAAACATTTTTTACACTATCATTAAATTTTAATCCACGATAACAGTTCACTTATTATTTTTATTAGATTACTAATTACTCACTCCGTTCACTTTTACTTGTATACTAAACTAAAAATCGATTTTCACTTTTACTTATCACTTTTAGCATATTAAAAAACATAATTTATTTTTTCTTGTTTTACCATAATATTAATTACTCATTTCAAATCATTTTCCAAATCCATTAAATATGCACCAATTAATATGAGTATCGTGTTAAATTATGTACTTCATTTGTTATTTATTAAGGGGTGTGTAAAGTCAATAGTGTTGACACCCAATTTTGTCCCATCTTTTATGATTTTATTCGTAATTTTTAATATTTTTGGCACTTTCAAAATAATTTTAAAATATAGGCATATATGTGTATATCTTCGTATTATTATTATTATTATTCGCATATTTTATATCGTTTGCATTTTTATAATAATCATAAGTTATCCGAAAATTCTATGTTATTTTATTCTCGCAAAATTGCATCGCATTTTCCCTTTTATTAAGCATTAAACATTTCGCAAATATTATATTTTATTATTTTCACATCGTTACGTTATTTTAAATAATTCACATCTTTTACAAAAAATATATATATAAATATGTTTTAATATTAAGCCCCTTTTTATATTTTTAGTCCATAACCCATTTTTTATTTTTTCTAACCCAAAACAATTTCCTAACCCAATTAAATTCCCACCAGCCCAATACTCACTAATCCGTTCGGCCCAACTCCCAAAACCCTTCTCCCGTTTTTAACCCAACACAGCCCAATAACCCAAACCCAATTAAATACCCATTTCCTAAACCAATTCCCATTCCCTTATAACCCCAACCCAACACACCCAATAACCCAAACCCAATTAAATACCCATACCATTCCCTTATAACCCCAACCCAACACACAATAACCCAAACCCAAAACAAAAACTCTCCCAACCAACACAAACTCCCCACCAACCCGTCGGCCCACCCGAAAACCCCTAAACCGGCCCAAATTTCTTACCCCTTTTAATTCCCCCAAATACCCAAAATCTTCCCCAAAAAACAAAAACCAAAAAATTTTCAAACCCTACCCTCCTTCAACCTCAAGTCCGCGCCGCCCCATACCCCATGCCCGACCCGGTCACCTCGCCCCCTGCCACCACCCACTCCCTGCCACCAACCCTGACACCCCCACACCCCTCCCATCACTTCGTCCAACCCATACCCCTAAAATCCGCTTCCAAATTCAGATTTTTTTTTTGCCTTTAATTCAAAATTCAAACTCGATTCTTGGGGGGGAATCCACCTATAAATACCCCATGATTGTTCTTCATTTGGGGAAGGATTTTCGGAGAAAAAAAAATACATTTTCGGAAGGATTTTCGAAAGATTATTCAATATATACATAGATATTTTGTTGTGTTCTTGAGTTGAAAGCATTTGGCTTCGTTGTTGTTCCAAGAATCAAGTCCGAAAAGGTTTGTCATCCCCTTTGATTTCTCTGATTTTTTTCACTATTCGAATTGGTCGACCCTGGTCGACCGGTTCGATAACATTTTCAAATTCTTGCATTTCATATTTATGTATGTTGGTTATCTGAATTTGGTGTTAAGATTTGATTTGGATCATCGATTTTGGTCGGTCATCGACCGGTCGGGTCGACCGATTTAAATTTCCAAATTTCATTCTTCTTTGTTGTTATCATTGGTTATCTGAAATTGATGAAATTATTTGACTTGGGTTGAACACACAATTAGGTCGGTCAGCGACCGGTCAGATCGACGGTTGGGTAACATTTTCGATTCTTGCATTACATATTCTTGTTATTGGTTATCCGAATTTGGTGTTAAAATCGATTTGGGTTTGGATTATTTGATTTCGGATTCGGATCATCGATTCGGTCGGGTCATCGACCGGATCGGTCGATCCGATTTGGATATTTTCGCATTCTTGCATTTCATATTTTTGTATGTTGGTTATCTGGAATTGATGGAATTATTTGATGACGGGTTGAATCTCCTATTCGGTCAGATTCTTGACTGGTCGGGTCGACCGGTTTGAATTTCCAAATCTCTTGCATTGTTCTTTGTGGTTATTATTGGTTATCCGAAAAATTGAAAAAAGTCCGATTCGGGTTGGCATTCGATTCGGTCATCGACCGGATCAGGTCGACCGATTTTTGGCGATTTCAGATTATGGCATTTTTTCATACTGTTTGCTAGTTATCTAAAAATCTGAATTTCGATTTTCATTCGTCATTGTTCATGATCCGGTCGGATTTTTCCATAAATACCTCTTAATCCTGTTAGGTTCCAACATTTCAATTTGGTTGGATAATTTAATTGCTCCTTTGCTCGTTTCTTTGGCACTGTTTTATTATTTTATTAATATCGCATCTAGGCCGATGAAATTGAAATCGAGGCCGCACTTTTTCGGTTTCTGTTCCAGCATTAATTCTCTGTTTCAGTTTGCCCTGTTTTGATTTCTTTGTTTTGGTAGTTTCTTGATTTACATTTCCGTGTTATTTTATCGTTTCTAAATACCGCATTTAGGCCGATGAAATTGAATTCAAGGCCACGCTTTCGTTTCTCTGTTTTGATTTCGTTTTAAACATCCGTGCGACGGACATCAACTTTCTTGTTTTGAACAAATACCGCGTCTGTTGGTATTGCTTCGCTTTCTCGCTCGGATTGATTATTGTTTTCTTGTTTTTACGTTCTTCTTGTTTTAAAATAAACACCGCACCTTTCGAGATATTGCTTTCTGTTTGATCCATCGTTTTGACATTAAAATATCCGATTTACTGTTTTACTGTTTTAAATTAAACACCGCGTCTTTTTCGGAAATTGTTTTTTCTACTGTTTTTCTGCTACTGTTACTGCTTACTGCTGCTGTTTCTGTTCCGATTTAAAATTTTACTGATTTGAACACGATACTACATTGGCCGATGAAAAATATCCGTCGATTTTGAGGCCTACACAGTTGCAAAGACGGAAATATAACTTCTGGGCAAGGATGAAGACTTAAACCTTTTATCCGAGATCAACATGTTTAGTAGGCAAGGTGACTAAAATAACCAACAAGTTATATATATTCGCAGCCACGACGTGATTATAGTGATCTTTTCTATTTCACCCGAGAGACCAACACGTTTAGTAGGCGAGGCAATCAAAAATAAACCACATTAGTCATATGTTTGCAGCCACGACGTGATTGGAATGTTCTTTTCAAAATTTAAGTCTGAGCCCTCCGTGATCAAAACATTCACTGTTTTGAATACGGACATGAAGTTATTTGTATTTAATTATTTCTAACCGTTTGTTCTTGACAGCTTGCAGGGACTAAAGTAAATAAAGGCAATTATTCCTCGGAGTTTATTTATTTTATTTCTTTCTTTAAATTCAGCTTTTATCTCGCTTTGTATTGTAATATTATTTATCGCACTTATGTAATTATAAAAATGCTTAGAATAGGCAAACTTAGAATTTATTCATAGGTTAGTTAAAGATTTGAAACCCGTCGCTAGCTTATTTATTTGTAGGCTCGCAAACTTAGAAATCTTTCGCTAGTTTATTTATTTTAGGCTCGTCACGCTTATTCAAGATTTTTAAAACAACTCTTGTCATCTTTATTTGCTTCAATTAATTGTACAAATAAGCTTATCTTTTATTATTATTTTTTGCAACTTGTTGATTTTCGAAATATTCGCTTCTTTGGCATTATAAAGAATTTATTGTCACAAATGCATGTTTTCTAAAAAAACTTTACATGTATCTTTCTTTTTATGTCATCCGAATACGTACTTATATAAAATGCATCATATTTACTTGTATAAAATGCATCATATTTGCAAACATCTTTTTATTTTATTATACTTGTAAAACATGTATTTTTCTAGCAATAATTAATCTGAAGTTTTACTGGGATAACCGCAAGTTAGCGGATCTTAAAGGATGCCTAACCCTTCCCTTTAGGATAATAAAGAACCCTTACCTAGAATCTCACTAGTTTCAGACCTTAAAATTGGAGTTTACAACTGCCGACTTAGTTTAATATTTAGGTGTCCTAATTCACCGTAAAAATAATTAGGTGGCGACTCCTCACCCCTTTTTTACCCAGGAATCACCCCATACGTCTGTGCTCCGCTTTGACCCGAGCCAGGTCAAAATAGGGCGCTACAGCATGGCGACTCCACTGGGGACTTTCAGGTTCTTAACCATAGCAAAATTCAGGTTAATTATTATTTGTGCTTTACTTTCACTCTTTGTTTGATGTATGCTTTGATTTATTTCCTTTGTGAAATTTTTTGCATGCATAACTGCTTTAATTTCCATATTTTTACTGCTTATCTTAAATTGGCATTTCGCTCATATTTCTTCCACTCTGGAAAATTGACACTATCACACACTACACGCGAGGTGTGTTTTGCGCACCCGCAAATTTCTTTCAATCTACCAAATTTTAGGAGAGTTGGCGTATGCGCGGAGTGACCGGACCATCCGGTGGCCGCGTAGCCTTCTCACTCGAGTAGTCCGCTCGGGAACCTTGTGTCTAGTCAGCCAAATCTTAGAAAATTTAAGATAGAGCTATACCACCCTTTATTTTAAGTCATGCATACATACACCTTAGGTGGGTCGATCCTTGGTATCGACTCCACAATTAAGAAATCCGCCAAAGATGTCTACGGGTCTCACAACCCAACGACCAATCATCATATTATGTGTAGCGTGATAAGGATAGACTAATCCAAGACTAATCATGACATGCTGAAATTGGAAAATGTACATTCATTTTGTCTCATTTCCGACAAAGCATTGCAGTTTAGCAGCTTGGATCAAATCTGTCGTAATCCCGCATATCTGGCGTTTAGGCCCACCTCTGGCATAAGAGAGGCCCCTTGTATATTAGGACGCGCATATACAATTTGCTTGCTATTTTCTACTGCTTTCCACTCTGTGTATATTATTTAAATCAATAATTACTCACCTTATACTAATTTGGTTTTCTTCATTTTTTCAGGAGTTTCATTTTGCCTTATTTATTTCCCCAAAGGTTGATTCGTATTGATTAAAATCAAGTGAGCACCCACCTTTTATTTCCCAATCATGTCTACCCAAATTGTATTAGTACTTAATGAAAAAAACGCTATTTAAATTGAGGCCTGAATCGCATTTATGCATTTTAATGTATTTTGCCTCCACCTTTTGAAAGCTTAAAATGACAAATCTTCATTGCTTTTGCTATTTTAAAATCTGCTTTGTTTAATAATTTTCCTTTCTTTTTTCATCATGCAAACTAATTTGTCGGCAATATGTGGCATATAATGAAACAAGCAAACAAAGTCTTAAACAACAAGCAAGACTTCGAAGAAAATAAGAAAGATTCACAGTCGGAAGAATTGGGGCATTTTGAGAATAAACCAAAGTGGGATATGGTTTATCGGACTAGAATGCCCAAAGATTTTTAACCGGGGCAATTGGTGTCAAAACGCATATCCCTACACCAGGATGAAGCCAAAGAAAAGATTGAATTGGCAAGGGCCTTACACGGTTCACCAAATCTTGTTGGAAGAACACTAATCCTAGCTGAAATGGACGACGAAGTTTGGCCAAAAGCTATCAACGCAGATGCGGTGAAAAGATACTACATTTAGGATTTTTTCGTGGACCTGAACTACGTTATGACCTGATTCCCTCGGCGGGATACGTAGGCGGCCACATCGGCCTCGGTCCCACTTTTAGAAAAAACCTTACAGTTCCCTTTTGCTTAACCTGAACTACGTTATGACCTGATTCCCTCGGCGGGATACGTAGGCGGCCACATCAGCCTCGGTCCCACTTTTAGAAAACCCTTACAATCTCCTTTTACTTGTACCTGAACTACGTTATGACCTGATTCCCTCGGCGGGATACGTAGGCGGCCACATCGGCTTCGGTTCCATTTTAGAAAATCCTTACAATCCTCTTTTGCTTGTAATGAACTACGTCACGACCTGATTCCCTCATGGGGATACGTAGGCGGCCTAAATCGGCTTCGGTCCCACCATTAGGAAATATTTTCTCCTTTATCTCACAAAAGACAAAATGCACCCATCTGATCACCCTGATAGGGCAGACAAGCAATCTACACAAGACTCGTTTGTCCGTTCAAAAGATCGTCATTCTCACATATCAGAAACTGGGGCATTTTTTAAGGTATCACTGCCAGAGGACGCCGATAAACATGGAAAAGCATCGGCAAACTAAGTCTTCAGTCAGAAGAATTTTGGATAAGACGTTTGCTTTGTTTCACCGCATGTCACTGCTCGACAGACATATATATATATGTGCAGTAATTTTTATAAGCAAATTATTTTCAACAAACATTTTCATCAAAATTCGATATAATTTTTATGTTTCTATTTTTTAAGATGCATTTCTACAAATTATTTTCGAATGTTTTCATTAACGGCTGGCCAAGACTGGGAAGCAGAGAGGGGCTACGGGTCCGAGTTAGCAGGACATGCAAATACCAAGACCGAAGCTACAAAGTCAACGCGAATCAACTCCCCCCTCCCAAAACTCATCAATTTATTTGAGTACAGTTCTTGGTCGCAGAGAAGTCGCAACATTTATGAGCAGATTCGCAAGGGCCTCTGGATCGCAACTCACTACAAGAATCACTTTCCTGTTTGGAGATTGTACAAAGACGTCATGTTAAACTACATGTTCCCAACCGTGTTGTGTCCACGGAAAGAACGGTATTTCGACTTACAGGGTCGCATTCTCATCTACTCAACTTTTGCATCGCTTATGTCCACACATTAACTATCATGGCATGGCAATAGGGCCCCACTTTACATTACGTCAACACGACGACACAAATCAGGCGCCCACCTTCTAATGCGGGTATGTTTTAAATCAGGCGCCCACCTTCTAATGCGGGTATGTTTTAAATCAGGCGCCCACCTTCTAATGCGGGTATGTTTTAAATCAGGCGCCCACCTTCTAATGCGGGTATGTTTTAAATCAGGCGCCCACCTTCTAATGCGGGCATGTTTTAGATCAGCGCGCACCTTCTAATCGGGTATGTTTTAAATCAGCGCCCACCTTCTAATGCGGGTATGTTTTAAATCAGAGCCCACCTTCTAATGCGGGTATGTTTTAAATCAGCGCCCACCTTCTAATCTGGGTATGTTTTAAATCGCGCCCACCTTCTAATCTGGGTATGTTTTAAATCAGCGCCCACCTTCTAATGCGGTATGTTTTAAATCAGCGCCCACCTTCTAATCTGGTATGTTTTAAATCAGCGCCCACCTTCTAATCTTGGGTATGTTTTAAATCAGGCGCCCACCTTCTAATGCGGGTATGTTTTAAATCAGGCGCCCACCTTCTAATGCGGGTATGTTTTAAATCAGGCGCCCACCTTCTAATGCGGGTATGTTTTAAATCAGGCGTCCACCTTCTAATGCGGGTATTTAAATTTCAATCAGGCGCCCACCTCCTAATGCTGGTATTTAAATTTCAGTCAGGCGCCCACCTTCTAATGCGGGTATTTAAATTTCAGTCAGGCGCCCACCTCCTAATGCGGGTATTTAAATTTAAATCAGGCGCCCACCTTCTAATGCGGGTATGTTTTAAATCAGGCGCCCACCTTCTAATGCGGGTATGTTTTAAATCAGGCGCCCACCTTCTAATGCGGGTATTTAAATTTCAGTCAGGCGCCCACCTCCTAATGCGGGTATTTAAATTTCAGTCAGGCGCCCACCTCCTAATGCGGGTATTTAAATTTAAATCAGGCGCCCACCTTCTAATGCGGGTACTTTATTTTAAATTTAAATCAGGCGCCCACCTTCTAATGCGGGTACTTTATTTTAAATTTAAATCAGGCGCCCACCTTCTAATGCGGGTACTTTATTTTAAATTTAAATCAGGCGCCCACCTTCTAATGCGGGTACTTTATTTTAAAGTGTAAACAGGCGCCCGCCAACGCCATCATCTGCACAACATTAAGCAACGACATCATTTCAACTTACAAAGTCATATTCTCACATACATATCTTATGCAATCATATACACTAACTTTTATCTTAGCTCTGGTCCAGAGGAATTCGAATCGGCGGGAGCTTTCAACATAACATGGAACTATATCTCACGGCGAACCAAGGCAATTTGGTCAAACGGCCTACTTCGAACGTCGATCCGCTCTTTCCATTAATTTCTGTGTGCGACCGGTGTCATCCTAAGTCGACACGGGCATTGTTTCTTGAATGTGCACCATCTTTTTGCAACTTCTATACCCCTCGGGATTCTATTCCTTACCATACGATCCAGATGATCGAGGACAAAATTGGCTACTCGATCAACTTTCTTTGGCGAAAACTCTTTCCTCGTCTCCGTCCAAAGAGGGGCATCTGTTGACACCCAATTTTGTCCCATCTTTTATGATTTTATTCGTAATTTTTAATATTTTGGCACTTTCAAAATAATTTTAAAATATAGGCATATATGTGTATATCTTCGTATTATTATTATTATTATTATTCGCATATTTTATATCGTTTGCATTTTTATAATAATCATAAGTTATCCGAAAATTCTATGTTATTTTATTCTCGCAAAATTGCATCGCATTTTCCCTTTTATTAAGCATTAAACATTTACTTAAATATTATATTTTATTATTTTCACATCGTTCGTTATTTTAAATAATTCACATCTTTTACAAAAAATATATATATAAATATGTTTTAATATTAAGCCCCTTTTTATATTTTTAGTCCATAACCCATTTTTATTTTCTAACCCAAAACAATTTCCTAACCCAATTAACTCCCCACCAACCCAATCCTCACTACTCCGTTCGGCCCACCTCCCAAAACCCTTCTCTCGTTTTTAACCCAACACAGCCCAATAACCCAAACCCAATTAAATACTCATTTCCCCTAAACCAATTCCCATTCCCTTATAACCCCAACCCAACACAAATTCTAATAACCCAAACCCAATTAAATACCCATACCATTCCCTTATAACCCCAACCCAACACAAATTTCAATAACTCCAAACCCAAAACAAAATCCTCCCAACCAACACAAATTTCACTCCCCACCAACCCGCTGCCCACCCGAAACCCCTAAACCGCCCACTCTTACCCCTTTTAATTCCCCAAATACCCAAAATCTTCCCCAAAAACAAAAACCAAAAAATTTTCAAACCCTACCTCCTTCAACCTCAAGTCGCCGCTGCCCATACCCCCATGCCCGATCGGTCACCTCGCCTCGCCACCACCCACTCCCCTGCCACCAACCTGACACCCCATACCTCCCATCACTTCGTCCAACCCATACCCCTAAAATCCGCTTCCAAATTCAGATTTTTTTTTGCCTTTAATTCAAAATTCAAACTCGATTCTTGGGGGGGAATCCACCTATAAATACCCCATGATTGTTCTTCATTTGGGGAAGATTTTCGGGGAGAAAAAAATACATTTTCGGAAGGATTTTCGGAAGATTATTCAATATATACATAGATATTTTGTTGTGTTCTTGAGTTGAAAGCATTTGGCTTCGTTGTTGTTCCAAGAATCAAGTCCGAAAAGGTTTGTCATCCCCTTTGATTTCTCTGATTTTTTTCACTATTCGGGTCGGGTCGACCCGGTTCGGGTAACATTTTCAGAATTCTTGCATTTTATATTTATGTATGTTGGTTATCTGAATTTGGTGTTAAGATTTGATTTGGATCACTGATTTTCGGGTCGGGTCACTGACCCGGGTCGGGTCGACCCGATTTAAATTTCCAAATTTCATTGCTGCTGTTGTTATCATTGGTTATCTGAAATTGATGAAATTATTTGACTTCGGGTTGAACACACACAATTCGGTCGGTCAACGACCGGTCAGATCGACCGGTTGGGTACCATTTTTAGAATTCTTGCATTACATATTCTTGTTATTGGTTATGTGAATTTGGTGTTAAAATCTGATTTGGGTTTGGATTATTTGATTTCGGATTCGGATCATCGATTCGGGTCAACATCGACCGGATCGGTCGATCCGATTTGGATATTTTCGCATTCTTGCATTTCATATTTTTGTATGTTGGTTATCCGGAATTGATGGAATTATTTGATGACGGGTTGAATCTCCTATTCGAATTGATTCTTGACGGTCAGATCGACGGTTTGAATTTCCAAATCTCTTGCATTGTTGCTGTGGTTATTATTGGTTATCTGAAAAATTGAAAAAAAAGTCTGATTCGGGTTGGCATCTGATTCGGGTCGGGTCACTGACCCGGATCGGGTCGACCCGATTTTTGGCGTATTTCCAGATTATGGCATTTTTTCATACCTGTTTGCTAGTTATCTAAAAAATCTGAATTTCTGATTTTCATTCGGGTCGCTGTTCATGATCCGGGTCGGATTTTTCCATAAATACCTCTTAATCCTGTTCCGGTTCCAACATTTCAGAATTTGGTTCGGATAATTTAATTGCTCACTGCTCGTTTCTTTGGCACTGTTTTATTATTTTATTAATATCGCATCTAGGCCGATGAAATTGAAATCGAGGCCGCACTTTTTCGGTTTCTGTTCCAGCATTAATTCTGCTTCGATTTGCCACTGTTTGATTTCTTTGTTTTGGTAGTTTCTTGATTTACATTCCGTGTTATTTTACTGTTTCTAAATACCGCATTTAGGCTGATGAAATTAAATTCAAGGCCGCGCTTTCGTTTCTCTGTTTCCAGTTTACTGTTTTAAACATCCGTGCGACGGATATCACTGTTCTACTGTTTTGAACAAATACCGCGTCTGTTGGCATTTGCTTCGCTTGCCATCGCTCGGATTCAGATTATTGTTTTTACTGTTTTTTACGTTCTTACTGTTTTAAAATAAACACCGCACCTTCGGATATTGCTTTCTGTTTGATCCATTGTTTGACATTAAAATATCCGATTCTTGTTTCTTGTTTTAAATTAAACACCGTCTTTTTCGGAAATTGTTTTTCTCTTGTTTTTACGCTCACATTCGCTTCTGCTGCTTTGTTTACATTCGATTTAAAATTTTACTGATTTGAACACGATACTACATTGGCCGATGAAAAATATCCGTCGATTTTGAGGCCTACAGTTGCAAAGACGGAAATATAACTTCGGGCAAGGATGAAGACTTAAACCTTTTATCCGAGATCAACATGTTTAGTAGGCAAGGTGACTAAAATAACCAACAAGTTATATATATTCGCAGCCACGACGTGATTATAGTGATCTTTTCTATTTCACCCGAGAGACCAACACGTTTAGTAGGCGAGGCAATCAAAAATAAACCACATTAGTCATATGTTTGCAGCCACGACGTGATTGGAATGTTCTTTTCAAAATTTAAGTCTGAGCCCTCCGTGATCAAAACATTCACTGTTTTGAATACGGACATGAAGTTATTTGTATTTAATTATTTCTAACCGTTTGTTCTTGGACTTAGGACTAAAGTAAATAAAGGCAATTATTCCTCGGAGTTTATTTATTTTATTTCTTTCTTTAAATTCAGCTTTTATCTCGCTTTGTATTGTAATATTATTTATCGCACTTATGTAATTATAAAAATGCTTAGAATAGGCAAACTTAGAATTTATTCATAGGTTAGTTAAAGATTTGAAACCCGTCGCTAGCTTATTTATTTGTAGGCTCGCAAACTTAGAAATCTTTCGCTAGTTTATTTATTTTAGGCTCGTCACGCTTATTCAAGATTTTTAAAACAACTCTTGTCATCTTTATTTGCTTCAATTAATTGTACAAATAAGCTTATCTTTTTATTATTATTTTTTTGCAACTTGTTGATTTTCGAAAGATTCGCTTCTTTGGCATTATAAAGAATTTATTGTCACAAATGCATGTTTTCTAAAAAACTTTACATGTATCTTTCTTTTATGTCATCCGAATACGTACTTATATAAAATGCATCATATTTACTTGTATAAAATGCATCATATTTGCAAACATCTTTTTATTTTATTATACTTGTAAAACATGTATTTTTCTAGCAATAATTAATCTGAGTTTTACCGGATAACATAAGTTAGCGGATCTTAAAGGATGCCTAACCCCTTCCCTTTAGGATAATAAAGAACCCTTACCTAGAATCTCACTAGTTTCGCAGACCTTAAAATTGGAGTTTACACTGCAGCACTTAGTTTAATATTTAGGTGTCCTAATTCACCGTAAAAATAATTAGGTGGCGACTCCTCACCCCTTTTTTACCCAGGAATCACCCCATACGTCTGTGCTCCGCTTTGACCCGAGCCAGGTCAAAATAGGGCGCTACAGCATGGCGACTCCACTGGGGACTTTCAGGTTCTTAACCATAGCAAAATTCAGGTTAATTATTATTTGTGCTTTACTTTCACTCTTTGTTTGATGTATGCTTTGATTTATTTCCTTTGTGAAATTTTTTGCATGCATAACTGCTTTAATTTCCATATTTTTACTGCTTATCTTAAATTGGCATTTCGCTCATATTTCTTCCACTCTGGAAAATTGACACTATCACACACTACACGCGAGGTGTGTTTTGCGCACCCGCAAATTTCTTTCAATCTACCAAATTTTAGGAGAGTTGGCGGATGTGCGGAGTGACGGGACCATCTGGTGGCAGCGTAGCCTTCTCACTCGAGTAGTCCGCTCGGGAACCTTGTGTCTAGTCACCAAATCTTAGAAAATTTAAGATAGAGCTATACCACCCTTTATTTTAAGTCATGCATACATACACCTTAGGTGGGTCGATCCTTGGTATCGACTCCACAATTAAGAAATCCGCCAAAGATGTCTACGGGTCTCACAACCCAACGACCAATCATCATATTATGTGTAGCATGATAAGGATAGACTAATCCAAGACTAATCATGACATGCTGAAATTGGAAAATGTACATTCATTTTGTCTCATTTCCGACAAAGCATTGCAGTTTAGCAGCTTGGATCAAATCTGTCGTAATCCCGCATATCTGGCGTTTAGGCCCACCTCTGGCATAAGAGAGGCCCCTTGTATATTAGGACGCGCATATACAATTTGCTTGCTATTTTCTACTGCTTTCCACTCTGTGTATATTATTTAAATCAATAATTACTCACCTTATACTAATTTGGTTTTCTTCATTTTTTCAGGAGTTTCATTTTGCCTTATTTATTTCCCCAAAGGTTGATTCGTATTGATTAAAACTGGCGGAGCACCCCATCTTTTATTTTCCAATCATGTCTACCCAAATTGTATTAGTACTTAATGAAAAAAAACGCTATTTAAATTGAGGCCTGAATCGCATTTATGCATTTTAATGTATTTTTGCCTCCACCTTTTGAAAGCTTAAAATGACAAATCTGCATTGCTTTTGCTATTTTAAAATCTGCTTTGTTTAATAATTTTCCTTTCTTTTTTCATCATGCAAACTAATTTGTCGGCAATATGTGGCATATAATGAAACAAGCAAACAAAGTCTTAAACAACGAGCAAGACTTCGAAGAATATAAGGAAGATTCACAGTCGGAAGAATTGGGGCATTTTTCAGAATAAACCAAAGTCGGATATGGTTTATCGGAATAGAATGGCCAAAGATTTTTAACCGGGGCAATTGGTGTCAAAACGCATATCCCTACACCAGGATGAAGCCAAAGAAAAGATTGAATTGGCAAGGGCCTTACACGGTTCACCAAATGCTGACTGGAAGAACACTAATCCTAGCTGAAATGGACGACGAAGTTTGGCCAAAAGCTATCAACGCAGATGCGGTGAAAAGATACTACATTTAGGATTTTTTCGTGGACCTGAACTACGTTATGACCTGATTCCCTCGGCGGGATACGTAGGCGGCCACATCGGCTCCGGTCCCACTTTTAGAAAAAACCTTACAGTTCCCTTTTGCTTAATATGAACTACGTTATGACCTGATTCCCTCGGCGGGATACATAGGCGGCCACATCAGCCTCGGTCCCACTTTTAGAAAACCCTTACAATCTCCTTTTACTTGTACTATGAACTACGTCATGACCTGATTCCCTCGGCGGGATACGTAGGCGGCCACATCGGCTCCGGTCCCACTTTTAGAAAAAAAAAACCCTTACAAATCTCCTTTGCTTGTAATGAATTACGTCATGACCTGATTCCCTCGGCGGGATACGTAGGCGGCTTAAATCGGCTTCGGTCCCACCATTAGGAAATATTTTATCCTTTATATCACATATGACAAAATGCACCCATCTGATCACCCTGATAGGACAGGCAAGCAATCTATACAAGACTCGGTTGTCCGCTCAAAAGATCGTCATTCTCACATATCGAAGCGGGGCATTTTTAAGGTATCACTTGCCAGGGCGCCGATAAACATGGAAAAGCATCGGCAAACTAAGTCTTGATCGGAAGAATTTTGGATAAGACGTTTGCTTTGTTTCACCGCATGTCATCGCGACATATATATATATGTGCAGTAATTTTTATAAGCAAATTATTTTCAACAAACATTTTCATCAAAATTCGATATAATTTTTATGTTTCTATTTTTAAGATGCATTTCTACAAATTATTTTCGAATGTTTTCATTAACGGCCGCCAAGACTAAAGCGAGAGAGAGGGCTACGGGTCCGAGTTAGCGGGACATGCAAATACCAAGACCGGCTACAAAGTCAACGCGAATCAACTCCCTCCCAAAACTCATCAATTTATTTGAGTACAGGTTCTTCAGTCGAAAAACAAGAGAAGGCGCAACATTTATGAGCAGATTCGCAAGGGCCTCCGTGATCGCAACTCACTACAAGAATCACTTTCCTGTTTGGAGATTGTACAAAGACGTCATGTTAAACTACATGTTCCCAACCGTGTTGTGTCCACGGAAAGAACGGTATTTCGACTTACAGGTCGCATTCTCATCTACTCAACTTTTGCATCGCTTATGTCCACACATTAACTATCATGGCATGGCAATAGGGCCCCACTTTGCATTACGTCAACACGACGACACAAATCAGCGCCCACCTTCTAATGCGGGTATGTTTTAAATCGGCGCCACCTTCTAATGCGGGTATGTTTTAAATCAGCGCCCACCTTCTAATGCGGGTATGTTTTAAATCAGCGCCCACCTTCTAATCGGGTATGTTTTAAATCAGCGCCCACCTTCTAATCGCGGGTATGTTTTAAATCAGCGCCCACCTTCTAATGCGGGTATGTTTTAAATCAGCGCCCACCTTCTAATGCGGGTATGTTTTAAATCGAGCCCACCTTCTAATGCGGGTATGTTTTAAATCCGCCCACCTTCTAATCTTGGTATGTTTTAAATCAGCGCCCACCTTCTAATGCGGGTATGTTTTAAATCAGCGCCCACCTTCTAACGCGGGTATATTTTAAATCAGCGCCCACCTTCTAATCTGGTATGTTTTAAATCAGCGCCCACCTTCTAATGCGGGTATGTTTTAAATCAGCGCCCACCTTCTAATCTGGTATGTTTTAAATCAGCGCCCACCTTCTAACGCGGGTATGTTTTAAATCAGCGCCCACCTTCTAATCGCGGGTATGTTTTAAATCAGCGCCCACCTTCTAATCGCGGGTATTTAAATTTCAGTCAGCGCCCACCTCCTAATGCGGGTATTTAAATTTCACCAGCGCCCACCTCCTAACGCGTATTTAAATTTAAATCAGCGCCCACCTTCTAATGCGGGTATGTTTTAAATCAGCGCCCACCTTCTAATCTGGGTATGTTTTAAATCAGCGCCCACCTTCTAATCTGCGGTATGTTTTAAATCAGCGCCCACCTTCTAATGCGGTATGTTTTAAATCAGCGCCCACCTTCTAATGCGGGTATGTTTTAAATCAGCCCACCTTCTAATGCGGGTATTTAAATTTGATCAGCGCCCACCTCTAATGCGGGTATTTAAATTTCAGCAGCGCCACCTCCTAATCTGGTATTTAAATTTAAATCAGCGCCCACCTTCTAATCGGTACTTTATTTTAAATTTAAATCAGGCGCCCACCTTCTAATGCGGGTACTTTATTTTAAATTTAAATCAGGCGCCCACCTTCTAATGCGGGTACTTTATTTTAAAGTGTAAACAGGCGCCCGCCAACGCCATCATCTGCACAACATTAAGCAACGACATCATTTCAACTTACAAAGTCATATTCTCACATACATATCTTATGCAACTGTTATACACTAACTTTTATCTTAGCTCTGGTCCACAGGAATTCGAATCGGCGGGAGCTTTCAACATAACATGGAACTATATCTCACGGCGAACCAAGGCAATTTGGTCAAACGGCCTACTTCGAACGTCGATCCGCTCTTTCCATTAATTTCTCGTGTCTGCGACCAGTGTCATCCTAAGTCGACACTGGGGCATTGTTTCTTGAATGTGCACCATCTTTTTGCAACTTCTATACCCCTCGGGATTCTATTCCTTACCATACAGTCCCGATGATCAGGACAAAATTGGCTACTCAGTCAACTTTCTTTGGCCGAAAACTCTTTCCTCGTCTCCGTCCAAAGAGGGGCATCTGTTGACACCCAATTTTGTCCCATCTTTTATGATTTTATTCGTAATTTTTAATATTTTTGGCACTTTCAAAATAATTTTAAAATATAGGCATATATGTGTATATCTTCGTATTATTATTATTATTATTCGCATATTTTATATCGTTTGCATTTTTATAATAATCATAAGTTATCCGAAAATTCTATGTTATTTTATTCTCATAAAATTGCATCGCATTTTCCCTTTATTAAGCATTAAACATTTATAAATATTATATTTTATTATTTTCACATCGTTCGTTATTTTAAATAATTCACATCTTTTACAAAAAATATATATATAAATATGTTTTAATATTAAGCCCCTTTTTATATTTTTAGTCCATAACCCATTTTTTATTTTTTCTAACCCAAAACAATTTCCTAACCCAATTAAATTCCCACCAGCCCAATACTCACTAATCCGCTCTACCAACTCCCAAAACCCTTCTCCGCTTTTAACCCAACACACCCCAATAACCCAAACCCAATTAAATACCCATTTCCCTAAACCAATTCCCATTCCCTTATAACCCCAACCCAACACAAATTCTAATAACCCAAACCCAATTAAATACCCATACCATTCCCTTATAACCCCAACCCAACACAAATTTCAATAACCCAAACCTAAACAAAAACTCTCCCAACCAACACAAATTTCACTCCCACCAACCCGCTTGGCCCACCCGAAACCTCCCTAAACTGCCCAAATTTCTTACCCTTTAATTCCCCAAATACCCAAAATCTTCCCCAAAAACAAAAACCAAAAAAATTTTCAAACCCTACCCTCCTTCAACCTCAAGTCGCCGCCGCCCATACCCCCATGCCCGACCGGCCACCTCGCCCGCCACCACCCACTCCTCGCCACCAACCCCGACACCCCCACACTCCCTCCCATCACTTCGGCCCAACCCATACCCCTAAAATCCGCTTCCAAATTCAGATTTTTTTTTGCCTTTAATTCAAAATTCAAACTCGATTCTTGGGGGGGAATCCACCTATAAATACCCCATGATTGTTCTTCATTTGGGGAAGATTTTCGGGGAGAAAAAAATACATTTTCGGAAGGATTTTCGGAAGATTATTCAATATATACATAGATATTTTGTTGTGTTCTTGAGTTGAAAGCATTTGGCTTCGTTGTTGTTCCAAGAATCAAGTCCGAAAAGGTTTGTCATCCCCTTTGATTTCTCTGATATTTTTCACTATTCG
Organism: Anisodus acutangulus; assembly: GCA_029783415.1. Taxonomy (NCBI): domain Eukaryota; kingdom Viridiplantae; phylum Streptophyta; class Magnoliopsida; order Solanales; family Solanaceae; genus Anisodus; species Anisodus acutangulus. The sequence continues at coordinate 27,488,699 of CM056491.1, forward strand.
GGTCGGGTCGACCCGGTTCGGGTAACATTTTCAGAATTCTTGCATTTTATATTTATGTATGTTGGTTATCTGAATTTGGTGTTAAGATTTGATTTGGATCACTGATTTTCTGGTCAACATCGACCGGTCGGGTCGACCGATTTAAATTTCCAAATTTCATTCTTCTGTTATCATTGGTTATCCGAAATTGATGAAATTATTTGACTTCGTTGAACACACAATTCGGGTCACATCGACCTGCCCGGTCGATCGACCCGGTTGGGTAACATTTTCAGAATTCTTGCATTACATATTCTTGTTATTGGTTATCTGAATTTGGTGTTAAAATCTGATTTGGGTTTGGATTATTTGATTTCGGATTCGGATCACTGATTCGGGTCGGGTCACTGACCCGGATCGGGTCGATCCGATTTGGATATTTTCAGAATTCTTGCATTTCATATTTTTGTATGTTGGTTATCTGGAATTGATGGAATTATTTGATGACGGGTTGAATCTCCTATTCGGTCAGATTCTTGACCGCCAGTCGACCGGTTTGAATTTCCAAATCTCTTGCATTGTTCTTTGTGGTTATTATTGGTTATCTGAAAAATTGAAAAAGTCTGATTCGGGTTGGCATCTGATTCTGGTCGGGTCACTGACCCGGATCGGGGCGACCCGATTTTTGGCGGATGTCCAGATTATGGCATTTTTTCATACCTGTTTGCTGGTTATCTAAAAATCTGAATTTCTGATTTTCATTCGGGTCGCTGTTCATGATCCGGGTCGGATTTTTCCATAAATACCTCTTAATCTGTTAGGTTCCAACATTTCGAAATTTGGTTGGATAATTTAATTGCTCCTTTGCTTCGTTTCTTTGCTTTTTTATTATTTTATTAATATCGCATCTAGGCCGATGAAATTGAAATCGAGGCCGCACTTTTTCGGTTCTCGTTCCAAAGATTAATTCTTCTGTTTCGATTTGCCCCTGTTTGATTTCTTTGCTTTGGTAGTTTATCGATTTCGCTTCCGTGTTATTTTATCGTTTCTAAATACCGCATTTAGGTCGATGAAATTGAATTCAAGGCCACGCTTTCGTTCTCTGCTTTCGCCATCGTTTTAAACATCCGCGGCGACGGACATCAACATTTATCGCTTTGAACAAATACCGCGTCTGTTGGTATTGTTTCTGTTCGATTCTTGCTTTCGGATTCAGATTATTGTTTTTACTGCTTTTTACGTTCTTCTTTGTTTTAAAATAAACACCGCACCTTTCAGATATTGCTTTCTGTTTGATCCCTTTGTTTGACATTAAAATATCCGATTTATCGCTTTCTTGCTTTAAATTAAACACCGCTCTTTTTCGAAATTGTTTTTCTACTGTTTTTCACATCATATCGCTATCACACAGCTTCGTTCGATTTAAAATTTTACTGATTTGAACACGATACTACATTGGCGATGAAAAATATCCGTCGATTTTGAGGCCTACGATTTGCAAAGACTAAATATAACTTCTGGGCAAGGATGAAGACTTAAACCTTTTATCCGAGATCAACATGTTTAGTAGGCAAGGTGACTAAAATAACCAACAAGTTATATATATTCGCAGCCACGACGTGATTATAGTGATCTTTTCTATTTCACCCGAGAGACCAACACGTTTAGTAGGCGAGGCAATCAAAAATAAACCATATTAGTCATATGTTTGCAGCCACGACGTGATTGGAATGTTCTTTTCAAAATTTAAGTCTGAGCCCTCCGTGATCAAAACATTCACTGTTTTGAATACGGACATGAAGTTATTTGTATTTAATTATTTCTAACCGTTTGTTCTTGACAGCTTGCAGGGACTAAAGTAAATAAAGGCAATTATTCCTCGGAGTTTATTTATTTTATTTCTTTCTTTAAATTCAGCTTTTATCTCGCTTTGTATTGTAATATTATTTATCGCACTTATGTAATTATAAAAATGCTTAGAATAGGCAAACTTAAGATTTATTCATAGGTTAGTTAAAGATTTGAAACCCGTCGCTAGCTTATTTATTTGTAGGCTCGCAAACTTAGAAATCTTTCGCTAGTTTATTTATTTTAGGCTCGTCACGCTTATTCAAGATTTTTAAAACAACTCTTGTCATCTTTATTTGCTTCAATTAATTGTACAAATAAGCTTATCTTTTTATTATTATTTTTTTGCAACTTGTTGATTTTCGAAAGATTCGCTTCTTTGGCATTATAAAGAATTTATTGTCACAAATGCATGTTTTTCTAAAAAAACTTTACATGTATCTTTCTTTTATGTCATCCGAATACGTATTTGTATAAAATGCATCATATTTACTTGTATAAAATGCATCATATTTGCAAACATCTTTTATTTTATTATACTTGTAAAACATGTATTTTTCTAGCAATAATTAATCTGAGTTTTTACCGGATAACCGCAAGTTAGCGGATCTTAAAGGATGCCTAACCCCTTCCCTTTAGGATAATAAAGAACCCTTACCTAGAATCTCACTAGTTTCGCAGACCTTAAAATTGGAGTTTACACTGCAGCACTTAGTTTAATATTTAGGTGTCCTAATTCACCGTAAAAATAATTAGGTGGCGACTCCTCACCCCTTTTTTACCCAGGAATCACCCCATACGTCTGTGCTCCGCTTTGACCCGAGCCAGGTCAAAATAGGGCGCTACAAATAGTAGACAAGTAAAAGTGAACGGATGGAGTAGTGTTTATTCTACTCTCTCCATCTTAAATTATTTGTCGTGTTTCTCTTTTATACGCCCCTTAAAAACATTAATTTGGAGGAGGTTTCTACTATTTTACTACGTATCTTTTGGGTGCGCTCTGGGTAAACCTGGCTCCTAGTGTAATAGCCTTCAAACTATACAAGAGATAAAAAAAACCCGCACTAGACAAGCCCCGTGCGATGAATTCAGACTAAGAAGGTTGTTGCCGAGGGGATCGATCCTCGGTCTCCCATGTAGGAAACTACTCGTTGAACCAACTCAGCCATCATTGTGGGTATTTATGTCTTAAGCTATAATTTATCTTCGTTAAATATTTACGTTATTTATGTGTCATCTTTAGATGTTTGTAGTTTCAAGACAGATTACCATTAAAGGTAAAATAGAGGAAAATAATTAATTTTATATTCAACATTTACGATAACAAAATTTGAGACAATTATTTTTAAAAATTCAGAAAAATAATTTGAGACGAGTGAATAACTTAAACTCCACTGGAATTTACTTGTGGCACTGTGCATTTAGAGCAGACTTGCAGTTCCATGCATGACAAGCCATTTCCAGTAAGTCCCCATTGAAACTTTCACGCAAAATAACTTCACCTTGAAATTGCATCAGTAAATTCAAGTAACTTCATAATATCACCATAGTTGCCCAATATGTGTGAATCTGTGAAGGGGCAAATGCAATCACTATATCTCACAGGGTTCAAGCCCATTTCATCACTGCTACTCTGCCTCTTTCATGTGACCTTGCCTGTGACTTGCTTCAATTCTACCTTTCTTTTGCTACCCTTTTAAATATCCATGTATTTCTTCCACTTTTTAATGCATGACAAATTAAACTTGTTTTCTACCATCAACAAGCTAAGAAGCTTATCACAAAGCTAAGTGGAAAGAAGTCAAAAAAAGGAAGATTAAAGACAATGAAGAGTTGTGTGTGCACCACAACTATTCTAATTCTTCTTGTCTTTCTCCCAGTTTTCATCCATGCCAGACATATTCCCAAACTACACTCACGTATGGCTTACTTCTTTTTTTCTATTAATACATTAGATTTCGAGGCGAATTTAATTTAAATTTATATACAATGGCTTTGTAATTGATTTTGTTCACAATCAGCTTATTTTAACTTGTTATAATAGTCCAATTACTTTATTTTCTATATAACCAAAGGATTTAAATTTTGTGGACCAATGACATATATAAATCTTCTATGCGGATCAAGCTGACCTACGATAATAGATAACTATTCATAACATGATAGCCTAATATAGTAACTTAAAAATAGAGTTATAGATAACTTAAATAAACATGATAGCCAGTTACATATGCTTAGATAGTGTAAAATTTCTTTGTATTGTTTGTATATATAACCTAAATCCATTACAAAATTAGACTTAGTACAAAACATTATACATTATCGGTGCACAGACGGTTATAATCGTGTAAACTTAGTGCTTATGATGTTGATTTTTTTGATATGTAATAAACAGAGCAGATCAATCACCCTGTGAGCCCAGTAATTAGCAGGAAAAAGGCAGCGGCGAAGCCAGAAATGAGCACGGAAATTAGAAGGGGAATAGTGCATAAAAGAACTGCAGATACATTACAAATGGCAGGGTCAAGTTTGCCAGATTGTTCACATGCATGTGGATCTTGTACACCTTGTAGATTAGTCATGGTTAGCTTTGTTTGTTCATCTATTGAAGAAGCTGAGAGTTGTCCCATGGCTTACAAATGTATCTGTCATAACAAGTCATACCCTATTCCTTGATTTAGGAAAAAAGAAATTATTCAACACAATGTCATATGTCCACTAATGACTAATCCTTTTGTACCATATAGTGTTTCTTAACATATTTTTGTTTCTTATCCCTTACTTAAGTTTGGCAGTTTGGACTTTTATTTGTATTTCTTTAACACATATATAGGCAACATTCCTATGAGTAATCAAAGAGAGTTACTAGTACTAGTTTGTGTATTGAGTTAGTTTAATATTTTTCATGTCTTGGTTGGTATTTATTTAGAAGTTATTCAAATTTAAATATATCGTTTGGACAAGACACAATGTTTTGTGAAAATGTGCTACAAAATCATTGGATACACCTATTTTTAATATAAAAAGAGGTGAATCTTTAAAGGGTGCATCTTCTCTTGAAAACATATGTTAGTTACTTGTTGATTTTCTGTAGATACATATTCTGCTTTGCAGACATTCTACACCAAAAATCTTCATACGAAAATTTATTCTGAAGTTTGGGCCTTCCATAGTGTGCTTTAAACTAGGCCTGGCCAGTGGGCCGGGCTCGGATCTGTCGGGCCGGGTTTGGCGGGGTTGGGGTTGGGGCAGGACGGGCGGTCAGGTCTGGCGGGACTTGCTCCAGTTCCATATCGATCCCGATCCCGTCGGAATCGGGTCGGGGCGGGGTCGGGATCGGGGCGGGTTCCGGCGGGTTTTCCTTTTTTTTTAATAACATATGTATAAAAAGAAACTCAATAAACAAGACAAGATAGTGTAATAAAAACATCCCAAGGCTGTTTTTGTGCCTCTTATATTATTTAATAGACGTATGATTTTTTTTGTAATACAAATACAATTGTCTAAATTGCAACTTTGTGGTGTTGTCCAAAAGTTGCAAATTACATAATAAAATTGCAATTAAAAAAATTACATTCTCAAAAAAACCTGTTCTAATTGCTTGATAATTTCCTGTGGTTCTTCGGTTGGAATTGGTATTTGTTGATCAAATTGATCCATGTCGCCTCCACTACCTTCAGATAAGATTTCGTTGTAGTTTTCGTCTTCTTCTTCGTTGATCTCCGGTTGACCGCACCTTCTCCGCTCCGCTCGTATTCAATCTTTGAATAATACTATAATTTTCAAGCTGTCTCCGGCTAATGAGTGTCTGTGGTCTCCTATTTGATATCTGCCGGCAGAAAAAGCGCTTTCAGACGCAGTTGATGACGCTTGAATGTTCAAAACATCTCGGGCCATCATTGAAAGTGTCGGAAAGGTCTTCTCATTCCCCCTCCAGTATTTCAGCAAGTCTTCATGTCTATATTCATTGATAACTTCTTGGTACGGTACAGAACCCTGCAAAACAAAAATATCCAACTCGCTAATTTGGTTAGTAGCGATGCAAGCACATTCTATTTCTGAGGCTTTCAATACTAGCCGCAGAAACATCATGTCTTTTGTGAGGTTGTGTTGAAGATGAAGAAGATGGTATGGAAGCCGGTAAGTTACTAGCATTTTCTTGTTGGTAAAACCTATATATTTTTTTGCATTGGTCTTCTACGCTAGACAACACTTCTTCTTTAGTTTGTTCAATAGGTGGTGGGTGATTTAGATTTTTGGGACTTGGAGGTGGTAGTACTTCTATACAATCGTAAATAGTTTCAATTAGTGATTTAGTACCGTCTATTTTAATAGTCGGATTTAATACAACACCAATAATATAAATAGTGGGAATAGGAATAAAATATTTTTTATTTTGATAAACATTTTTTAATAGCTGTCATATAAGCTGGTTTTTCCATATATTCACTAAGTAATAAAAATATTAGAGTTATATAAAATAACGTAGTTGAAATAGTAGGATAATATATACCGAAAAATTCTTTTGTTGCTTGAAAAATTTTCTCTAAAAATACGATAAGTTCGGAAATTTTTACCCAATCACTATCTACAACCATATCAGCTGGATTTTGATTATGAGAGTTAAAAAATAAAGTTATAGGTTTTCTATAGTCATAAGCAACAAGTGGTTGCTCGTATAAAGAATTCCACCTAGTGGATACTTCTTTTGGAATATTTCTATAAGGTAGTCAACAATCGTGACAAATTTTTTTATATTCTTTTCTTCGTTGTACTCTATTACTTTTAAAAATAAAGTTTAAAGCAAATTGTATTTTACTAAGAATGTCTTGAAAAAGTGATAGACAATCCTTTACAATTAAGTTATATATATGGCACGCGCATTTTATATGAAAATGATCTGGAAAAGATGGAGTTAAACTATTTTGTAAAATTGTAATAGCGTAATTGTTAGAAGAAGCGTTATCTAATGTAATAGTCATAATTTTATCGGTTATTCCATAATAATGACACACTTGATAAATATTATCTGCAATAAAAATACCAGTGTGCCTATCATCTATATATCTATACGCTAAGATACGTTTTTGCATAGACCATTTATAATCTATCCAATGACAAGTTACCGTTAAATAATCATGGTCGTTAGTACTACGACCTATATCATACGTGATAGATACTTTGCCATTAAAATAATATAATGAATAACGTAAATATTGTTGATATTCATGTGCGAATTTAAATACATCTCTCTTAACAGTTGATCTAGGAAAACCGTTAAAGCAGGATTATATATATCTCTAATGTAATGAATAAAACCGGGAGATAAAGGAAATGAAAAAGGCAAACCCTCCACATCAACTAATTTTGATATCGCTTCCCTATCTCTATGTTTATTGTATTTAGGGCCTACAATTTCCCCCGTCATAGGGTTAATTTGACCATGTACTTGATCCGGGATAGTATCAGTATGTGAACCTTGTCCCGATGGAGCGGGCGTTTGCGCACCCGGTTTTGAAGCCTGGTATTGGGCATACCTAGCTGGATGAGCACTTACTACGTGTCTAATTAAATTCCCCGTCCCACCGTGACCTTTTCCAGTTTTAAATTTTAAAACATTTTTACAAATTTTACATCTAGCTACTTGATTCTCTACGTCTCTATCAAAAAATGTCAATGCATCTGATTTTAATGGTCGTTTTGCTGGACCTCGTCTCATACTAGGGGGAATATGAGGCATTTCAGTTGAAGGTGCACTAGTGGGTGTGTTTTCATCCACATTAGTGGGTGTATCATCTAGATCATCGTCTAAATTAAAGTCTTCTTGAGTTACAGAAAATAGCTCCTCGTCTAAATCTAATGGTATTGTAGGAAAATGTTGAGTATCAACAAAATCATCCTGTGTAGGAATAAGATGACTAGAAGAAGTACCCTTGCCCTAGTTGCCCTACTAGAAAAAGCACTCTTACCCTTAAACATACCTCTTAATCCTTTCATTTTAATTATGATAATAAATAATTAAAGATAATAAAATTAAGTGCGCTAAATAAAATAAACAGACAATAATAATTTAATGAAGGAACGAATGTACCAAACGCCGACGTAACGTCGACGTGTAATCGAGAGGTTGAAAATTGAAACTTTGCTCGATGGAAGATCCTCAAACTAGTTGTCAACTTCACTCCCAATTCCCAAATGAATAAATAAAATTGAATATTTAGTAAACAATGTAGACTTGTAGAGAGATATATTGAGAGATTAGAGAGATTGTAGGAAGATTTGTGAGAAAGATGAAGAGAAAATGAGTTATTTATAGTTGAAAAATTGGGTTAAAGTGTAAATATAATAACTTATGGGTTAAAAATAAATATTAAAGGGTAGGGGGGTTGGGGGAGGGGGATAGACCAAAAATGGTCGTTGCCCAACGGCCAAAATCTAAAATGGCCATTGGTGCAACGGTTATATTTTCAAAGGGGGGACTAGGGGCGGGATCGGGGCGGGCTCGGGACGGGCTCGGAATGGGCTCGGGTCTGGTGGTCCTGGGGCGGGCTCGGGACGAGACATTGTCCCGTCCCGGTTCGAGTCCCGCTATCGAATTTTTTTTTTTTTACTAATCGGGGTCGGGACGGGCTCGGGTCGGGGTCGGGCTGTCCCGGCCCACTAGCCAGCCTTACTTTAAACTCTATCTCTTCATTAATTATTAACTATTGTGACTAGGTTGTCGATTACATATTTTTCTGTAGTGTTACCATCTCTAGTAATTTCCAGCAATCTTGAGAGTTAGAGCCTCGAATTCAAAGTTTAATGATAATCATGGATTGAATTCGATTTGTTGCCATACAAAACTTTTGCAAATATTGCGTAATCGTATCCATTGATGTCCAAAAGTTACGATTTTAGGTTGCTATCATTAGGATGTGACGGTCCTTTTCATCACAGCTTACTAGAAAAAAATACTTTGCTATAATTTGTGTGAATTTTTTCAAGAAATATATTTCTAGCAATTGTTTTGACATCCGACTTTACTCTCAAATCTGCACTATTTCAATTTTCAGGCCGATCTTGGTTTAGGAGCATAGAGCCCAATCCTATATCCAAATTCAAATTTCTAATGGATCAATTCAACGGAAACCAAGAGGGGCCATGTACATATTTCATTCTAAAAAGGGATCTTTACACAAATAGCTGATCTGATTTATTATTATTTTGTTAGCTGGTATACATAGATCATACACTGATTATATATATTTATACACATATTATACATGAAATATACTTATTTTGTATACTTTCCAGCTATTTTAAGTTCAAGTGATTGTGTGGGATGCTATTTAGGTTAATTCTTCAAGTAAAGTGAAGTCAAAATTGCAGAAATAGTTACTGTAAGAGGTTGTCTTGAGCTTTAGTTCCTATTTAACATTTTTTAAAGAAAAAATGACCTCAAGTTCAAAACATCCGTTGTATAAAACTTTTGTTGTCCATCAAACATAACTTCTGATTGTGTTATGAGGCGGGAGTTCCAAACATTTCAATAACTTATAAAGATGATTTTTTTTTATTTACAAATGTAAAGGAGAGGAAATCATCTCTTCTACCTGTTTGAATGGTCACTACTCACTACTTGAGTCATACCATCAATCGAATTATGTTCGGATCATGACAACATCATATACTCCCTTCATTTCAAAATAAGTAGTATTTTAATATTTTTATTTTATTTCAAAATAAGTGGTGTTTCACATCATCAGAAGACATTAATGTTCTTCCAATTTTATCATTATTTAAATAAAAGAGATTTTACATAATCAAGAAACTACTAAAGATCACATATTTTTCAAGGTATTTATTAAGGGTAAGTTAGTAAAAATCTATTTTACTTTCTAGGAATGAATAGTTTTTTAAGAGTGTACCCAAACTAAAAACATCACTTATTTTCAAACTGGTAGTATATAATTGCGAAAACACATCACTTGAATCTTTGATCACCCTTTAATTTAACTTGACACAAATTAAATGTCTCCTAACACATGATATGAAATTATATACATCAATTTTGAAACCTATACCAAACGTTGTACATTTGCATCTCTCCTTATCCAATCCTTCCTTTTAAGTAACCATTAAAAAATTGAGAAACTATCAAAATTCACCCAATGTTCTAATGCGTAACACATCCAAGATTACCTTTTATGTTGAAACGGTAAAGCAGTATATGATGATTATCACCCACAAGTATAGCAAAGTTCATGATGGTGGATTGGTGGTGCCACAACTCAAAGTCGCATGTTTCCATTGAAACCACAAGCTTAAGTGAGATTTGACATTATTTAATGGTAAGAAAAACTGACTATGTGTGGCTTAGTAATCAATAAAATTGTTACGATTATGAAGTTTTAGGTTTAAATTTCAATTGAGGCAAAATTATTACTTCCTCTATTTCAAAATAGTTGTCATGTTTTATTTTTTGAGAGTCAATTTGACTAAGTTTCTGAGCTAATAAATTTATTTATAATATTTAAAAAGTAAAATCTATGATAGAATATACGTAGTATATTCCAAACATACTATGTATATTCCCTTATATTATTAGAGATCTTGTATTAGTAAACTATAATTATGATAGTAGTCTTGTATTAGAAAAATGTATATTTGATTTCTGTAATTACAAGGAGGTCGACTTTGATATCTCACCCCTGAACTCTGTCGCACCCGTTTTTTACCGCGGCTCGCGACGTAATGAGTCAATTCCCTCTGGATTGATAAAGTTGTTGAAGAGTCGCCACCTAATTACTCTATGGTGAATTAGGGCAGCTAAATGTTAGCATAAATGCTACAAAATAACTCCGATTTATGGTCTGCGAAATTATGAAATTCTAAGTAAGGGTTCCTTATTATCCTAAAGGGAAGGGGTTAGACATCCTTTAAGATCTGCTAACTTGCGGTTGTCCGTTCAAACCTAGGTTATTTATTATGCTAAAAATGTATGTTCAAAACATAAAGTTAAAAAGATGTTGCAAATAATTAATAAAAGGATGCATTTTGACAACATGAAAATTCTTGCAAAGATGATTGCGATTTTGAGAAATAGATTCCCGACATAAAATCCAAAATTAATTTGATATAAAAAATATGCATTTGCATGGCATTCTGTTTTTAAAATATATGAAAAATTAGTTTTGTTGACAAAGTATGTATTGTAGGGCATGACTTATAAAATGCAATGTGAAATTGAATTTTTGATAAAAACGTGCATGGTTTATAGTATGCATGCAAATTTGATTCTTTTGACAGGAGTATGCACTTACATAGTATGATTTATAAAATACATCTAAACTTTATTTTTTTGGATAAGAGCATGTATTTTTATGGCATTTTTTTATAAAATACGCAAAGCGATTTTTGGATAAAACCTGCATTTCTATTGCATTATTTACAAAATACCTATTTTGCAATTGATGGTACCGAGAAAAGAAAAATGCAAAGAAGTGATTTTTTGGAAGTCATTTTAGATCATAAATTGGATGAAAAACGAAACTTTATTTGCTTAATTGATAATGCGAGTAAGAGATGAGCAATTTATTTTTTGAAGGTTTTGAATATGCATGACGAGCCTAAAATAAATGACTAGCGGAGGGTTTTCAATTTTTAAACTACCCGAGCCTAAAATAAAAAAACTAGCGGCGCGTTTCCAATTTTAAACTATCCTATTAATTATCCATCCAAATCCTAATTGTTCTAAGTATCCTAACAATCACACAAACATTAAATAATTATTACAATCCAAAAAATAAATAATAAAAAAAGACGATATCAAAAGAATTGAAAGCCACGACCATGGCAGAAGACGATATCATCCCGCCCTATCTGTTTAGAAGTCTCGGGTGATGGAAAATGCAATGGACGTAGACGTGGGTCTTCATTTGACAAAGTCATGATGAGTCTCATAAAGAGACTCTTCGTTACTCCCGATGTATTTCATGTAAACGAAAGAAAAAAGAAAATGATTAGAAGACGGAACATGAAAGTATATATATATACATAAGAAAAAAATATAATTGGACACATAATTGCACATAAATACACAAAATCAACTTTCACGTGTATATTGGATATGCAAGTTTTACACATACTTAGACATACCAAAAGGGTGATTTTACACAAACTTTCAAATATAGGTGATATACCCAGAAATATACAAGTACACGGTCTTGATATGCATTTAGTATATACCTAAGCTCTTATATTTCATATGTCTTGAGATATATCACACGATATACACCTTCATTATACAGGAGAAAGGAGAATTATAAACTAGACATCACCATGACTTTAATCAGAACATAAAGACAATGGGAGGTACATTTTTAATTTAGAACGATCACACACATACTGGATATGGACAAGCCAACAGACCTCAACATGACACATAAATCATAAACCAACCGAAATAGACCCAAACTGTTACAAGGTGTTCAAACAGACCCTAGTTAACTTCTTCCTTTTTAAAAAAAGTAAAGACGTTAAAACATAAGCTAAATAAAATCTTCATTAAGTTAGAATTAATATTGCATGCTTAATTAAGATAATTCCAATCATTCAAGTTCAAGTATAGTCCATCTCAAAATCATATGGCCCTAATGATTACTCATATCCATTTTAACATATAAAATCTGACATAAATAACCTTAATAACTACCAAATCATCATATTCAACCTCATAATACATGCTCTAAACTACACTTCCAGAAGAAGAACCTAACAATTAGCCAAAACCATAATTTATTATTCACAAAGCCTAACTAATCTACCATAACAGTCCAATTAAAGATCTTAGCTATACATCTTAATCTATCTAAACATGACCAAATGACATAATCAAACACTTAACCGAATAAATATTATATAACCCTACAATTCGAAAGAAAAATCAAGAGGAATTCGAAATTTACTGACCTTTTTCGGATAGCGAACCGAGGCGTCGTCTCAAATCGTCGAATCCGGTCGGAAATATTTTTAGAAATTCTGATTTTTTATTACCGAATTCTGATTTTTCAACCCGAAAAACATAATTGAATTATGTTTCTGGAAATCCGACCTGACCCGATACTGACCCGACCCGAAATCAAATTAAACCCAATTTGAGCAAAAATATGAAGAATGAAATGGAATTTTCAGATTGCAAAATTAAGACTAAAAGTAGTGTTTCGGAAATCTAAGAACAAAAGGGGTATTTTCGGATTCGGAAATCTAAGAACAAAAGGGGTATTTTCGGATTTGGAAATTAAGAAACAAAAGGGGTGATTCATAACCAAAATTAAGATCAAATAAACTTAAATTTATAATCTTTGAAACCGACCCGAAATTTGATTTTTTGACCCAGATTCGACCCGACGCGGAACTCAAAAAACAGTGAAGAAAGCAAAAAATTTCAGATTCTTCAACACCAAAACCCAATAATTAACTTATATTTTCTGACTCTTTAAACAAGAACACATGCAACAAAAAAAATACCCTTAAGAAGATTTCGGATTTTTTAATTTCGAACTTCTCAATGATGAAGAACAACACTAGAAAATATAATACAACCTCCTTAATTTTCGGACCTAAAATTCGACCTCTAAAATGAAGAACAAGAGGGGGGTTTTATAGATGGTATCCCCCCCAACGTTCACCCCGTACCCCTTACAAAATTTGAGTTTGAATTTCAAAATAAAAGGGGGCAAAATCTAATTTTTTGGGGCGGATTTTTTGGGTATGGGTTATGGGTGGTGTCGGGGTTGGTGACCGACGTGTTTTGGGGGTGGGGGTAGGTCTAGGGATGGCAAGTGGGTATAATTTTATGGATTTTGCAGCGTACCTGCCCCAGTTGGGGAGGGTATGGGTATAACTTTGGCGGGTAGTAGGCGGGTATGAGTATTGAAAATGTACCCGCCACGGGTAGGAGGGTAGGTGGTGGATTTCCAGTTATACCCGCCTACCCGCCCCATAAGCCCATTACTATTTGTAGGCTGCATTTAGTAAGCCCATAAGCTGATAAGCCAGTATCAATAATTAATAAGCAGTAGGGTTTACTCTCATTCTTACTTACGCCTTCAGTTCACTTCTCAGAGCTCACTCATCTTTTTTCTTAACCCTTCCCTTACGTCTCCCTCTCACTTAAGCACTCTCAGTCTTCAGCATTCTCACTGTTACGCCTTCACAGCCTTCACAACTCACTTCTCAACCGTCTCTCGTTCTCTCTTACATGTATTCCTTCTAAGCTCTCACTCTAGTTTCTAGTGTGTTCTTATCTTCTCATTGATCCATAGTGGAAACACACCTAGGGTTTTCTAAATTTCCAGATCTCTGATACTGTTTCGAATATTATCTTCTTCGTATAGTCCATAGTGGGTTATGGAAGAAAGTAAAAGGAAGATATGTGCGCAATATGCGCTAATGCTATTGGCATGTTGCTTTTTCTCTCAGTTTTACGCTTCTTCTGATGTGGTAAGATTAATATCGGTAAATTTATGTTTGCGATTTTGTATTCTTTCAAAGAACCTAAGTCATGAAAGGCACACCAGTCCTTGTTCATTTGGTAGGTTGAATAAATTTAAATTATTCCTTGTTGGTTTCGACTTTAGACTTTTATCTGCTTACATGGTTTTTTTCGTGCCATATTATGTCTTTGACCCGGCGTGTTCAACTAGCAAGGTTTATTAACAATGGGCTAGAGATGTTGCTATGTCTGCTCTAAATGGGATAAATGGTAAAACCAATGTACATTTTAGTTTAGTCTCAAAGTTTAGATCTAATATACTCATTTGGTTTATTGTTTGAACAGAGACCTTTCAATTAATCTCATACTTCTTTTGCAGCAACTATATTTGCATATGGGCAGACAAGTAGTAGGAAGACATTAACAATGAGGGGAATAACTGAAAGTGTTGTTAACGACATTTATGAGCACATCAAATTTGTAAATCAATCTTTCTCCAGAATCTTTTCTTGTTTTATGATTGAGAAGTTGTGGTTTTGATATCCGAATTCTTTTTTTCTACATTACAGACTAATGAGAGGGACTTTGTGCTGAAATTCGTATGCTTTGCTGCTAAAGATATGTGGTTATTTCAACTGATGTTGCTGCTAAATATAGTTAAAGATATGAACACGTATGTTTACTGAATTGGGAGAAGAACCAGCAGTATCTTATTCTTTCCAGTTCTTTCCATGTATCATGTTCTTCCATTTAGCAGTAAAGATAGCTAGTTTAATGGTTTTTGTCTTGACCCAGGGCTTTCTTGTGAATGTTTCCTACCAGCAGTATCTTTTTCGGTGACTAGTTTAATGTTTTTTGTCTTGATTTGATTTCAAACTCTGAAATTCTATTGGCTAATTGGTTTTAGAGGGATTTCCCCCTCTTTTTCACATATCCCACACCGCTTGGGATTCAAAGTTTTCAGATTTTGAGTAAGGGAATTGATGGCTAAAGGGTTGATCAGGATTTAAAATTTTATACAGACGGGTATTAACGGGTGGCGGATATCCACTTGGGTGGTGAAGCGGGTGTGGATTTAAAAATATACCCGTCTAGGCAGGTATGAATGTTGAAATTGTACCCGCCACGGGTGGCGGGTATAAAATTGTTTGACGGATATGGGTGCGGGGTAGGGGGTACCCGAACCCGCCCCATCCAATTGACATCCCTAGATAGGTCGGCGACGTGATGGGGCAGAGGAGTGTCGGTTGAAAAATGTGTGTTTGGTTGAAAATGATTTTAGGGTTAGGTTTTGTTTTATGTTTAGGGTTAGTTTTAGGTTTAAGGGGGATAATGGGTGTTTGGTTGAGTGACCTTGGGGAAATTGGGCTGGGTGAGTTGGGCCGACGGCTTGGGGGTGGCCGGTTAGGCCTGGGTGAGTTGGGTTGATTTAATGTGGGTTGGTGAAAATGTTTTGGGTTTAAGGTTTAAGGTTTAAGGTTTAGGGAAATAAATGTGTTGTGGGTTAAAGTATAAAAGGGATTTCATATTAATAAAAAACTTTGAAGAAAGGTAAATTATTTAAAATAGAATAACGATGAGATAGTAATAAAACATAATATTTGCGAAATTCTTAATGCTTAATAGAATGCGATGCCGTTTTGCGAAAAATAAAATAACATAGAGTATTAGGATAAAAACTATGATTATGATTTTAAAAGGCAAATGGTTGTAGAAAAATGAATAATAATAATAATAATAATAATAATAATATTGAGAATAATATATATATATATATATATATATATATATATGCCTATATGTATATATATTAAAATTATTTTGAAGTGTCAAAAATATTTAAAATTGTAAATAAATCGGAAAAGGTGGGAATAAACTGGTTGTCAACAATCTCTACAGTTGGTTGAAGGTGTCTTAGAAGACGGGTCGAAATCAGATCTAGATAGAAGATTCATCTAGGCTAGATTTACTATTGTATATCATGTATATAAATCATTTACATTAATTAAAATAATCAAGGGATTATTCTTTTTCATGGTATTAGTAGTCTAGGGCAAACTTTTCCTTCTCCAAAAATACCCACCTTCCACCGCCCTACTCCTACCGGTGGCCGTCGACCGCCCTACTCCCTCCCTTCAAATTTTTTTCCACACCCTAATTCTCCTCTTGTTCTGTGATGATGTCTACCACAAAGAACACCTTTCATCCTGCCCTTGCAGTCTCCAATATCAAGAACAACATCCATCTCGTTCTTGAGATGAACAACGTCCATTACGCGACGTGGGCAGAACTATTTAAAAATCACACAAGGTCTAATAGAGTCCTCCATCACACCATCAAACCGAAAAAAGGCAAGGAGAAGGTTCCTACCACTGATGATGAAATAGAGTTGTGGGCAACTCTTGATGCTACGGTACTCCAATGGATTTATTCCACCGTCTCTACGGACCTCTTACAAACTATTATCGAACCCAATGCCACGGCAATGGAAGCTTGGAATAGGTTGCGTGATATATTTCAAGATAACAAAAATTCACGTGTCGTGACCCTTGAGCATGAATTCTCTCACATAAATATGAAGGATTTTTTGAATGCCTCCGCTTATTATCAACGGCTCAAGAGTTGTCGGATCAACTCAAGAACGTTGGCGTGCCCATCACTAATGATTGTCTTGTTCTTCATATGGTTGTAGACCTTACCAGGGCGTATAATGGAGTTGGAACTCTTCTTCGTCAAAGAAATCCTCTCCCACTGTTCTACCAGGCACGTTCCATGCTCACCTTAGAAGAAGCAAGATTGACTAAAAATGCGGCTACCGGAGCCAATTCCGCCATGATGGTGGCCACATCCCGCAAAACTGATGACTCTCAATCATTCTCTGAAAATTATGGTCAAAATCGTAATAACATGGGTGGTAAGAAGGGTCAAAACCATGGGAAAAATAGCGATGGCAGACATGGTGGTGGCAAGGGTGGTGACCGCGGCAATAATGGCGGCGGTAGTGGCGGACGATCAACCGGCGGCAGTGGCGGTCAAAAGAGGACCGGGCCACTGAACTCCTTGGCAGCAGGCTTGGGCCATTGGGCAGTGGCCCATGTTGCCCTGCCCCTTCCCTCTTCTAACTAGGCCAGGCCCACTGGACAAAACAGGCAGCAACAGCCTGGGCCGAGAAATAATTCGCCATGGCAACAGGCTGGCCTCAGCAGGCCTTTGTTGCTGCGGGCCCAACAGCAGTCCCGACCCACATGGACATCGAGGCAGCGATGCATACACTTGGATTAAATCCTCCGGATGCAAATTGGTACATGGACATTAGTGCTTCTTCTCACATGACGTCCGCACCAGGTAATCTCTCATCTTATTCCAATTTGAGAAAAAATTATGGCATAATTGTTAGTAATGGTACTACAATTCCAATTTGTGGTTATGGTCACACTATTTTGTCTCCCCCGAACCTACCTTTAGCCTTGAAAAATGTCCATCATGCTCCTCACTTAATTAAAAATTTGGTGTCTGTTAAGAAATTTACAACTGATAATTGAGTTTCTGTTGACTTTGACCCTTTTGAATTTTCTGTGAAGGATTTCTCGACGGGGATACCTCTAATGAGATATGATAGTCAGGGCGAGCTCTATCTCATCACCACCTCTACCACCACTACCACTAATCAAGCCACACCGTCAACGTTTGTCGCTTTAGTACTTTCCTTATGGCATGCACGTTTGGGTCATCCGAAAGCGTTTGTTCTTTCCTCCCTTAGCAACAATAAATTTATTGTGTGTAATAGTACGCATAGTACTAATGTTTGTCCTTCTTGTCCGCTTAAAAAATATGTTAATCTACCGTTTGTTGTCTCCAATTCTAGTACTTTGTTGCCATTTGATATTATTCATAGTGATTTGTGGATATCTCCCGTTTTGAGCTCTTTGGGCCACCGTTATTATGTGTTATTTTTGGATGATTATTCTAATTTTTTTGTGGACATTTCCTTCATCTAAAAAATCCCAAGTGTATTCCACATTCCTATCATTTAGAGCATTCATCCGTATCCAATTTGAACAGAAAATTAAAAACATTCAATGCGATAATGGAAGGGAATTTGATAATGGGCCATTTAGAAAATTTTGTAACATTAATGGTATATCTTTTCGGTTTTCTTGTCCACATACATCCTCACAAAATGGAAAGCATAGAGAAAAATACACACCATTAATAATATTATTCGGACATTACTAGCTCATGCTTCCTTACCACCTTCATTTTGGCATCATGCATTACAAATGGCTACTTACCTTCTTAAAATACTCCCTAGCAAAGGATTAACATTCCAATCTCCACTCCAAATTATTTATCATAAATACCATTCGTATTCTTACCTTAGGGTGTTTGGGTGTTTATGCTATCCTCTCTTCCCATCCACTACAATAAATAAACTTCAAGCTTGTTCTACCGCTTGTGTGTTTTTGGGTTATCCGTCGAATCATCGTGGTAACAAATGTTATGATTTATCCTCTAATAAAATCATAATTAGTCGTCATGTCCTTCTTTATGAAACCCAATTTCTGTTTGCTAAGTTGAATAATGTCGTGTCTAATTCTTATAATTTTTTGGATGATAGGCTATCACCGTATGTGGTCCACCATTTGGTTCGGCCCACCTCTTAGGATTTGGACCAGCAGACATCGGCAGGCCCGATGCCTACTGGCCCAGACCCTTCCCGTGGATAAATTCAGCTAGTAGGCCTACTGCCTGCTGGGCCAATCTACTCCCGTCACCCAAGTTTGCCAGCAGGCCCACTGCCTGCTGGCCCATCTTCTTCCGGTGTGTCCATACCAGCAGGTCTACTGCCTTCTGGCCCAGTTTTCGTCCCACGGTCCTCTCGGCTAGCAGGCCCACTGCCTGCTAGCCCAACTTGTGACCTCCCTCTCGGTCGAGTCAGTTCCGACGTCCCTACACCCATCCAGGTCCGGCCCACTTCTATTCCGAGTCAAGGGCCCGTTACACGTAGCCAACGGGGTATATTTAGACCAAAATGACATTTTAATCTCAACTCTAATGTCACTAAATCACCCCTACCACGTAACTCAGTGTCTGCCCATAGTGACCCGAATTGGAAAATGGTCATGGATGATGAATATAATACTCTTATTGAAAATAAGACGTAGGATTCGTTCTATGTGGATTTTCTCATAAGGAAAAATTTGATGGTTGTTTTGAGAGGCATAAGGTCCGTCTTGTAGGTTATGGCAAAACTCAACAGGTTGGCGTGGATTATGGAGAGACATTTAGTCCGATGATCAAACCGAAAACTATTCGCACTGTTCTCAGTCTGTCTCTCTCGAAAATATGGCTCATTCATCTGTTGGATGTGAAAAATACTTTCTTACACGGTGATCTCAAGGAAACTGTATACATACGTCAGCCCTTAGGAGGGACCATGATCATCCTAACCATGTGTGTTTGCTGAAGAAGTCCTTGTATGGGCTCAAACAGGCTCCTCAAGCCTGGTACAAAAGGTTTGCTTATTATGTGTCTACTATTGGATTTTCTCACAGCAAGTCGGATCACTCTCTATTCATCTACCGTCGTGGTACTTCTCTGGCATACATTTAGTTATATATGGATGATATTATATGGACTACCTCATCTGATAAACTGTGCAAGTCTATCATTTCTCTGCTCAACTCCGAATTTGCTATAAATGACTTGGGCCTTTGAGTTATTTTTTTGGTATAGCTGTAACTCGTCATGCATGTGGTCTATTTCTGTCCCAGAGAAAGTATGCAGCTGAGATTATTGACCGGAATGGCATGTCCTCCTATAAGTATCTCCTACTCATATTGACACCAAACCGAAGTTGAGTGCTCATTCTAGCACACCCTACGAAGATCCCTCCCACTATCGCAGTCTTGCAGGGGCTCTTCAGTATCTTACATTCACGAGACCCTATATTACTTATGCAGTGCAGCATGTGTGTTTATTTATGCATGATCCGAGGGAAGAATACATGCACTCTCTCAAACGCATTGTGAGTTACATTCAGGGCACTCTTGATTATGGTTTACACTTATATCCATCCTCCGTATCTACTCTTATGTCTTATATAGATGCTGATTGGGGTGGATGTCCAGTTACCAGACGCTCGACATCAGGTTATTGTATGTTTCTTTGTGATAACTTGGTCTCTTGGTCAGCTAAACGCCAGGCTACTTTATCGCGTTACAGCGCAGAAGCCGAGTATCGAGGGGTAGCCAATGTGATGTCTGAGTCCTGTTGGCTACCTAACCTCCTCTTAGAGCTTCATTTTCCTATTCAAAAAGCTATATTGGTATATTACGATAATGTTAGTGCGATATATCTCTCTGACAATCCGGTCCAACATCAGCGCACTAAACATATCGAGATGGATATTCACTTTGTTCGCGAAAATGTAGCTCGTGGACAAGTACGTGTCTTACATGTCCCTTCACGGTACCAAATTGCTGACATCTTTTCTAAGGGTCTTCCCTTAGTTCTGTTTGAAGATTTTAGGGACAGTCTCAGCGTACGACAACCGCCCACTATGACTGTGGGGGTGTGATAGAATATATGTAGTAAATTCCTTAGTAAATTATAATTATGGTAGTAGTCTTGTATTAGGAAAATGTTTATTTGATTTCCGTAATTATTGGCTAGGTTTACTATTGTATATCATGTATATAAACCCTTTACATTAATGAAAATAATCAAGGGATTATTCTCTTTCAATTTAGATATTCAAAAATTATACAAAAAGTACTATAAATTGATATTCTTCCATTATCAGTAAGGTAAAAAATAGTATCTTAAAATGTTAATTAGTGTTCATGCAGTTTGACATTTGAAAAGTGAAACATGACAATTATTTTGGGGCGAGGGGAGTAAGCGATTTCTTCACATTTATCTAAGTTTTGTTAGACAAAGTTAGATACCTGAGCTGGAGGCCAGGAGGTAGCATATATGGAATTAGTTGAGTTGCACACAAGCTGACACGAATACTACAACTATAAAAAAAAAATGATCTCTATGTTTGAGCTTGTCCAATCATCAAGCACTAAATCGATTAACACCGCCAATAGATTGGATCATCATAATCCCATATTAGAAAAAGCTAATTCTCCTTAATGCATTCATTTCATTGGTTCCCAAAGTGGATCATACAATTCATTTATTCCTTAGTTGTTTGTTGCAACATGAGTTGAATTTGAACAAGTGCCATTATATACAACCAATTTGGACATGACTTCATGACTCAATTAACTATAAAAAAAAATAAGCAAAATACCCCATTGTATAGCTAGGAGTTGTTTGTTGGTGGTTGCACTCAAAATTTTCTCTTATTGTCATATGGTTAGTGGTTGCACTTTTTAGATCAACAAAGTGTTCTACTCCTAAATAAGATAGTGAAATCTTCCTTTATTTATTTTATTTTTTTACTCCTATTGGACCATTTCTAAAGCTGATGATAAGTTGGTCCCATTGCCTTGTAAAAGAAAAGGTCAAACTCAGCTAGCTGTTTAACTCTAGTGCTTGAAGGGATTGTGGGATTGAATAGTGACCTACTTGTACTCAATTGTTATCAACATAGCATTGGACACTATTAACCAATTAATTAATACTTTATTCAAATGTCATAGAAAATCTAAGATAAAATGAACTGGAAGCATTATAGTATAATGGACGTGGAAAATTAAATGACCTAATTGTTAATGATGAAGGATGGAAATTCTTTTAGCATCTTATTAGACACGTGTTGGAAATTGCGGGTTATCCATTCTGTTTGTCTTTGCCAACCCATTGTCAAATCTTAAACTATTTTTATAAGTCAATTATTTTATCACTAGAAAATTCATACTTTTAAGGGTCTAAAATATTCTTGAATTATATTAGATTTGGTATAAAAATTATCTTGAACTTATATTAGTGTTATTGGGTCTATTTTATCCTTATTTTCAAGAGATCCATTTCAAAACTCAATTAACCATTTCATTTAATATGTGACACCTATCATTGGTTAGCCAATATAATTAACTTAAATTAATTAATTCTCAACCCATTAACGAGATCCACCAACCAAACCTCGACCCGCCCCAATTAAATCCCGTTGTTGATCATCTTCTTCGTTGAACTCGACTTTAAAATCGATTCAAGCCACCTTAATCTAGCTTCAAAGCACTTCAAAACTAAAATACAACTTCATAATGATACTAAGAACAGTAATCTGAATCACCCACTTCAAAATAAGCAATACATTATGGATGGTTTTTTTTTTTTGAAATCTCAATTAAAGGTTTATCCGAGCTTCAATGGTGTTAAACAGATTCTAAACCAGATTTTTTTTTCTCAATATGCAGGTGATTTACAATGAGTTCTAAGTTTTAAATACAACACCCATCAGATTCAAGGGAAAAATCGCACACTTACCAAAATTAAATTTATCTACTGATTTGGGAGTTCTCTCAAGATCAATTCGCCGGAAAACAAGGGTGATATCACCGGAGATTGGGTGGTGACTCGATGCTCTGTTTTTTGTGTTTTTTAATAAGCAGGGGTGGTGTTACGGTGGAACCGTTGGTGGTGCGAAACACAGGCGTTTTGGGCTGACGTTGGGGGCTTCAGGAGTGTTCTCTGATGGTGAAAATAGGTAGTTGCTATACGGTGGTGATGGGGCGGAGCAACGGTGTTTGATGGTGGTGGGAACGAAATTGAAGAAAGTGGCGTTAATAGCTTTTCACATGGTCGGAGATGACGGACTGTGTTGATTAAATGAGTTCTAAACTTCTAATTAATGAATTTTTTTCTTGGTTTGATGGGGATTTAAGTTGGGGCGGGTATGAATTATTAGGTGGATTCGGGTTATCGGTGGAATTTAATTAGTTTAGGTTAATTAAATAATAAAAAAGGTGCTACGTAATAAATTAAATTCTTAATTATATGATCGTTAAAAATAATGGCAAAATATATCGAATAGGTTAACATCGGGGGTATTTTGGAGCTGAAAGGTGAGTGGAGGGCATTTTTATATAAATCTAATAGTTCAAGGGCATTTTAGGCCCTTTTTCATTTTTATTTTGGTACTCTATATGTTTCAAGATATCATATCGCGTAGTTTCTTATTTCTCGATGTGTATTATTGTTTGTTGTCACATTTGTTTTGTATCTTGTTGTTTTACTGTCTCTTTTCTTTTAATCTTGCGTCAGTTCATTTTCTTCTGAGCCGAGAGTCTAACGAAAACAACATTTCTACCTTACAAAGGCAGAGTAAGGTCTGAGTACACATTATCCTCTCTAAATCCTACTTATGGAATCACAATATTGTTATTGTTGTTGTACTCTGTATGTTTGATTTTACGTACACTACTTATTATCTAAACTTGGTTGCAATTTTGGGAATACTTTCTAAAGAAAATAATGTAATTTGAAAGGGGTCATTATATGTAATTTTTAGTTAAGTAAATTTAAATCTTAAGAAGACATTAATGTTTGACATTATATCGAAAAAATAGGGAATTTACCAGGTCGAATCCCCTCATTCTTTTGGCACACAAAATCAAGAGAGAAAGTCATCCAAACAGATAAGGCACATTGCATTATGCATGAATACCTTCCAAATATCAGTTGACTTTTTTCCAAATTCTTTTCTTTTCATTTACTTCCTCCGATCCATTGTAATTGTCATATTCACCTTTTTCATCATTTTAATCTCTCCACATATATTAGAGTAAAAGTAAAAGAATTCTATCTAATTTTTTAAAGTGACAAATATTTTAGATCAATTAGTTTTAGTAACCACAATAAATAAATTGAACCAGGGAGAGTAGTGTTAAAGGTTCTCCATAGCAGCAAAGTTATATTTATATAGATTGATTTGTTAAACCATAGGTGCTCATTATAACTTATTACTCGCAAAATGACAAATTTTAATTCAATCACTTCACCAGTAAAATGCTCTAATCATCTAAGAGATAAGGGAAGAAACCAAAAAAAAATGGGGAAAAACGAAAGAGTTAATTGTACATACAGAAAGTCCATTAGACAGGGCCAACAGATTAATTGCTTGTTTTATTTTTATTTAGAAAAATGACACTTTATTATTGCAATGACATGATGGCGACACTATATTGCTATGCCTTTTTGTGTAACAAAAAGGACCCACCTTCTATTCATGTTTTAGACTTTCTGAGACCCCTTCATAAAAATCATAAACCAAACCTCATCCACTACCAACAAACAGTAGTAGTACTAGTTATAAAAGATTCAATGTGAACACAAGAACTCTTTTTTTTTTTGTTCCACATGTACTGGAAAATTTACTGTTCAAAGATCAACTATTTACATGAAAATATTACAAGGAAAAGCACAAAAGAAACACCAAAAAGGCACCTCAGATATTATACAAAAGATGGAGCAAATTGCACAAGCGTGCAAGAATTGCTCACAAATCGTGCTAGGGGTCATTATCATAGTCATGTAAAAGATCATGTCCTACACAATTAGTCCCACCCTATACAAAAACAAGTCACAGTAATCTCAAGCTTAAAGCCACTAAAGCACATCTTAAGTTGAAATCCTCAGTTTAGGATTCGGAGAAACATCGCGTAAAAAAGACTAATAGGACGAGAATCTTCAGTTCTAAGGCTGTTCATGCTACCAAAAGCAACAAACCAAAACACCTCAGAGCCTATGTTAAGAAAAGGAACTCCAGTACTTATCAGCCCCATTGGTGGGGTTGAAAGTGCAATTTCATCATTTGAGATAGTTCAGCTACGACGAATGCCCATGAAATAGTTAAAGTCGTGGTGCTGGACACCCAACTGCTTTAGCCAAGAATCTGCCACACTAAAAAGTGATGACAGCCTCTCTTGGTCTCTTCCACTCCTGTCCGAAAGCCACACATCGCCCTGCATCTTGTAAGTGCCCAAACCGAAAGACGGAAGAGGGATACTTTCTCCTTCCTTTCGCTTCCGTTTACCATTCTCCATGTCATCGTCAAGGTCCATATCTGCACCATTAGAACAAAAGATTGGTGTAAAATATTCTCTATGCCATCACTCGTGAGACGAGAATGGAAAGGGAAAAGCAACGGTGAAGTCGAAGTTCAAAGAATCAAAGGAAAGATCGAATAATACCTTGAAAAGAAGAAGAAAGGGTATGGAATGTGAGAAAGCATGCTGACAAGTCTTTAATGGTTCTTCCCATAGGAATGTGATATATCGGATACCTGTAATTCAATTCGAATTAGGGTTAGTGACAAATTCCTTCTTTTGTTCCCCTTGCTGGTCGCAATACCAAAAGGATGCAGGATCAACTTAAGTGTCACGATATAAAATGCACTACAGGGAAAACAAGGTCCAATTGAATACCTATAGAGTAGCAAGTAAACCTTTTTTACATGTCCCAGAAATATAAGTACTTAACAACAATTTTACGCGTATAATTAACTTGACAAAAGCTACTTCAATAAACCATCAGTTCCATGATCATAAAGGGAACAGAGAGACAGAGAGAGTTGACATACCAAGCAACTGACATCCAACTTGCTGGTGAAAGATCTACACTTCTCAATGACATTAATCCAGGGAATCTTTCAGCGAAACCACTAATCTACAAGCAAAGGGAATTGGATCTTTGAGTCAAATAACTTGTTAAACAAAGCAATATATGCTAAAAATTTAAGCCACATGCTTCACATGGAATCTTATTTATCTATTCAAATAAAGAATCATTCTATAACTCAGTGCATAAAGAAAGAACAAATGCTTCTAATTGTGCCTGAATACCATAAACAAAGATGAGTGGTTGATTAAGTCACACAAAACAGAAAAAGAACAATACTGTAATAGATATGTCACCAATGATTCTAGGGGGATAAAAGGATAAAAAGGCATGTAGATTTGTATTTACAAATCACAAGTTAAGATATACTAATCATCCCTATAAACATAACATTCCCAGTGAGACCTTTCCTTCTTATCAAAATTTCATATGAAAGGGGGTTAAGAAAAGAGGAAACTGAAGATACAACAACATAACCAGTGAAATCCCACAAAGTGGGGTCTGGGAGGGTAGATTGTACGCAGACCTTACCTCTACCTTGAGAGGTAGAGAGGTTGTTTCCGGTAGACCCTCGGCATAAAAATAAGAAAATCAAAGCATTACCCAAAGGAAATAACTAGAACGAATAAGTCATGTCAAAATACTAAAACTGGAGATAGAAGAAACAATAAATATACAACTAAACTTATGTGATACTATCTACCACATACAATTGCTATAGCACTAGCTACCAGTACAAATTTTGGGTCAAAAGAAGACTTTCACAAGTAAAAAATAGATGCTAAAGTTTTAAAAAAAAAAGGTGTAAAAGTTCTGGTTAGCTTCTTGAGATTGACATGATCAGGGTAAAAAACTATACCTTGTCCATCAAAGGAACTCTTCCATACGGAGTTGATCTCTCAAAATACTGAAAATAAAGATATCCCAATCTATCATTCATCTGCCAAAGACTATCACCTTCCTCAGATGAACATCCATCCCATCTTGATAGCTTTTCACTTTCACTCTCATCACTAAACGAATCGCTGAACGAATCCCTCGTTTCGCAAACACTCTCCGTCTCTTCCCTACAAAAAATGATAAAAAATGCAGTTTCTAATAAGCAATTAACAAACTTAACAAATGATCTAACCTTTGGGTAGGGGCAGATCTATATATTCAAAATTAAAATTATTTTTTATGTATATATAGTAGATATGCAATCCCCTTGACTTATTTTTGTATTTACTTCTTATATTTTCAACCCTTTTAGTAAAAATCTTGATTTCGCAATTGCTTTAGGAACACACACAATTACCAACATAAACAACAATTCATTAGCCCATTTAGCTTCAATAGAACATATACTTTGACAGGCTCAACTTGTTACACAAACAATGCTTTGTTACTTACAAATTCAAGAAAAATACCAAAAAAAAATGTACCACCAAAATATTTTATTTATTTACCTGAGAAAATTAATAGATGACCTGCTGATAAAGATTTGAATAGCAGAAAGATAAGGATTTACCTGAGAAAATTAATAGATGACCTGCTGATAAAGATTTGAATAGCAGAAAGATAAGGCACATAATATTGGACTAATGTTTCGCTTGTATCTGTTTTAATAGGAACTCCAGCTCCATAAGCACTCCATTCATCATAACAATTCCAAAGATCACCCAAAGTAAAATTTTCAACTTTTTCTCTTTCCCATGGATGCCATAACCTATTTAAATTCCTTATCTCACTCTGCACATAACAAAAAAAAACAATCATAACATATCACATTCTTGAAATTAAAATAAATAAAAAAAGAACAATACCTGTGGTAGAAACTGGGAAGGGACTAATGGTGTGGTGCATTCCAAGAAACAATCAAGATTTGATTGCAATGACCCCTTTTCCATTGACATGATTATTATTCAAGAAAAGGGGTGAACACACAAAAGAAACAGAGGAGAAGAGAGAAAAAACAAAACACAAAGTAGAAATGGGAAATAAAGAAAGAAGGAGAGAAAAAGACGGGATTGTATTTAGTAAGTGAATAAGAGGAGAATATAACTCGGTCTATATAGTATATACAAGGTTGAATAATATTTTTGACGTTTGGACAACTAATATTATTATTATATAGAAGAAGAAAAAAGGAAGACAGAAAGTCTTTTTTAAAACTAACTTTATACTATTATCTTTTTCCGGTCATTGCAAACCAATAAATCCGGCTTAATGTTCTCTTTGTTAAATATACACATGTATATCGTATGTATATTCAGTCTCGGTTTAATGTATATGGTCGTGTATATAGTCTCGGCTTTAGGTAATATTTAGTCTTCTAGTTTAGGTAATGTTGTGGTGTAATTATTATTGTACATTTATCATAATATTTGTATTACCATAATTATATAGTTAGTGTCCAAGTAGAATAAAGTTTTAGGAATATGATTTTTCTATTATGGAAATATGTAAATTGTATATATACTCTTTCAATTAATGAAAATAATCAAGGGATTATTTCTTTCAAGGTATCAGAAGTCTAAGTCAAACAACAATTTCTCTCCCTAAAATTCTTGTTCTTCGGCCAAGCTTACACTGAGCCTCCCTCCTCGGATTCTACACCTCTTTCCTCTCTCAAAGTCTCTCTTCCAAATCCATCTATCTCTTATTGTTCTTTCGTTATGTCTACGTCAAAGAACACGTTTCACCCTGCCCTTGTTGTTTCTAACATCAAGAATCATATCCCTCTAATTCTTGAAATAGAAAACATCCAATACGTAACGTGGTCCAAGTTGTTCAAAATTCACGCTCGTTCGCATCAAGTCATCCACCACATAATCCACGCGGCTCCTGAAGATACGGAGGTGCCTCAACGCGAGGATGATCCTAAATTATGGACCACACTTGATTCCACCGTCCTTCAGTGGATTTATTCTACGATCTCTACCAACCTATTGCAGATGATTATTGAGCCAGACGATACGGCGATGGCTGCGTGGGATAGGTTGCGTGACATATTCCAAGATAATCAAAATTTCAGAGCTGTTACCCTTGAACATAATTTTTCCACGTCAACATGGAAAATTTTCCAAACATTTCAGCTTACTGCAAAAGGTTGAAAGAATTGGCGGACCAACTCCGCAACGTTGGTGCGCCAGTTAGTGAAGATCGTCTTGTTCTACAGGTGGTTGCTGACTTATCCGAGGCCTATAGTGACGTTGGAACTCTCCTTCGTCAAAGTAATCCTCTTCCGAAGTTCTATCAGACCCGCTCCATGCTTACCTTTGAAGAAGTCGGCTTGGCTAAAAAGACGGCTACTAGTGCCAGTCCCGTGGTCATGATGACATCCTCCACTAATACTCAAAATTTTGGTGACAATTCGAACCAAAATCGGTCTCATGGTGGCGGAAAAAATAGTCGGAAAAATAATGACAGAAATCGCGAGGGGAAACGCGGAGGTTCCGGCAATGATAACGGTGGTAGAGGACAATATCCCCGATACAATAGGCCACCGACCCACTGGTCCAGCCTTAGGCCATTGGGCCGTGGGCCTAGAATAGTGGGTAGTGGCCCAACAGCCCAGCTTTACCGTCAGCTCCTGCCCAGTTCCAGTGGCCTTTCCAGCAGCCTCCTCGGCCCAATACCAATTAGGCCAGTGGTTCTTCCCGAAGCAGCACTAGGCCGGGGCAGCACGTAGTGGTACTTGGGCCCCGGCCTCCATAAGCCCACCATGCAGTAGGCCCCACTCAGACCGATATTGAGGCTGCGATGCACACACTTGGTTTGACTCCACCGGAGCCGAATTGGTATATGGACACCGGTGCCCTACCCACATGACATCCGATTCAGGTACTCTCTCGTCTTATTCCAATTTGAGCAACCCTCGTAGCATAATTGTTGGTAATGGTAATTCTATTCCAATTCGTGGTTATGGTCATAAAACTTTGTCCCCCCCCGTCCATTCCTTATTTTGAAAAATACCCTACATGCCTCTAAATTGATTAAAAACTTAGTGTTTGTCCATAAATTCACTACTGATAATTCTGTGTCTATTGAATTTGATCCGTTTGGTTCCTCTGTGAAGGATTTCAAGACGGGGAGTCCTCTCATGAGGTGTCATAGTAGGGGAGATCTTTATCCTATCACGACATGTTCCGGTCTATCGAGTCAAGCCTTGCCGTCAGCGTTTGCAACCCTTGCTCCTTCATTGTGGCATGCTCGTCTTGGTCATTCGGGGTCGTCTATTTTGTCTTCCTTAGATAAAAATAATTTTATTTCATGTAAGGGTGCGCATAGTACTCCGAATTGTCATTCTTGTTCTTTAGGAAAAATTGTTAGGTTGCCATTTGTAGACTCTAATTCTCATACTTTAATTCCATTTGATATTATTCATAGCGACTTATGGACGTCTCATGTTCTTAGCTCTTTGGGTCATCGGTATTATGTTCTCTTTTTGGATGATTATTCAAATTTTTATGGACTTTTCCGATAGCGAAAAAATCTCAAGGTTTTTTCATCTTCTTAAAATTTAGAGCATTCATTAGAACCCAATTCGAACGAGAAATAAAAATTATTCAATGTGATAATGGCAGAGAATATGACAACGTGGTATTTCAGGAATTTTGTGCAACTAATAGGATCAATTTTCATTTTTCTTGCCATCATACGTCTTCACAAAATGGGAAAGCCGAAAGCAAAATTCGTACCATTAATAACATTGTCCGAACTCTATTGATTCATGCTTCCGTACCCCCTTATTTTTGGCATCATGCTCTACAAATGGCTACATATCTTCTTAACATTCTTCCTTCCAAAGGTTTGACATATTCATCCCCTCTTCAAATTTTATATAATAAGACTTCTTCGTAATCCCATCTTAAGATCTTTGGGTGCTTATGTTATCCACTCTTTCCGTCCACCAGAATTAACAAACTTCAGGCCCGGTCTACCCCTTGTGTGTTTTTGGGTTTTCCGTCAAATCACCGTGGTTACAAATGTTTTGACTTATCATCTAATAAAATCATCATTAGTCGCCATGTAATTTTTTATGAATCCCAATTTCCGTTTGCTACGGTTAGTATTCCCGTGCCTAATTCGTATAATTTTTTGAATGATGATATATCTCCGTATATTATTCACCATTTCTCGGACGTGTCCTGCACCCCAAATCCAACAGCGGGCCCACTACCCGCCGGCCCCACTGTTTCATCTCTAGTTATTATTCCAGCCGCTGAGTCCAGTCCCGTAACTGGGCCAGTGATTGTAAATGGGCCAAATACCCAGCCCATTACCGCCACTGTTCCAGTCCATGTTTCCCATTCTCGTTACCGAGTTGGGCCAGCAGGCCAACTGCATGCTGTCCAGTCCGTCCCGAGTCAAAAAAATTCCCAAAATCCGCCCAATTTTCCCCCGAGTCATAGACCGGTCACTCGTAGTCAATGGGGTATTTTTAAACCAAAAAGATATTTTAATTTAAATTCTAATATTCTTAAATCACCCTTACCCCGTAATCATGTATCTGCGTTAAATGACCCGAATTGGAAAATTACTATGACCGATGAATATAATGTTCTTATTGATAATAAGATGTGGGAGTTGGTGCCCCGTCCATCTGGTGTTAATATTATTAGGTCTATGTGGATTTTTGCTCATAAGGGCAATTCAGACGGTTCGTTTGCAAGGCATAAGGCTCGGCTTGTGGGTGATGGTAAGACTCAACAGGTTGGTGTGGACTGTGGTGAGACGTTTAGTCTGGTGGTCAAGCCGGCTACCATTCGCATTATGCTCAGCTTGGCTCTTTCGAAAGCATGACCCGTTCATCTGTTAGATGTGAATAATGTTTTCTTACATGGTGATCTCAAGAAAATAGTCTATATGCATCAACCCTTGGGGTTTAGGGATCCCAAATATCCTCATCATGTCTGTTTGTTGAAAAAGTCCTTATATGGCTTAAGTAGTCTCCACGGGCCTGGTATAAGAGGTTTGCCGACTATATTTCGACTATTGGGTTCACTCACAGCAGGTCGGATAATTCCTTGTTCATATATCGTCGTGGTTCTTCCTTGTCTTATATACTATTATATGTGCATGATATTATCTTGACTGCCTCTTCCGATGCTTTACGTCAGTCTATCATGACAATGCTCGATTCTGAGTTTGCTATGAAAGACTTGGGGCCCTTGAGTTTTTTTTGGGATTGTTGTCACTCGCCATGCAGGTGGGTTATTCTTATCCCAAATGAAGTATGCAGCTGAGATCATTGAGAGGGCTGGGATGTCATCCTGTAAGTCTACTTCCACTCTAGTTGATACTAAGCCCAAGCTTGGTGCTGCAGCCGGCGCACCATACGAGGATCCGACCCGATATCGCAGTCTTGCAGGGGCCCTTCAGTATCTTACATTCACGAGACCATATATTACGTATGTCGTACAGTAGATGTGTTTGTTTATGCATGATCCCAGGGTTGAGCACATGAATGCGTTCAAACGCATCATTCGGTATATTCAGGGGACACTTGACTATGACTTGTATTTATATCCTTCATCGATGTCCACACTTGTCTCCTATACATATGCTGATTGGGGTGGTTGTCCGGACACCAGACGGTCTACGTCTGGCTATTGTATGTTTCTTGGTAATAACTTGGTCTCATGGTCTGCGAAACATCAGTCGACGTTGTCCCGCTATAGTGTAGAGGCCGAGTATCGAGGGGTAGCTAATGTGGTCTCGGAATCATGTTGGTTACGTAATTTATTGTTAGAGCTTCATTGTCCTATTCAGAAAGCGACATTGGTTTATTGTGATAATGTTAGTGTCATCTACCTTTCTGGTAATCCGGTTCAGCACCAACGCACTAAACATATCGAGATGGAAATTCACTTTGTTCGTGAAAAGGTAGCTCGTGGACAAGTACGCGTCTACCATGTCTCTTCCAGGTATCAAATTGCAGACATCTTTACAAAGGGTCTTCCCTCGGTCCTTTTTGAAGATTTTAGGGACAGACTCAGCATATGAAGATCGTCCGCTATGAATGCAGGGGTGTCAAATATACATACGATATACACAATATACACGTGTATAACGTATGTATATTCAGTCTCGATTTAGTATATATGGCCGTGTATATAGTCTCGGCTTTAGGTAAGGTTTTAGTCTCCTAGTTTAGGTAATGTTGTGGTGTAATTATTATTGTATACTTACCATAATATTTGTATTACCATAATTGTATAGTTAGTGTCAAAGTAGAATAAGGTTTTAGGAGTAGAATAGAAATAAGATTTTCCTATTATGGAAATATGTAAATTGTATATATATTTTTTCAATTAACGAAAATAATCAAGGGACTCTTATTTCAGTCAAAAACCAAAAATCTAGTAAGGAAAACAGTATAAACCTCTCAAAGAGTTTCAATCTTAAAGTTTATAATTTTTTTCTTTCATTAAACTTAAAGAAACACAAACCCAAGAGAAAAAAAAGGACTTGTCTTGAAATACAAATGAAAATATAACCGACCCACAAAGCAAAAAACAAACAAACTGAGTACACAACAAGTGCTGCTGTGCTTAGCTTTCTGGTTTTTAGTTTTTTTTTCTCTGGAAACTGACGTACTATGCTAACCAAAAAAGTAAAACAAACAAAGTAGAGCCGCGAGTTTCGCGTAATCAAAGAAAATGAAGAGAAAAGTTATGTTAAGACGTTTGTATCACGTGAAGAAACCAAGCGTCTTTCTTTCAATTTGAGAATTTGAGGAACAAGTGGAAGGTTTTTGTAAACTAGAGAAAATGATGGGGAGGGGGGGGGGGACCATAGATATAACCTTTTCTCAACGGAATTCCATGGTTTCTGATAATAAAGGAATCAACTTCTTAATAAAAACAACACATATTTGGATAGGAGTATATTGCTATTACTATTCAAAATTATAAAACAATTTAATAGTCATAAGTTTTTAATGTTTTCTTATTGTATAATGATCTGAACTAAATTTTGTAATGTTGCTCCTAGATTTTTGGTGAACTGTTGAACTTGACTGGAAAAAAGAACTAGACTATGTGTGTATTTGAAAGGGGGAGTTAGTAGTAGTTGGGATATAATTAAGGGCATGAGAGTGGAAAATCTTACATTAAATGACTTTTGGTGTCTTTCATATTTTCCCTTCTTTTTTTCTGTATAGTTATCTAGTATTGGTATTTATTGTCTTTCATGAATTCAGATTCATATCGTGTATCACTCGTTAAAGAATGAAATGATTTATGTTAGGAATATTTTTATTTTAAGATATGTAGTTAAGGGCAAAGGTGGAACTAGCGTATCGGTTAGGAATTCGATCAAATTCAATAGCTTTAATTCAAACTCTGCATTTGTCTTGAAAATATTATTAAATATGTTTCAATTATTAATTTCAAATCTAATAACTTAATTATTTTTTTAGGGGGAACTACCCAGTTACAAAATCAGAACCTGAATGGTGTTTTATTAATTGTTAAAAAAATTACATGAAAAGGAGAGGGGGGAGGGGACTTAAACCTGACCTCCATGCAGAATGAAAATTGACATATCCAAATTTTATGCATGTTGGGCGAAGCCTATGTACAAGAACCTAGAGGATGCTATATGATGCATGTCCTAGAGGGGAAGGCGTATTCCTGCATGGAAGATTGCCTAAATGATGCATGCTTACCTAGTACAGGAAACACCTATCACTTATCTTTAGTTAGTGATAGATGCTCCATGTATTACATGTGTTCTAATGCAATTAATATATTGCCCCTAGTCTGTACATACAGTCAACTTAATTCAAGGTGAATCAAAGCTGAAAGAATTGTTATTCTGAATTCTAGTTCTGATACTTGGTAGACCTCATCTGTCTATGTTAGGATACCTCTCACTGATTGTGGTAGATTCAGGAAGTCATTGTAAGTAATAATATCATTGTAAGTAACAATATCATTGTGAGAGCGAATGAGTTGAGCTAACTTATCTGCAGCTTGGTTTGCCTCTCTTATGTAATGTCTGATCTGGATATGACTCTGAATCAGCAGCTTTTGTACCCAGCTAATAACTTGAGAAATGCTCTAGGGGAGTTTTATCTTGTCTTGAACAACTTGGACCAGAATTAGTGAATTCACTTCTATGATATTTTTTTCTCCAATCATTGGAAATACATCATTCAAATCCATGTTGTAATGTCTTTGCCTCAGCCCAGTTGCTAGTGCCTTGTTCCAGATTTATGATGTAGGCTGATATGAGTTTACCTATATCTATTCTGATTATTCCACCTTCTCCACACCCCTCTCCCCTGTAACTGCCATCACTGTTTAGTTTGATGAAGGTGGGGTGATGGGTGTTATTTCATAATTTTGATGCTCAACCTGTAATGCATGGTGTTCAATTTGCTGCACATAGTGGTCCAGTATGTTTCTTCTTTGATGAGAGGAAATTGTGATATGATAATCTGCAGGATGTGGGATGTTATATTCTTCATGGACTAGGAATTGTTGAACTTTAAATAGTTGAATTTAATATTGCATCTTGCTTTTCATATCACCCAACATACTATTTGAGGCAAGACCCCTTTAACCAGTTTTGCTACAGGATTTTTAGTTTTTCAATTCCAACAATAGACCATTATTCGTCTAAGAGGGGTGTTCTGCACATTGAAACCCAGAGGCTGACATACCCTCAACCAAAGTTCTTGGGCTAGATCACTTTGGCCAAACAAGTGTTCTATTGTCTATATCTTGCGAGAACTGCAGCAACAACTGTTATCAATCCGTATTTCAAAAAAAACCAGTAAATAATAATAACTGAAAATAAACAGAATCGGTGTTGAAAAATAAGAATAATTTTTCAGAATATAATCGAGCCCACTTAGTTCAAAGTGTGTCCTTAAGGAAATTATTCCCCTCACAGTACTCGAGGTTGATGGAATATCCCCTCCCAGGATAGAACGATTATCTTACCAGAATAGTAGTACTCCAAATTCAGGTAGCGGCGAACCACTCAACGGCAGTATATCACACAGAATTTATTTGTGCAGAAGAAGAAGTAGTTTTTGTTGTTCAGAAAATTCGTAAGTAAAATTATGAGGAATCAAACGAATTTATAGCCATGGAAGTACTGTTTCTGAAGGTTTGCAACCCTTCGAACGACCACTAAAAGCGGTGGGAAATTTAAATATGGGAAAGAAACCGGGTCGCGGGTCAGACACGCGGATCCGGGTCACTAACGGGTAGGATTGGATAAGTTAATTAATTTAATTAAATAATAATTAAAAATTAAAGAAAATTTGGTCATTATCAATCAGATCATTTGACCAAATCCAAATCCAAATCTGAAGCCGAAGCCGAGCCGAGCGACGATGACGGCACGAGGGGAGACCCTCTTCTTAACCCTTTAGCAACAAGAAGGAGTACTTCTACTTATAAGTAGAAGAACTTTTCTTTCCACTACCGATGTGGGACAAATGCCTCCCTCCATTTCCCATTCAATCTATCATTTAAACCCAACAATCCCCCACATGAATGGGGAATGGCTATAAGATAAAGGAATGCGCGGACAAGTGTGATATACAAGCGAGAATTGACTGCATCTGGATAAGTAGGTTTCCCTTTGAACTTTCCGTAGTGAACTTATATTGGATATACTCGATCAATCGGTAGATTTGATATCTTTGAACCGTCGAACTTTGTTGTATACCTAGACAACATAAGTCACACAATCAACCTTCAACCGTTTATGGTTCTCACGGTTGTGTGTTCGTTTCAGCCATGAACACCTCCTAGTTTCATGAGTGTGTAGAGAATGGGCATTCACTGTCATTCCCCTTTAAAGCGGCTTACACTTAACACTCACATAGGTGATTTCTAAGCATGTGGTCCTCGGCCTTGTCCAATCCTACCTGTTAGTGATCCGAGAATGGGTTGAGTTATTTGACAGTGTTGAACCGTCAGTCACAACTTTGTTTGATCTCCTTGAACCTAGCTCTTGGGATCTCCAGTCTGCTAGGTAGAGTTACCGCCATGATGACTTGTCATCGGCCTTAACCCCATTCCCATTGATGATCTACTGACTCCCTCTCTAGATAAGCCTTTTGTAAGCGGATCCGCCACGTTATCTCTTGACTTTACATAGTCAATCGTGATAACGCTACTAGAGAAGAGTTGTCTAACGGTATTGTGTCTCCGTCGTATGTGACGAGATTTTCCGTTATACATTACGCTCCCTGCCCTACCTATTGCTGCTTGACTGTCACAATGTATACATATAGGAGCCAAAGGTTTGGGCCAGAATGGAATATCTTCTAAGAAATTCCGGAGCCATTCAACTTCTTCACCGGCCTTGTCTAAAGCTATAAATTCAGATTCCATTGTAGAGCGGGCGATGCATGTCTGTTTTGATGATTTCCAAGACACTGCTCCTCCACCAACGGTGAAAATATATCCACTCGTGGATTTAACTTCAGATGATCCAGTGATCCAGTTTGCATCACTATATCCCTCAATTACTGCGAGATATTTATTATAATGCAAAGCATAGGTTTGAGTGTGTTTTAAATACCCCAAGACTCGTTTCATTGCCATCCAATGAGTTTGATTGGGATTACTCGTGAATCGACTCAGCTTGCTTATAGCACATGATATATCTGGTCGTGTACAATTCATAATATACATCAAACTTCCCAAAACTCGTGCATAGTCCAATTGTGAGTCACTTTCACCTTCATTCTTTTGAAGTGCAAAACTTACATCAATTGGAGTCTTTACAACATTGAAATTTAAATACTTAAACTTGTCAAGTACTCTTTCAATATAATGAGACTGCGATAATGCTAGACCTTGTGGATCTTTATGAATTCTGATGCCTAAGATCAAATCAGCAACTCCTAAGTCTTTCATATCAAATTTGCTAGCCAGCATACGCTTCGTAGCATTTACATTGGTAATATCTCTACTCATTATCAACATGTCATCAACATATAAACAAACAATGACTTCATGATTTGGAGTATTTTTAATGTAAACACATTTGTCACACTCATTAATCTTAAATCCATTTGCCAACATTGTTTGGTCAAATTTCGCATGCCATTGTTTGGGTGCTTGTTTAAGTCCATAAAGTGACTTAACAAGTTTGCACACTTTCCTTTCTTTACCAGGAACCACAAAACCCTCAGGTTGTTCCATGTAAATTTCTTCCTCCAATTCTCCATTTAAGAAAGCTGTCTTGACATCCATTTGATGGATTTCAAGACCATATCTGACTTGCCAAGTGCCACTAACACCCGAATATATGTTATTCTTGTTACCGGCGAGTATGTGTCAAAGTAATCAAGGCCTTCTTTTTGTCTATAACATTTGACCACAAGTCTTTCCTTATATTTGTCAATAGTGCCATCAGCTTTCATTTTCCTTTTAAAAATCCATTTTGATCCTAAAGGTTTATTTCCAGGAGGAAGAACAACCAATTCCCATGTATGGTTGTTCAAAATTGATTCAATCTCACTATTGACTGCCTCTTTCCAAAATGCTGAATCAGAAGAAGACATCGCTGCTTTAAATGTTTGAGGCTCATTTTCAAGCAAAAATGTCACAAAATCTGGTCCAAATGAAGTAGATGTCCTTTGACGTTTGGTACGCCTTGCATCCTCTTTACTTGGTGTATTTTCCTTTAGTTCTTCCCGCAGTCGTTTAGATCTTTCACTTGACGACTCACATTCAGT
The DNA here is from genome assembly GCA_029783415.1 of Anisodus acutangulus. NCBI lineage: Eukaryota > Viridiplantae > Streptophyta > Magnoliopsida > Solanales > Solanaceae > Anisodus > Anisodus acutangulus. The sequence continues at coordinate 27,527,275 of CM056491.1, forward strand.
TTTATACGGATAAATTTTTTCAAAGAATTCAGCATTATTTGATTCAATTACCGTATTAACATGAATTTCGAGATTGTCCGATTTGTGAACCAAAAACCGACAAGCTTTGCTGTTTGTAGCATAGCCAATAAAAACACAATCCACAGTTTTTGGTCCGATTTTTACCCTTTTGGGCAAAGGAACTTGGACCTTTGCTAAACACCCCCACACTTTGAAATATTTCAAGTTGGATTTTCTTCCTTTCCATAGTTCATATGGAATAGATTGTGTTTTGCTGTGGGGCACCCTGTTGAGTATTCAGTTAGCTGTAAGGATAGCTTCCCCCCACAAGTTTTGCGGTAAACCGGAACTTATTAGTAAGACATTCATCATTTCCTTTAATGTTCGGTTTTTCCTTTCCGCAATTCCATTTGATTGTGGTGTGTAAGGGGTAGTAGTTTGATGAATAATTCCATATTATAAACATATCTCTGCAAAAGGAGATTCGTACTCTCCACCCCTATCACTTCTAATCATTTTTATCTTTTTATTCAATTGATTTTCCATTTCGTTCTTGTATTGCTTAAATGCATCAATTGCTTCATCCTTACTATTAAGTAAATACACATAACAATATCGAGTGTAATCGTCAATAAAAGGTATAAAATACTTTTTCCCACCGCGAAATGGTATTGACTTCATATCACATATATCTGTGTGAATTAAGTCTAAAGGATTTGAATTCCTATCAATAGACTTATATGGATGTTTAACAAACTTAGATTCAACACAGATTTCACATTTAGATTTATTACACTCGAATTTAGGCAATACTTCTAAATTAATCAATTTTCACAAGGTTTTGTAGTTGACATGTCCTAAACGAATATGCCATAAATCATTTGACTCCAATAAGTAAGACGAAGCTGAATTTTCATTAATACTGTCAACAATCATTACATTGAGTTTGAAAAGGCCCTCGGTGAGGTATCTCTTTCCTATGAACAAATCATTCTTACTTATTACAATTTTCTCACTAACCAACATGCACTTAAACCCGTTTTTGACGAGTAGTCCGGCTGAAACTAAATTCTTCCGAATTGTTGGAACGTGCATAACATTGTTGAGAGTCAGGACCTTGCCGGAAGTCATCTTCAGAAGTATTTTCCCATATCCTTCAACCTTGGCTGTTGCAGTATTTCCCATAAACAGTACCTCTTCGGGTCCAGCGGGAGCATAAGTTGCAAATGCTTCTTTTGTAGCGCAAACATGTCGAGTGGCACCAGAATCAAGCCACCACTCCTTTGGGTTTCCAACCAAATTGCACTCCGATAGCATTGCACACAGATCATCCATATCATCATTCTTTTCCACCATATTGGCTTGTCCTTTTCCCTTGTTCTTTTTCGGGAGACGACAATCTGGGGCTTTGTGGCCAGCTTTCCCACAATTAAAGCAGTTGCCCTTGAATTTTTTCTTGTTGGAATCCTTCTCCTTTCCAGAAGACCTCTTCCTTTTCTTGTTCTTTTTCAGAGCAGCATCTTCAACGATGTTTGCCCCTTCAATTGGTGAAGTCTTACGGTACCTTTTCTCAGCGATTTTGTTAACTTCCTCGATCTTGAGACGAATCACAAGATCTTCCAACTTCATTTCCTTTCTTTTGTGCTTAAGATAATTCTTGAAATCTTTCCATGAGGGCGACAACTTCTCAATCATTGCAGCCACTTGGAACGCTTCATTTACTACCATACCTTCAGCAATAAGGTCATGAAAGATAAGTTGAAGCTTTTGAACTTGGGTTCCAACGGTTTTTCCATCCACCATTTTGTAGTCTAGAAATTTGGCAACCACAAACTTCTTCAAGCAAGCATCTTCGGTTTTGTACTTCTTTTCAAGTGCACTCCATAGTTCTTTGGAAGTCTCTACTGCACTGTAGACGTTGTACAAGTCATATTCTAAGGCACTCAAAATATAGCCTTTGCACAAAAAATCAGCCTATTTTCAAGCCTCAGTAACCATGAACTGTTGGTTGTCAGGCATGTCGGCGGCAGGCACGGGAGGGTCCTCACTGGTGAACTTTTGCATACCAAGGGTGGTAAGCCAAAAGAACATTCTTTCTTTGCCATCCTTTAAAGTTGGCACCGTGAACTTCGCAGGTTTCTCGGTGGTGTACAGTGATGCGGGTTGTAGGAGTAATCCGGTGCGGATTCGCAGAGGTAGTTCCAGTCTCAATTGCCATTATTCGTTTGTCACTGTCAAATCGACAAACTGTTTTAGTTAATAAAATCAGAATAACAATTCAATTACAGACTTAAACGATGAAGATTTTATTTCTTCAAATCGCAGTATAATTATGAAACTTTAGTATTCCAACGAAGTTTTTATATCTTCGAGTCAGAATACTAATATTCATATGGAGTAGAAAACTACACAAGTTTTAATCTCCAAACCATAATACAACAACGATGGAGTTTTTTATGTTTTTCAAATCGTTGTACAAGTATGAACTTTAATATTCCAACGAAGTTTTTATGTCTTCAAGTCAGAATATGAAATTTCATACGGAGTAGAAAACCACACAGGTTTTAGTCTCCAAAACAGAATACAGATTAATCTAAAAATATAATTTCCTTAAGATTGTTATCAATCCGTATTCCAAAAAAAATCAGTAAATAATAATAACTGAAAATAAACAGAATCAGTGTTAAAAAATAAGAATAATTTTTCAGAATATAATCGAGCCCACTTAGTTCAAAGTGTGTCCTTAAGGAAATTATTCCCCTCACAGTACTCGAGGTTGATGGAATATCCCCTCCCAGGATAGAACGATTATCTTACCAGAATAGTAGTACTCCAAATTCAGGTCGCGGCAAACCACTCAACGGCAGTATATCACACAGAATTTATTTGTGCAGAAGAAGAAGAAGTTTTTGTCGTTCAGAAAATTCGTAAGTAAAATTCTGAGGAATCAAACGAATTTATTGCCATGGAAGTACTGTTTCTGAAGGTTTGCAACCCTTCTGAACATCCACTAAAACTGGTGGGAAATTTAAATATGGGAAAGAAACCGGGTCGCGGGTCAGACACGTGAATTCGGGTCACTAACGGGTAGGATTGGATAAGTTAATTAATTTAATTAAATAATAATTAAAAATTAAAGAAATTTTGGTCCAAAAAGATTATCAATCAATCGGATCCGGATCCGAATCCGGAGTCGAGCCGACCGAAGATGACGGCGCGAGGGGAGACCCTCTTCTTAACCCTTTAGCAACAAGAAGGAGTACTTCTACTTATAAGTAGAAGAACTTTTCTTTCCACTACCGATGTGGGACAAATGCTTATTTTATAAAGCAAGAGAGAACTCCCACTTTTCTTTCCACTACCGATGTGGGACAAATGCCTCCCTCCATTTCCCATTCAATCTATCATTTAAACCCAACAACAACATATTAAAATGCCATGAAAATTAAACCTCCCTATTTTTGTTGTATGTTGATAGTCTATCCTTAACTAATCTCCAAAAGTGGAAGTTAACTTTTAGATAGCAGTTCTTGTGCCATGTTTACTTATCATGCCAATCACCTTCTGCTCTTTTTCTGAGGATATTCCAAGCTGATGATATGGTGAAGTTTTCTTCAAGGTTAGGAGTCTATGCGGCTTTGTCTTTCTTGTTAGATGTGAAGTGAACTGTAATGTATTGTACAACATCTCTCACTGCCCGTGATACTCTGAATCCTGCTCTATTCCAGTGCCAAGTGACATCTTTATATACCTCATTAAGCATAATTTTACTTGGAATGACATCATCTGGGAGTAGTTTATATAGAGCCAACTTCTGTGGATCAATTATCATACCAAAATGATACTTGGCCTTGACCTATTTTCCATATGATGTTGTCTTCAAGCTGGTCTTTAATTTTGCAAATTTCTCTATAGGTCTGAGATTGCACTCCAATTGACTTTCTGATGACTAGGTTTAGTCTTGAGCAGTACTTTGTTGTGATGTAGTCTTTCCACAAAGATTCTTTGGTTCTAAGATTCCACCACTTCTTACCAATGATTTTTTTACTAACATCTCTTAAGCACTAACCAACACCTCCTTCTTCAAATGGCAAGCACATATTTTCCCATTTGCACTAGTGGTATTTCCTTTTGGATTCATCTCCATTCCATTAGAACCTAGTTATAGTACCTTCCAGTTGTTAAAAAGTGATATTAGGTGGTTTCGTGGATGTTAGCGTGTGTACAAGAATTGCAAGGAGAATATGTTTTACCAAGATGATTCTTCCTCCCACTGAAAGAAATTTGGCATGCCATGTGTGAATCCTTTTGGTGATTGAGTTCACCATTTTTAGAAGTATATGATCTTCATTCTTCCCACAAATAAAGACATCCAAGGTATTTAATTGGCTAGTATTTATTATTCATCTAAGTCAGGTGCATAACTCTATGGATAAGCTCAACACTAGCCTTTGGGGCAAATGCCAAGCAGCTCTTTTGTTTGTTTATGAGTTGACCTGAAACATTTTCATAAACTGTTAAGAGTTTTCAGTACTTTTCTTAAATCTATAGGTTTGCCTGAGGTGAAGATGATAACATCATCTGCAAATGCCAAGTGAGTGATGCTTGGTCCTATCAAAGGCATGTAATAGATTGAATAGTTCTCATCCAAACTTAGATTGTTAAGCAATTTAGATAGCAGCTCAGTACATATAATAAATAGGGAATGAGACAAGAGTCTCCTTGCCTAAGACCTCTATTACATTTAAAAAAGGCATTCCTGGTTACATTTAGAACAATGAAATACCGGTTATTAGAGATATGCCTATACACAATATCAATTTGTTGTTCATTAAACACAAGTTTTCTCATGGCCCTACATAGATAGGGCCAAGAGACCCTATCATATTCTTTGACCATATCCAATTTGAGTACAATTGTCACACCCCAAACCAGAGGGGCATGACTGGCACCCGAGCTTAACTTACCGAGCACCAATATAACGTATCTTACTAGCCATACTATCATACATAAATGGGTCGGAAGGGTCGTCATGAGATAATCTAAATAAAACAAAAAGGAATACTGAACAAAGGACGACCCAAAATGGCATACAAGCCTATGCATAAGACATACGGGTCTACTAGGCCGACATAACTATCTGTATATCAAAACATGGGCTGACGAGGCCATACAAAATATCTACACGCATGACATATGTCTACAAGCCTCTAAGGAGTACATAAACATCATGATATCGGGATAGGGTCCCGCCATAATCATAAACATATATACATGAGCATACCGATTCAACGACAACTCCGGAGCAAGTAAAGTGCAATAACACCTTCTGCTGAGCTGATAACCTATCGTGAAGGATCACCAACCTGTCTATCGAGACCTACAAGCATGAAATACAACGTACTCAGGTAAAATAGGCATTAGCACGAATAAAGTACCGAGTAATTAAGGCAGATAACAACATAAAGAAAGACATCAATGTGACAAAGGAATAAGAAACTCAATCTGGCTCTGTATTGCCACTAAGGGCCATGATATACATGTTTTCCTTTAAAAATATATACATATATATAAGCCACACTATGGAGCTACATCATCATTATCAAGCCATTTTTGGGGCTAACATCATCATAACGCATCCAACTACAGTAGTGTGAACAATAGGTATACAACTGGTATTTTAGTAACCGGATGAGTTCTGCTTGTCTTGTTAAGGTTATTCCTATTCTCCTCATTAGGATCCTCTTGTTGTATCTTCTCCATTATGTCAACTTCTTTTTTCACTTCCTTGACATCTTTGAAAATGTCCCCAAATGCCTCCCTGGACTATTTGCTGAGTTTTGATGATAATGCTTTTATTTTATTGTGAAACTGCCACATAGTTGTTCCTTGTGTTTGGGTGAGCCAAACCTCTTTGAAAATATTAAGGAAATTCTTGTGCCCATACCATATATTGATAAACTTAAAGTACTTAATATGACTCATTTTTTCATTTTCCACATTAACCAACAGTGGGGCATGGTCAGACTCTGTCCTTGACAGGTGAGTTAGTCTTGTTTCACTGAGGTTATCCATCCATTATTCATTGATTAATAACTTGTATAACCTCTTCCATATCGTCATAGGGGGACAACATCCATTTCACCATTTATATTGTACACTTGAATACCCTGCATCAATTAAACCATAGTCAGTTAAGCATTCAAGGAAATCAAGACTCTTTTTCATATTATATGGTGCACCACCCTCTTACTCCTGAGGGCAGGTGATCACATTGAAATCCCCTATAATCTCTATGGTTCCTTCAGTTTTTCAGCCAAAACATAAAGTTCCTCCCACAGAGTCTTCCTAGAGGGATGATGCGCTTAGCATAAACATATGTGATATAGAAGTTAGTGCTACTATGAGTGCAAGAGATGTGACATGTGATGTGCTGAGACTGATTATCAATGATGTGAACTTTCCGGGAAGACTCTAAAAAAAATCCATATTTGTTATTGAGATTATCGTGGGAGTGGTGGAATCCCAATCTCATCATATACTTAATGATGTGTTTAGATTTCATTTTTGGTTCCTAAATGCAAATAAAGGGGAGCTGTGCTATTTGTTTAGGCTTGTCAGCCTGTCACAAGCACTCATGGTCTTAATTCTTCTTGAAATCCATGATAGGAACCTAAATATTGATAATTTTAGATGGGGTTGTGCTGGTCCTGTCAAATGAACCAGGTTTATCACTTTGGAGGACCCTGGTTCCTCTAGGTGATAGGTTGTTCGAGCTGGTTAGCTCTGTGATACCACTTTGGTCTTTTTCAAAATTAAGTTTCCTCTCATTGTTGAATTGCCCTCTTTGTCAAAGACAATCACATTATCACTGTGAGGATCATGGTGATCAAAATTGAGTTCTTGATCTTCCATGGTATTTTAGTCATTCTACTAGTCCTTGAATTTTTCATTTGATGAGGGATCATTCTCCAGTGGATCTACTGAGTCCCCTTCACCTACATCACCAGCAAAAGTGTTAGCAAGGGCATAAAATTTATTAGTAGTTTCTATAGATTTTTCTTTAGCTTTTCTCCCTTGTACAAGTGGAGACTTGGTTGAATTTCTGGCTTCATTCAACAGTTGAATGACCTATTGGGTCTAAAGCCAAGCCCCCTACTCATTATTCAGATTGAATTGGACTTTTCTTCTGCTTCTTCTTCTTCTTTTTGGATAAGGAGGTCTCTTCTAGTAAGGGTTGGTGGTGTGTATTTGTATATTCTTGACTTTGTTTGGCAAGATCCACCCTTTCCCTCTTACATCTCCAAACTTTGCTTTCTTAATTCTTCTATGTCTTCCTTAGTAAACTATGTTTATGCAATGCTTCTTAGTGGGACATTCTCTACAATATGTCTTCCTTTCCATTTGAATTGTTGGCCTCATCGATGTTCTCTTCTCATTCATTTTCCTCTATTATATCCATGATATTAGAGTTTGGTGAATCTTTCTCCTTTGTCTTATGTATGTTTGTTTCGATACCAGTATTGGGGGCTTGTGTATTGTTTGCATTTCCCTTCATTTGGACTGGATCTATTGTCTTTTTGACATTTTGTCAAACACTTGGTGTGTTGGTTTTTGTGGAAGGGTTGCACTAGTTTTTCCATTCTCATGTTGAATGATTCTGCAATTTTAATTGTCATGACCCTGCATCAAACACTTGAAATAATATTTTGGAACCCCTTTGTATTCTACTGGTTGTATTATTTCTTTAGGTTTCCATGTTTCTTGATTAACAGTCATTATCTTAATCTCTGTCAATCTTGGTTTTGCTAAGTTAATTTCTACTCTTACCTTGGCCACGTTGGGTCTAGTTTTCGAATTGGTGGCTTTGTTCGGGGCTAGTGGGTATCCAATTGGAGCGACCAATCTGCATATTGCATCTCAATAAAAATAATGTCATTTTAGACCTGAAAGATCACCCATACCGGCGCAAGAGTAGTTTCTTCAGTAGGTTTGAAATCTTTGGTACACCCTGTAATCGCATAACCGAGTCCATATTAACTTGGATATATCTTTTGTAGTACATGTTTTTGTAGTCTTCTTCATCTATGAAATCGAGGAACACATGTCTAGAATCGAACAAGCCAGTTTTCAAATCTCCTTTCAAAGGAAAGCCTCTCTTGATTTCTTTGTGAATCATTTCGATTCGTGGTTTATTCCTCGAGATTTTTTCGACCATTGTCAGGCGATAATTGTGCGCATGAAGAGTCTCCTCTTCTACAGTGAAATATACCGTCGGGATTCCATTGTTGATTTTGTATGGCTGGTAATCGAGTTTAATGTTTTTGTGGATTATTTATGTGGATTTTGCTACCTGCATGGATTGGGCGTAAGTTGCTTTGATTTGGGGGTTTCTGGGTCTATAATTGTGGTGTTGGTGTCGTTTGTTGTGGCGAGGGTGGTATTGGGTTGGTTCGGTTTGGGCGGTTTGCCCTGTGGAGGTGGCCGGAGCCATCGCCGGTGGCAAATTGGGCGAGGTGCCCAACAATTAATTCTTGAAGGTTCTTGGAGCGTCAAGTCTAGAGAGAGAATTTTTCAAAAGATCCGAGTAGCTAATAACTTAATAAAATTGTTATTAGCCACTCGGAAATTATGGGACAAGTGAGGGTTGTTTAGTTGGTAAAGCACCTCCACCCACGATCGGTAGGTCCAGGGTTCGAGTCACATTGGAGGGGAAGTGTGAAAACACTGTAGATCCTCCAAAATGGAGGTAAAAAAACTTTAAATTATGGCTCGACATCTAAGCAAGGGTGTAACATTATATACATTCCATCACCTTTTGGTGGTGTCTCTTTTATACTTTTATCATTAAAAGAATGTTTATTTTAATTTAAGTTATATATATACTCCATACATTTTTATTGTGCGAAATTCTTACACGATCAAGTCAATTTTATATGTTATTAAGTAACACTTAATCTTTCTTACTTTTAAAATTACGAATCTCATATTTTAAGTAGATTTACATGTGGATATTTTTTAATGATATATTATAAAAATTTCTTAAACTATGTATATAATCTAAACTGTTGTTCTTTTTTATTACATAAATTCGTTCTAATTTTGGAAACTTTGAGATTTTGTCGGGAAACTCTCGACTAGGTCAATATTTCTTTTTCGCTGGACCAGGTCTTGGCTACTAAAGAAAGTAGATTTACCAAAACTTCTTTCATTTCCTAAATTGATTTTTCAATTGGTTTTTGTATAAATATACATACTTCTTAAGTTTCAGTTACTTATATATGATAGTAGTATTAGACGAATAATTAGTTCAAGATGTTTATTAAATTTTATTTTAGTGATTGTGGAAGAAAATCTTACTCTGACTAGAAAAAGTCCGAAGATTTGAATAGCCTTAGCCTAATTTAACTTTGAAAGTCATGAAACCATATAGCATGTCAAGTGTTTTAAATTACTTTGAATTTGTCATATAAAATTAACACGGACGGAATACCATTAATTTAATGATGGCGTTTGTTTGAACACTTCTTTAAAAACTGAACGGAAATTTTTGCAAAACTTTGTTGTTTTTGAGGTTTTTAGAAAAATTATGCAAATGTTTTTCAAAATATTTGTTTTCTTTGAAGGAAGCTTTGGATTTCATATATCTGTTCCTAACAAAACTTTTTTTCATTTTTAAGGATTTGGGTTTGGATACAATTCGAAAAATTAAATAAAGGTAAAGAAACCTCATGTGTTTATTAATTGATGGAGATTACATTGAATTACTATTAATTGTTACAATTACTTCTAATCTCGAATGTATCTCGTAATCAAGGAACGATTTGTGGGAAGATATCACAAGGACCTTGAAAGAAGTTAAAACGAGCAGAAAATTGGAATATTAGATTTTCGATTTTCATATCTTAAACGAATCGAGTAGGAATTCTTCTAATTAATTATAATCATGTTGATATCTCAATTGATATATACAATCAAGATATCAATTAAAGCAACCAATTTCAGCATAGTGTATGAATACTATATAGATTACTACAATATAAATATGTAATTATGTATTCAATAGTGTATGGATGAATATAGTCTAAAATACACTTAATATTTGTTGGTACTCTATTGTACTTTATAAAGCAGTACGGGAAGTAAATAACTATTACAAGTGTTCGAAAGGATAAATAAATGGTCAATCTTCAAAACTGCCGCAAGCTTGTTGTGTCTTGAATGTTGATAACCTTGCAAGACCAATGTTGAGAACTGTCGCAAGCTTGTTGTGTCTTGAATCTTGATATCCTGAAATCAAGAAACAACTAAATCTGGATGGTTACAACGTTATGTGTTGAGTCGAGTGATTGCCCTCTGCCCTTAAGACAAGATTGCCCCGTATATATGATTTTACGTTAGCGGGCAATAGTCTCTCAAGATAAAACAACACTTTAATCTCAACGCTACAAAGCCAATAGGTTGAGCCTGGCGAATAAAACAAATATGAATTGACTTGCTGAAGAAATGGAAAAGGAAGGAAGAGTTTCTATCTTCTCTTCTGTTTTGTCTCTGTGTATATAGTGTCTCTGTTGTGTAGATCTTGTGTATATGAGGGTCTTAACTCACTGTTTTTTGTCACAGTTTTGCTCACTGTTTTGAGCTGTGTTTTGTGTTATTTTCTGGTTGTTTTGCTCACTGTTTTGTGCTGAATTTCAGTCACGTATGTGTGCTATATTGTTGTTTTTCTTCTCTCACGAATTGAGCCAACAACAACTCAATATATAGCATGGAAGAGGGCAGCCCAACAGCCACAAACAAGGTTGTAATGGCCATTAAGTGAGGGCTGCTAATGGCATTAGAGAGGCTGATTTATGGTCATGAATGAGGTTGCTCAACTGCCCAAGTAATGGGTTGTTAATAGAGGAGTTAATCAGCCAAGTAATGGCTGGTTAATGCTCCAAAACACAATCCAACGGTAGGCAGAAAGTTTTCTGCCTTCCGTCACCCCAAAATCAATTTTTCAGAAACTCTGGGGACCAAACTGTAAATATTAAGTAATTTGGGGTCCAAAAAGATAATATCAGAAAGTCCCCACAGCCCGCGATCGGACGGGCGGCGGCGGCGCGCGTGTGGGCTTAGCCTTAAACCCAAGCATATCTAGGTCCTCCCTCCTTTAAACACATGAGATACCCCTTGGGGTCCCAAACCCTTTACCACATTAGAGACTTATATAGAGAGCAATTCTTCCTATTCCCACCGATGTGGTAGATTTTTCCCACACCATATTTTCATGCCTCAAACACCTTACTTCGTGGACCAATATCTCTTTCATTTCTCAACGAAATTTGACGATTCTTGGCCCTACAATCATCTACTCACTTAGTAGATTATGCATGTGTGAATAGACAAAGCCTCCAACATGCGGAACACTAGTGTTTAATTCATTAAACATGGGTGGACGCATCTCCCCGTCAAAGGTAAATTTCCAACAATAGTAGATTCAGAAGCGCTGAATCTTAAACACCTAATTGGTGATCGATATCTGTTTTTTCTTTTGGATTGTAATTTCACATTAATAGGCTAAAGACTACTATGAAAATAAATCAATTTTATCGAAAAACACATAAAATATTAACTAATGTGACAACAAATATTTCACTTTTCCAAAAACACGTAATTTGACTTTACTTGATAGGACCACAACTTTAAATAGAACAAAGCAACCCCCAAAAAGGAAGAAAAAGAGGCGGAAAGCTTATAATGAAAATTTTCATGGAGTAAATACTGCCAACCTTATTATCATAACTCTTTGCAACTAATGTCTGAGTTCGGTAAGTGCATGGCATGTAGTAACAATATAATTTAGAGAAAATATTATCAAATATGAGTAAGATTGTAGAGGAGCACTAGTTACAAATTGAGTTATTAACTTAGTCAAAAAGGGAAGGTTCAAATTTGCCTCCGTAGTCCATACTTTTACGAACTGGTTTATATTCTCATTAATAAAGGAATAAACTTTCCAATACATAACCATTTTTTTTTACAAGAAAAAAGGGTCAAATTTGTCCTTGAACTTTTAAGAAGGGTCATTATTCTAGCAGTTGTAACATTGTCTTCAACACTCAGAACCTCCCAGAACAATATTTCTATCCCACAAGCTAAAATGAACCATCTTCAAGCCTCAAATTATTCCAAATGAAACTCAAACAATGAACATTGCACCGCCAAATTAAATTTTCACCTCTGCTACCAGTCCTTCTCAAGTCATCAATAGTAATATCAAAGCTCCACATCAATCTCTTAATGCTAAAATAAATTTTGGTACACAGTATTTAGTTTCTAAATTATTTACGATAATATTGTGGAAGTCAAGATGACGTTATTGTAGGGTTTTGTTGGGTTCAAAACACATAAGTGAGGCACAATGGAAGTTTAAATTTTTTGTTTCTTACTTACCCCAACAAGTTTTCTGGTATGGTTATACAACAATCAAACCTGTAACATAAAGTATAATACTTACAAGTTACAGTATCTGGAATCTTTATCTACTATAAGGTTGACACACGGTTGCCCTTCCGATTGCAAACTCCAAGCTTCAATGTATTTCTCTTTCGGAAAGCTAGGAAATCCGGCAGAGGTTTGAGAGAGTATTTTAATTCTAAGTCTCTAAGGCTTAGAATGATAATCTGAAAATTAAGTATAGAATAATGAAGAGAATGGCACTATTTATATGTAAAAATTAGGTCAAACCGGATTAGGGTTTGACCTTGGGTCTGGCCCAAAAATCGATGCAGAGGTATCGCGACCTTAGGGTATGGGCGCCGCGGCGCTCGACGTGCTCATGCATTGTCTCGATTTATTTTCTGCGCATTCTTAATTAAATCCAAAATCCAATTTTGACTTAATTAAAATTCATTATTCATTTAAATATCTCAATTCTAAATCGAACATTTAATTACTCTCTCAATACATCTTTAGATCGAAAGGACAATCGACATAGTGTGACCCTCCAGGACTTCTCATATCGACATTAATCAAATTAAGGTCTGCGGAACTCTAGACGGTATTTGAAGACTAACCAAGTGAAGTACGTTTACGTGAATCCAGTAAAATTAACCTTTATGTGGTAAGATAAAATCCTTTCATTCACGACACACCCGATCAAGCTTAGAATTTGTCAAGTGTCTATCCAAATAGCTTAATCATTGTATCTCATCTATATTAGTTGACAACTAGACCATATTCTAAATACGTCTATTGTGTTGGCCAACGACTTAGTCAACCTAATATCACTGAGAATCCGAGTGTTCTCTCGAATATACATTCGAGGAATGAGTCCTAATATTGGCTCAACTACCACCTTTAATTCACATCATAATGTACCAAATACAAGTCGTATCTCAACCTATAAGGCATTTGAGCTTAGGACGGGATCAAAGTACATTACTTTATAGACAAGGCGCATATTGACCTCAAGTCTAAGGACTTCTATCTCCCACACGCTGATCATACTTTAGACAAGTATAACAAACAATATATCAGCAGGGTATACCAATACTTCCAAAGTATCCATGTGTCCATCACAAGTAGTCATTACTCGTAGCAGGTGAGACATACTACATCCTCTAAGGATGTGATGCAGACCACATGTCGACTTATCACATATCATCGATATTCCATTCTCGGTGATCATTAATCGAGGCTATTTTAAGAGTTACGTTATAATATTAATAACTCACACTATTAATAACAGCGTAACCTCCAGGGATGCATATTATAGAATATTACAAATAATCAATTAATAATTCAATAATTACAAATGCCAAAATATTAATCTCCATTAATAATAATACGAATGTGTATAAAGTACATTTGTCCTAGTACATATTGTCTCTAGGACATAAATATACTTTCAATCTCCCACTTGGCCTAGAGTTAATCTCCAACATATCTAATGTCCATATTCTCAAAATGACCATTATGCTTGACTAAGCTTAATGTTTAATGAATGAGTCATCTAGATTATCGCCCAGGAACATAGTCTAATCTAATCTCTTGATCCACCATCTCCTAAGTATGTGGTACTTCCTTTGGTACATGCTTGTTTACATTTGGTTGATCTTAGTTCTTTAGCTTGCGCTAATCGCACTCAGTTGTTGTCACAATAAAGCGTTATTGGACAAGTGACACTGAACAACCCTAGTTCCCTTCGAGGGAACTCGAGATATCGCATGACAACTTCTTTACGACTTTGGATCGACAAAGAATGTGCTCGACACATTGTCGAATCATACAAAGTGCAAAGGCCACATCTGGCCTAGTACAGGTCATGGCATACATGATCGATCCTATAGCAGAAGCATATGTGATCATTTTCATGCATTCAAGTTCTGTAGTATTAGAAGGACTATCCTTCTTAGATAACTTGATGCCTTGTCCCATAGGTAGACCGCATTTCTTGGAATTTTCCATAGAAAAATGTCTAAGCACTTTGTCTATATAGACTGACTGTGACAGCCCCAACAATCTGTTAGGTCTATCTCTATAGATCCTAATCCCCATAATGTAGCAGGCTTCACCTAAATCCTTCATCATAAAGGTACTGGACAACCACTCTTTGACTGACTGTAGGAGAATCTTATTATCTCACATTATTAATATGTCATCTACATATATGATAATAAAGGCAATGCTTTCATCCTTGCGTTTACTATAAACACATGGATCCTCTTTGCTTCTGACGAAATCAAATGACTTGATAGCCTTGTCGAAGCAAATGTTCCAACTCCTCGAGGCTTGCTTAAGCCCATAAATGGACTTTTGTAGCTTACATACAACATTTGGTTTGGACTCAAGTGAAAAACCCTCAGGTTGTTTCATATACACCTCCTCAACTAGATTATCATTGATGAAAGCAGTTTTGACATCCATCTGCCAAATGACATAGTCATAATATGCAGCTATTGCAAGCAAAATCTAAATGGACTTAATCTTAGCAATAGGTGAAAATGTTTCATCATAATCGACCCCAGGCCATTGATTATAATCTTTAGCCACCAATCTTGCTTTATAAGTCTGTACCTTACCATATGCATCAATCTTCTTCTTGAAGACCCATTTGCATCATATGGGTCTAACCCTTGTTAGCAAATCAACCAAGTTCCAAACTTGATTTATGTACATCGAGTCCATCTCAGATTTCATGGCTTCTTGCCATCTCTGCGAATCAATGTCTAACATAGCTTCGCTGTAGGTTGTAGGTTCATCGTCATCAGGAATATCTATCTCTTTGTGTGTTTCAACAAGGAGATTAAGTCTTTCAGGCGGACGATGAGTCCTAGTGGTCCTGCGGAGTTGATTATTCTATGTTTCAGTGTTTGTTGCATTCTGATTGTGAGAAGGTCTTTGTGTGTTGGACAATCCATCACCTTGAGAGTTTTCAGGAATGTCATTTTCATGTATTTTCTAAATGGAATGATGTACAACCATTGTATCATCTTCCATTGGTTGTGTATGATTTTCTTGCATTTCTACACTATCTCTCACAGCACTCCCACTGGCTGAAGGGCGTACTCTAAGTACCCAATCTTCACTAGATACTCCCACTGAATCTTTGTTTAGGTCATTCGACAAGGGTTCAACTTCTGTGTTATCTTGTGATTCTTGAATTTCTTTAAGTTCTATCTCTGTGCAGCTATGTTCCTTGTAGATATATTCTTCTTCAAGGAAAGTTGTGTTCCTGGAAACAATGACCTTATGTTCTCTAGGAAGATAGAAGTAGTATCCCTTAGTTTCCTTTGGATACCCCACGAAATAACATTTCTCACTTTTAGATTTCAACTTGTCAGTGAGAATCTTCTTAACATATGCAGGGCACCCCAGGGTCTCATATGTTTAAGAGTTGGTTTCTTGCCACACCATATCTCATAGGATGTCGTTTCTACTGACTTGGAAGGAACCCTGTTCAGAACATATATAGAGGTTTGTATAGCATGTCCCCAAAGGTATGTAGGTAGAGCTGAGGAGCTCATTATGGATCGAACCATATCCAATAAGGTTCTGTTTCTCATTTCGGCAACACCATTCATCTGTGGCATTCCAGGAGGTGTCCATTCTGACTGGACTCTGTGTAGCTTTAAGTAATCTAGAAAATCCTTGCTCAAGTATTCACCTCATCGATCCGATCGAAGGGTATTGATACTTGTTGCAAGTTGCTTCTCTACTTCCGACTTGTACTCTTTGAACTTCTCAAAAGCCTCGGATTTGTGTCTCATAAGATACACATATCCATACCTTGTGAAGTCGTCAGTAAAATTGATGAAGTATGGAAAGCCTCATTTAGCTTGAGTCGAGAATGGCCCACATACATCAGTATGGACCAACTCAAGCACCTCCTTGGCTCGCACACCTTTCCCAGAAAGTGGTTTATTGGTTATCTTTCCTCTCAAGCAAGATTCGCAGTGACCATAAGACTCCAAGTCAAATGGTTCGAGGTAGTCTAACTTCCTCAATTTTGCTATCCTTGATATATTGATATGACAAAGTCTACAGTGTCATAGGTAGGTAGAGTTTCTATTACTTATCTTGGCTTGTTTATTTTGTACATTGAATATCTCTCGACTATAGTTTAGTGTATATAATCCATCCATAAGAGGAGTAGTTCCATATATAATATTATCAAAAGACAGTACTTGACTGTCATTATAAATATATGAGAAAAACCCTACATGTCCAAAACTGGGATAAAAATGATATTTCTCGTTAATGAGGGTACATAAAAGCAATCATTCAACACTAAACAATAGTCGGAAGGTAAATTTAATCTATAAGTCCCGACGCGCTCAGCATCTACTTGTGCTCCATTTCGAACGCGTAGGTCTACCTCCCTTGGTCCAACCTTCCTGCTATCAGTTAGCCTTGCACATTTGTACAAATGTGTGAGCCACAAGCGGTAACCAATGCCCAGGAACGAGAGTTATTTATAGACATTTATTTCAATGACGTACATACCTTGTCCACCAAAGGCAGGAGCACCTGGTGTTTTTCCTCCTCCTGGTACCGTGCAGTCCTTTTTCCAATGTCCCTTCTTCTGGTAGTTGAGGCATTCATCCTTAGCCGGATTTACCTTCTTCTCCACACCTCCCTTGGGCTTCATAGCTGAGGGCGCAACGACTGTTTTTCCCTTCTTCTTCTGCCATTCCATGCCTTTCGGCTTGGGTCGGCTAGAAGAGCTCACCATAAGCACAGCTTTGCCTTTGGAAGTGGAAGACTCAAAGGTCTTGAGCATGTTGTGCAGCTCCGGCAGAGTCACCTTCATTCCATTCATATTGAAATTCACTATGAAGTTCTCAAAAGAACGAGGGAGAGAGTTCAGGATGAGGGTGGTAGCGACATTCTTTTCAAGCTTCGTTCCAATTGAAGCAAGCCTCTCTATCAGCTCTATCATATTCAACACATGCTGCGAGACCTGGCCCCCTTCATTGAGCTTACACTTAAAGAGTTCTATTAGAAGCTCATATTCCATAGTCTGGGATTATGAGTCATAGAGACTCTTCAAGTGTTCGAGCATCTCATTGGGCTCCATGTTCTCATGTTGTCTCTGAAGTTCCATATACATGGAAGTCAACATCATGCACTGCGCTGAAGTGGCATCATCTAGGTGTTTTTGGTAAGCTTCCTTATCAAAAGAGGCATATTCAGCAGAGTTTGTTGCAGGGACTGTTGGGAAGACCGTGTCCAACACGTATTCTATTTTCTCTTATCTCAGCACTATTCAAAAATTCCTTAGCCAGTGAAGGTAGTTCGGTACAGTAAATTTGTTCATCTTAATCAACATTTTCAACGATAAGCTCGACATTTTTAATAATCTGAAGAATTAGATAGACTGGAAATCAAACTCAAAATTTGTTTCCTATTATACACATTCGTTTAGGATAATCAACATGGTCTTTTGTTTAATTAGCTCCCACTATTTTAACATACTTCTACGACCCCATAGTAGAATACAGACCTATTTTAATTGAGGTCATAATGGGTCAAGATCCAAGCCTATGATATCTCCGCGTTTGCTTTGGCTGATAACTTCAATAACACATATTGGTAGGTTCTAAACCAATTGCAAAGCTTATTTGCAACTCTTGGTTGATCAAATATTACATTTAATCTTGCGTCCTTAGATTAGTCCAACACTTTGATGCCAAGATTTATCTAAACAAGTCAACCCCATTACACGACTTCGTTTATGTATCTAAGCAAATTTGGCCTTTGTGAGCAAACACTTTGGTATAAATATCCACAAAAGTTTATCATTTACCTTTACATTAAAACACATCTATGAAAGAGTTTGTCCTCGTAGACTTAGAGCAAATGCTTTGGCATAAATACTCTTATCGCCAAAAAGGATTTTGCACTCTAACAATTATAATGGACGATGCATTTTTAATTTAGACTTGTATTTAAAATTTTGGGGAACATTGGCTAGAGTTAGTCAAGATTTGTTGCTTTTGCAATAGAGTTATTGTAAAGGGCTTATAATAGAGTTATTGTAAGGGGTGAGGGATTAATAGTTTAATTCCTAGGTTGCAATAGGTTGTAATCTGAAGTTTCTCAGTTAGTGAAGTTGGAAATCCTACTTGATAAGTCATGATTTTTATTCCCTTGAACAAGGAGTTTTCCACGTAAATATCGTGTGCTATTTACTTTCTGTTTTTGCTTAAGAGAACATATAGGGAGCCTGATTCTCTATACTGTTTGGTGGACTCTTAGTTTCTATCCGAGGTAAAAAAAAATCTCCTAACCTGCCACTGTAAATTGATCTCTTCTAATAATGTTCAAACAACTTTTTATTCTTGACCTACATTGGCTTATTCCTCCGTTCCAGATGTCCGGTGTTTGTTTAGTCTTGACACAGTTAATTAAAATAAATATAAACCTTTTTAATCCAAACAAATTTTGATAGTCTTTTTAAAGAATTAACTCAGTAAACGTCATGGTCTTTGGTGCTCTCATTTAGACAAGATCAACTATGCACTTCTTCGTAAAACTATATTAAAACCGTGAATTGTGAACAAGCTTTTAAGTCTTGCTTTGGTGGCAGACATAAGCTGTTTTATCTTTTTATGATTTTGCATAACCCTCACCTCATAAGTTAAACTTATAAAATTGAGTTGGGCCTGTTGTTAGAGCCAAACTTATTTATATTCTTTATGTATTTTGTGTTGATCCTTCGCATACTATATGTTGTCCACGCTTTAGATCTTTTAGCATAAACGTGCAAGAAAACAAATTATTTATCTTTTTATATGATATTTAACAACTCTCATCCAATAAGCTAATGTTCAATTAGTTTCATTTTTTCCGCAACAACCAATAAGCTAATGTTCAAAGAAATAATGAGCGAGGCGAGTTTAGTAATGGGTTAATATTTAGTAAATTAATCAGTGGCGATGGACGGTGGTGACAATGGCGGAGAAGAAGGGGAAGCAGTGGTTTGATGGAGAAGAAGATTAGGTATTATATTTTTTTTATAGAAAAAGAAAATTACATCGCAAAATTCAATTGGTGTGATATAAAATAAAAGAGAAATTATATATACACATGGTGTCTATGTGGATAAATAAGGATTCCTAGTCAGCACACCGTTAGTGATGAGGGCAAATGTAATAAGTTTTCTAACGGGAGGGGTAAATATGAACCAAAATTCTAAAGAAGGGTAAATCTAAATTGATAGAGAATATATTAATATTCTCCATTAATTATGTAATTATTATTCTAGTGTAATTATGTAAAGTAGATATCCTTATCCAATTAGGTGTAGAGATCCTTCTCCAATTAGGTTTTGTAATTGTAAACACCTATATATATATATATTACATTAATGAGAAGCCTCCAACCAAGGAGAATTACACTATTCTACATGGTATCAGAAGCCAAACCCTACCCCTCCCTTCTCCAACACTCTCAATCTCTCTTATCACAACCAACTCTGCAACTTGCAGCCTGCTATAACTAATCCATCCACGACATCCCCTTATCTAGAGAGGAGTTATACGGCGAAGGAAACTTGTGGTGAAAGGTACTCGGATACAAAAGTCCCTACTATTGTTTCACCAAATGTAAAAGAGAGCCTATATTCAATTAAGAAGGAGTAGAATCTTTATGGAGTAACCTCCAGTTTCAGATTAGTTTGTGCTGACTATTTGATCAATCCACTGAATAAAAGCTCTTCAATAGTGAACTAGCGAGATCAAGAAAGTAAATCACAACATCATCCACTTCGACAATTCATGGATGATTGGCCTAAAAACCAATCGGATTAGCATATTGCTCGCTTTTAGGGTTCTTCAACAACCTCGTCTTTCTATCTAACCTACCATTCACGAACATGGCACGATATTTCTTGTTGCACCCCAGCATCCTGGGGGGCCTCCAGGCCCGCGGTACACGGGCCAACAGCACCAGGTCAACTTCTCCACGGCCCAACAACATGCCTACGATCCCATGACCCTTCCAAAATGAGTCAGGCTTACAGCACTATGAATCTCCAGAAGCCCGACGACACATGGTACATGAATACAGGTGCCACATCCCACCTCACTCGCGACTCTAGTAATCTCCCTCACCTATTTAATTTGAATAATCCTCAATCTATTTTGATCGACAATGGTAATCGCATTCCAATTCAAGGCTACGACACCACTCAAACACACCCACCTCACCCACCATTTACCCTAAAAATGTCCTATATGCTCCTAACATCATTAAAAACTTAATCTATGTTAGGAAATTTTCTAGTGACAATTCCATAACTATTGAGTTTGACCCTTTTGGTTTTTCTGTGAAAGACCTATGTACGGGGACAACCCTGACGAGATGTAATAGTGTGGGGACTTGTATCATTTCTCATCCAATTCTGCCACAAGTGTCAATCCATCTACCTCCCTAGCTGCAATCTCTCCATCAACATGACACAATAGACTTGAACACCCGGAAGCACCAGTTTTAACTTTCTTAGAAGTCGCAATTTAATTTAATATAATAAAGAGAAATTTGCCCAAAATTGCTATTCTTGTCCTCTAGGAAAGCATGTTAGACTTCCGTTTAATTCATCTTTAAGTATTACTTTTTCTCCTTTTAACATCATTCATGCGGATTTATGGACATCTCCCATTACTAGCAAACTGGGTCATATATATTATTTGGTATTATTAGATGACTTCTCTCACTTTCTTTGGGTCTATTTGCTCAAATATAAGTCACAAGTTTACTCCACGTTTCTTGAATTTTGAACATATGTTAAAACACAATTTGAAAAGGACATAAAATTATTTCAATGTGACAATGGTCGTGAGTTTAACAATTTCCCCTTTCATAAATTTTATACGGAAAATGGCATGGTATTTCGATTCTCGTGCCCCCATACCTCACCTTAAAATGGTAAAGCCGAAAGAATACTCCGCACCATTAACAATATGATCAGTACAATTCTCTTTCATGCCTCTCTTCCCCCTCCCTTTTGGGTATACGCGTTAAAAATGGTAGAATACCTTCTTAATATATTACATACTCGTACCCTTCAAAATAAAACCCCTACTGAAATTATATTTCGTAGGATCCCTTTATATGATCACCTTCGGATTTTCGGTTATCTATGCTATCAAAATCTTACCTCCACGACCCCTCATAAATTAGCACCTCGTACATCTTCTTGCGTCTTCTTAGGTTTTCCGTCGAACCATAAGGGGTATTTATGCTATGATTTTTCCACACATACAATCCTAGTCTCTCGCCATATCACATTCGAGGAAAACGTTTTCCCTTTTGCAAACGTTCAACAACTTCAAGTCACTGATTACGGCTTTCTTAATGACCTGGACACTTTCCCTCTCATGCGAAATGCCATACATAGTGCTAATATTCTAGTTGTCCCATCATGGTTCTCCCTCTGTCCCATCATTGCCACAAGTCCCGTTGAATACCCCATTTCCCCCACATACTACTCCAGTCATGGCCTCCATGTCTACGTCGACCAGTCCCCTATCTCTGTCGACCAATCCCCTACCTACGTCGACCAGCCCCTTTCCTCACTGCCCCAACCCCCCGCCGACATCTTAACAGCACCCGACAACCACCCATCTTCTCCCAACGACTCCACAACCCCCGCCATCCACACTGCCCCACTTCCCGTCAGCCTAAAAATCCCGATGCCGACCCACCGTATGGAAACTCGTGCTCAACACGGGATTTTCAAACTAAAAGTCTACTTTAACCTATCCACTCAGACCATCTCACTTATACCTAAAAATCCAAAATTAGTCAAGCTTGACCCAAATTAGAATGCGGCCATGCGTGAGGAATTTAATACGCTCACTACACAACACACTTGGGATCTTGTACCGAGACCAGAGGGGATGAATGTGATTCATTGCATGTGGCTATATCGTCACAAATTTAGAGATAATGGTGAGTTTGAACGCCATAAGGCGAGACTTGTGGCTAATGGCACGGGCCAATAAGAGGGAGTTGTTTGTGGTGAGACATTCAGTCCAGTGGTTAAACCAGCCACCATTCACCCTGTTTTGAGCATAGCTATGGTAAAGAATTGGTTGATTCATAAGCTTGATCTGAAAAATGCATTCTTACATAGGGATTTGAAAGAAATCGTATACATGCACCAACCACCTAGATTTGTGCATCCTTCGTCTCCTCACTATGTCTGCCGACTTCGAAAGTCACTTTATGGCTTGAAACAAGCCCCTGGGCTTGGCATGACCGTTTTGCCACTTACATCTTGCAGATTGGGTTCATGTACAGCAAAAGTGATAACTCACTTTTAATTTTCATTGAGGTAATGAAATTGCATACCTTTTGCTCTACGTCGATGATATTGTCCTGACTACCTCCTCTGATGTGCTGAAAAATGATATCATTACCATGCTCAAATCTGAATTTTCCATGACAGACTTGGGTAAGTTGAGTTATTTCTTAGGGATTTCCGTGACCAGATCTGAGAATGGATTATTCCTATGTCAGCGTAAGTATGTCGAAGAGATTGTTTACAGGGCTAAAATGGCAAACTGCAAAATCATGCCCACTACAGTCGACTCAAAGTCGAAGCTTAACGCAAATGACGGAGATCCGGTGCTTGATCCTTCTCTTTATAGGAGTCTCGCTGGTGCACTTCAGTATATTTCTTTCACTAGGCCCGATATTGCCTATGCGGTTCAGACCCCATGGAGCTTCACTTCACAGCCCTTAAACGTATCATTACATCTTTATCCATCTGCACCGACCAGACTGATATCATATACGGACGCAGATTGGGGCGGCTGTCCATACACACGTCAATCTACTTTTGGCTATTATGTATTTTTGGGTGATAACATCATCTCATGGTCTGCAAAACGGCGGTCGCTTTCCCATTCGAGTGCAGAAGCAGAATATAGAGGCTTTGCGAACGTTGTTACCGAAATTTGTTGGCTCAGAAACCTCCTTCTAGAGCTTAATTGTCCCTTACGTATGGCATCTCTTGTCTACTGTGATAACATATCTGATGTTTACTTGTCGCATAACCCGGTTCAGCCTTAGCGAACCAAACCTATTGAGATGGATATTCATTTTGTTCGTGAGAAGGTTGCCATGGGCCATGTTCGAGTGTTACATGTTCCCTTTTCCTATCAGTACCCAGATATATTCACTAAGGGACTTTCTCGGCAATCGTTCCTTGACTTCAGATTCAGTCTCAGCTTCCGACCTCCTCCTGCTCCAACTGAGGGGGTGTGATAGAGAATATATTAATATTCTTCATATATTCTGTAATTATTATTCTAGTGTAATTATGTAAAGTAGATATCATTCTCCAATTAGGTTTAGAGATCCTTCTCCAACTAGGTTTAGAAATTCTTCTCCAATTAGATTTTGTAATTGTAAACACATATATATGTTGTATTAATGAGAAGCCTTCTAACCCAGAAAAATTACACTATTTTACATACCTTTTCTCAAAAAAAAAATTGATGGTATTAGTTTATGTTGGGTCGGAGCATCAGATTAAAAAAAAAAGTAGACTATGTCGGACACTGAAAAATTCAAGCACTATCTAGTCTAGAAAATGTGGCGATTAGAGTATTAGTTTATTTCTCTCACTCATTTTACTCGCTTTAGAGCCGTCCCTCAAATATACCTTCCTATTTATTTTACTTTTCCACCTAAACATAATAATCGTAAAACTAAAAAAGAGAAGATTGATGACATCTTTACGTAACACAAGAAATGACCAACATTTATCACTCGAGTTATTAATTCCCATCTTTTAATTTACATTATATTATTTTATTCCACTTCTCAATATCTTGCTAAAAGTTTTCAAGACTCGTTACAGACCATCTTTCTATCTTCACCCATTTAATTAGAGACGGATAAGTTTAAGAATATAATAGAAAGTTTATAAATGCCCTCGAATAAATATTCGCTCTCCTAATGTGTATAAATAGGGCAGATGCAGCTTTATATTATCGGGTTAATTTAATTTAGTATATTTGAAGCGAAGCATAAAGTTATGTGTAAAAATTTATTAAAATTATAATAAATAATAGATATGAACACATAAATTTTTTTTAAAAATAATGAGTTCGATATTAAGAATCTTAAAGATTAAATTAAATTAAATTATGGATTTGTCTATGCGTATGAAATACTAATAGTGTTCAAGGTGCTAAAAAATAAAACGTGCATGAATGAATAGGGGTGGGCATAAAACCCGTTAAACCGAAAAAACTGAACCAAACTGGCGGTTCGGTTAGGTTTTTATTTGGTTTTTAAAAAAATGGTTCTTTAAAAAACCGAACCGAATCAGGATTAAATAATTCGGTTCGGTTCTTTAGAATTTTTGATGAACCGAACCGAAAATCGGGGTCAAATTTGTAATTAATCTTATTTTTTGTTTTAGGTTACTGCTATCTCTTGAATCATAGCCATCGAAGTCAATCTATGAAGTTTTTATGGAACTCGATTGCAGCATGAACTTAATTAAAATATCACTGAAGCATTGACATAAAATGTAGGGAGAGAAAGTAGTTGTAAATTGGTGCAACTTTAAATTGTCATAACTCTGCGCTCGGATGTCCGTTTTACCTTTTTTCTTTTATTTTGCGTATTTTTTCGAGACGTGGCTGGTCAAACCATGGCGCCGCCAATTTTTAGGAAAACATCTGTTTCCCAATCAATTTGTGTTTTACCCCAAATCGGTTTCTAATTTTCCCTTTTCTTTAGTAAAGATCTCACGATATACAATAGATTTCAACGTCAAATTTCGTGGTAATGTAGGTGTGAATGTCAATTAAAAAATAAATCCACCGACTCGTTTTTTTTATTTCAGTGTTGGACTTTTATTTTGTGGGGATGTAAACTTTAATTTTGAGTTTTTTTACATGTTTTAAGAATATATGTGATGCAGACTTTATGTTTTTGGATTTTAAATTATTTTTTTTGGACTTTATATTTGAATTGAAAATATCGATATAAACCGATACGTTCGGTAATATAAACCGATATATCGATTTTTTTTAAAAAAGTTTGATTCGATTTTTTTAAAAAAAATCGAAGAAATCATATTTTTTTTATACAAAACCAAACTGAACCGATATACGCCCATCCCTATGGATGAAAGCTCAAGGTTTCCAGAAGTACAAGGACTGCTTGGACAAATTGAAAAATAGAAAGAGGTCAACATCAACACCAGCTACTTCAAAGTTCATGCATTTTCTTCAACAAGTGAAAATGAAATTCGGTGGTAAGATTACCTCTCTCACATAAATGACAAAAGCATCTTATTCTTCTGATAATGAAACTGTAAATACAATAGTTTCTGATTAGATTTTTACTTATTATCAAGTTTTTGGAAGTGCGTACTTAAAGTTTCAAATTCACGTAATGAAAGAAGTTAAAAAGAAGTTTTTAAGTTTTAGCATATACATATATCACAAGGTAGAGGTAAGGTCTGCGTATACCTACCCTCTCCAAACCCACATTATGAAATTTTACTGGATATGTTATTGTTGTATATCACAAATTTCATCTCTCTCTAAGATAGCACTATTGTCAAAGAATAAACCAAATCAATGTTTATCTAGAATGATTATTTGAATAAAGTTTTAAATTTATGTATTGATAGTTTAAAATATATTTAAAAAATAGTTCACTTAAAACGTATTAATTGCCGATTTTATATTTAATATTAGCATTGATTGGTAGGAGTGCGCGGACGCAGCATGCAAGAAATAGTTCATCTTAATCAAGTAAACTTGACGTGGAGTGTAAATTTTATATGTAAAAATTCACTAAATTAATAATAACAAATAATAGGTCTAAACCTGGTACGATGATTTCAATACTAAAAGTCGTCAAGATTTAACTTATAATATTTAAATTTTGAATCCGCTTTCGTGGATCGGTAATCCAAAATAAATTTTAAATAACTTGTTATAATATATTAATAATATGATATAATATAATTAATTATTTTCATCAATGCCAATGCTTTTCTGTAGTTTTACCCAGACGATCAAAGACAAGATTTTCCCATTTGAGATGCCTCACCATGTAGTAATTTCTCACTTTCTTCATTGCAATTATCTCTTTAATTTCTTTTTTGGTTCCCCAACAACTACCATAATGGACCACATAATATCTTTTCATACAGCAGGTAAATGGATTATCAAGGGTCTATTTGGACAATTAGTGTGACTATGATATGATTTGAATTTGTAACATCACAGTTAGGATTATGAAGCTGCTACGCTAGCTGTCCCTTCATGAGCCCCAACTATTTATTATGTGTGGAAACACGTGTTTTGTATAAATGGGATAATCTCTATATACACTAACAGCTTAAGTTAGATATATAATATCAATAAAAAAAAATATAAGGCTAGCTGTCCCTTCATGAGCCCCGGCTATATATTATGTGTGGAAACACGTGTTGTATAAACGGGATAATATCTATATAGTATAACAGTTTAAGTTATATATATTACCAATAAAAAAAATATAAGGCTAGCTGTCCCTTCATGAGCCCAGACTACATATTATGTGTGGAAACACGTGTTGTATAAACGGGATAATCTCTATATACACTAACAGTTTAAGATATATATATTATCAATAAAAAAATATAATTACATATATATTTAAAAAAGGTAGCTCAGTGCACTAAATTTCTGCTGTGCGCGGAGTCCGGAAAAGAATTGGACCCTATCAATAAAAAATATAATTACATATATATCATCAATAAAAAAAAATTAATCATCACACTACTAGAAAATTGCTAAAAACTGACGGAAAAATCAACAAAATTCGTCGAAAAAAAATGACGAAAAACAGACGAAAATAGGTCCGTCGATTTTGTCTCATCGCTTTTTGAAAACCGACGAACCGCATCGGTTTCAATTTCTATCGATTTTATGTTGATATAATAAATTAATTAAAAAATTGACGGACTTCGTCAAATTTTACTTAATTTTTTTTTTCTATATATTAGATATTTAAATAAATAATATGTTGGAAATTTGCCTTTGGCGGGAGTTGCGACCGACCAACTTTAACGGCTTAAACACTAGTGTTACGTATGTTGGAGAATCCGGTTCTTCACACATGCATGATCTACTAAATAACCGTAGTATGTGGGGCAGAATCATCAAATTTCATTTGAGAAATGAAAGAGATATTGGTCCACGGCAGGTGTTTGAAGCATGAAAAGTGTGTGTGTGTTCAATTCTCCCTACCTGCAGTAGGAAGAAAGAATTGTCATGTGTATATAAGACTTGAAATTGGTTTGGGGTTTGGGACCCCAGGGTATCCTATGTGTTTAAAGGAGGGAGGACCTAGATGTGCTTGAGTTCAAGGAAGAAAGACCACGCACGTGCCGCCGTAGCTGCCACCCGTCCCGCAGGTTTTGAGTTCGGGTCCACGTCCACGTGGTTTGTGGGGCGTTTGTGGGTCGCTGGGCCTTATCGATATTATCTTTTTGGGCAGAGAACTTTTCCGAAATGCAGTTTGATCCCGGAAGTTCAGATGTGATTCGGACGAGAATTCTTTCTGGATATACGGTTGGTCCCTGAAGTTTCAAGATGTACTGATTTGGTCCCCTGAAGTTTCCGAGCGTTGGTCTTTCACCATTTATGTTGGTGACTTTTACCTCCATAATAATGGTCATTATTTGGCTATTATGGAAAGGCGGCCACCTCCATCACCTATATAAACACCCTTACACCGTTGTTGAGCACTAAGAACACACATATAATATACCACGAAATTGAAGCTTACAAGCGAAAGTTTTCTTCTTCCTACAACTTAAAGGCATCATTTCGTTACTCAATATTCTTCGTAGTAGCTCTTGAGTTTCCTTTGCTCAAGTGTTCCATTGCTTTGAACTTATCTTGGAAGACAAATTGTCCGGGGACGTATAAAGATACATACGGGGCAATATCGTCTTAAGGATAGTGTCACACTCAAAGAAACCAGTTTCATTTTCGTCTTTCAACAAAATTGTAATTTCAGTTTTGTGATTATATTGTAATTTTTGATTACTAGTTGAATCATTGAATCTTTGTTTATCCTTTGAATACTTGTAATAGTTATATACTTCTCAAATCTTGCTTTATAAAGTACCATAGAGCAAAATACCCAACAACTTAAGACAATATTTGTATAGTATTACTATTAGTGTTCGGAAGATGTCGGTCCAAAAAGTTGTGTGACCAAATACGGATATGGAAATGGTTTTACGGTAAGAGAGTGATGATGATTTAACGAGTATTCATAGTCACCGCTTCAAGCTACTGGCGGGGAACAAGTGCTCTCGGTAGCACGAGGATGTCAATCGCCGGACAAGAGGAGAAGGAAGATGTACTTCTATCTTGCGTTGTAAGGCTCATGTATCTATCCTGCAGGACAAAAGATCCGAATAATGGTAGGAAAAGGAAATGGACACTCGATGATAAGTGACCGGTGAGCGAATCCAAATTAGGATAAGTATTTTCTTACTTGTCAAGAATAAAGATTAAATGATAAGTATTTTCTTACTTGTCAAATTAAGATTAAATGATGTCCGATTAAAAATGAATTAAAGTAAGAGGAGGAATGAAAATAATTTATATTCCTTACGCTTTAAAAATCGTAAGTTTAATCTCATCTTCTTTTCCAGTTTAAAGATTGGATTGTAAAGCAACTTAAGAAGATCCAGTTCTTTTAAGTGTAATTATTAAAGTGTGTAAAGTATGTTCGCACTTTATCTGAGGAGAGAAAGATCCATTGACGTCTGCGTTACCACACTTAAGTAGCGCCAAGAATTATCTGGGCACCAATCATAACGGAAGAAGTCTAAAAGTTAATGACGCGTTGAAATTGTCATATTATTTGGCGGAAGATCCTTCATAGGATTTGATATTGGACACTCCGGCCATACAAAGCCTCCGCGACCTGGAGCGCCAAAATTCTGTGATATGATGATATTGGACACTCGGTCATACAGCCTCACAAGGCGTGAGTGGGACAGGTAATTCATTTCATAGGAAAAGTAATGGACACCTAGTAAGGTGGGTCAGAGTTTCCAGGTCTGAAATGATCTGAAGGCCTAAAGAAATGCAGTAAAGAAATTGGACACTCAGTCTGCCAAACCAACTGAAGTGGGCCAGAGTATCGAGATCACATATGATCCTATGCGATTCGCCTAACCACGGGCAAGAAGGTTGTTCATGTGAAACAACGCCCGCCCTCTAAAATCAAAGGAAGTCAGGGAGACGTTGTCCTCAATAGGACTTCAAGGAATGGATCACTCTAAAAAGAGTGATACATGTTCCTAACTTGGTTTAAAGGGGCGTTGTTGGTCAAGTTGGTTTGAGACTAGTCCAACAAATCATAATAACTAAGAATGGTACAATATGTCTATAGCCAAATGAATGATATATTTGTAATCCGTGCATCTATGCCATCATAGATTAAGACACAGCTAAATAGTAAGTCACTCAAAAGCTAACGATGTTGAGATTGTTGCCTCCTTTCGACATAAACCCTCAAAATGAAATGTGAGGTAGGCGAAGAGGCAAAATCACTCCTTTCAAATTCAATCAAGGAAATAGCGAAAGAAGCACCGCTCTCTAGAACTTGAGTCACACCTACTTGGGTGATTTGGGGATTTATACAAAATAGAGGGGGAGACAAGTGCGTTGTGATCTTCATTGATGATGGTACAGCACGTATGGAATCCTTTGTTTGTTAAAAGCAAAGACGATGAAGTTGTTGCGGATAAGCGCTACAAAAGCGAAGTTGAAAATCAACTAAGCCTGGATTGCGAAATTCATAGCGATAGAGGGGAGAATGTAGGCGGCGTTCATTAAGCGAATGTTCATTACTCACCTTAGTCTAACGGTGTTAGCCAAGCTCAAGCAAATGCGCCTAAATTATACATGTAGAAGCGATCCTTACCGCTAATGTGATTCTCAGCGAGAACTCGCCTCGGATATGAGATAACTCTCGTGTGAGACATGAAAGGATCTCGCATACAAAAGTTGTGATGGGGTGGCTTGGTAGAAGGCTGGACTACCAAACAGTCAAGTTCGACCTAAGATCAGATTGCATATCCAATGGATACGTAAACGACAGTGAAGTACTTATCATGCCTCTTGGCGTCAAAGAATCTTTGAATTCTTATAAGATAACTTTCCTTGAAAAAGGAAAAATGAGTAATTGCTCAAGGTTAACAAGAACCATGAGGGCTTTCGAGCTGTCCGAACTAGACGTTAAAGCTAGCTCTGGATTCGAAAGTTCTTTGCCGGCTATCCGAACTTAATATTCCGTGACCGCAAAACTCGGGGATTCTAGATGTTGAACCAAGGCGGAGCAAAGAGGGGACAAAGACTTGTTCCGATTGCCAAGCTTGTAGTTGAAACGAACCATGGACAATTAACAAATAATTGTTATCTCCAAAAGCGGCCTTTGGAAGAAGCTAAAGAGAGAAATATATTCCATCATATAGAACCATACTTGCGTAATGGTTGATCTTACCTCCGGAAAAAGAACCTTTGGAGTTGTGAAAAAGGATACTCAAAAGTGAGTACAAAGTAGATGGATCTCTTGTGAGTTCAAAGCCTCGCTACTTGTACATAAAAAAGTGTTCCCACGGGAGTAAGCTTAACATCATGGGCCATTGCGGTAACTTGCGTGGCATGAATGTTAAAAAAGCGAGCCTTCCCAGGAGAGTTGGAAGAGAGAATCGTAGTTGGTTTTTACGAATTTGTTGGGCTTAACTACGAACTTTCATCTTGGTCCCCTGAAATGTTTACATTTTGGTCCTGAAAGTTTGGATAAAGCGAAATAATGAATCGACCACGAAACATTGACTCACGAGTTAGAAAGCCAGCGATTGGAGAATCAGCACCAGTAAAGTAAAAGTCAAATTGAAACAAAGTCTCGATATGAAAGATATGGATATCACAGATGACATCTTAGGAATTGGATTTTCTAAAGACATCTAACGGATGAGTCGATAGTTGTGATCTCGTTGAAGCCATCAATGGATATGAATCATGAACAACCGGTTGAATCACGGTGCACCCATAGACAGAACGAGCGATACGCGATCAGATCACGTGTAGTTCAATGTAGCCAGCCACACCGCTACAACCGACCGGTATCGATCCCTACAATCGATCAGATTGAACTGCGTTCACGAGTGATAATCTTAATACATGATCAATAAGAAGCGTTAAAGTCGGATACTGGCGATATCCTGAATTATTAAACGCTATCTACGGATTATAGTATTACGGATGTCCGCCCTGTTCTAAGAGAACACACGATGATACAAAGCCGGACATCGAGATCCCGAAGAACACCAAAGCCACAAGTAAATGTGTTTTCCTCTAAGCAAACTTGCATCGGCCGATTCATGATGGAATCGGAGTTTATCGCTTTATACAAAGCATGAAAGAAGTTGAGTAACTTCACGACTCCTTAGAGGACGTCCCTTATCATAGGAGAAACGTGCCTTCAGGCCCTTATACAACGTGTGGCTGGCACAATGGGCTTTAGGAAGGACACCGCGGACGTCTGGACATATCTGTCGAGATTTGTCGGGAGACATAAGATCAGATGGCGATTGATCATCACGTGTCACTTCCTTGTTTAATAACTAAGGACTACCCGGGAGATCAAGTGTTACTCACTCTAGAATGGCTTAAAACCAAAATATACGGACCAATACAATAAATGGTAATCCCAACCTTACTAGCCGGAGATCCCATGTAATTTTGGTTCAATGGGAAAACTAAGGCTGTAAAGGTTTAGTTGATCGGCTTGATGGAAAGCATGAGCACTTCGGATAGTGATTTACGAAAAGAAACACCAAATCCAAATGCGTTCCTGCGATAGACTTTAAGTGCTATCTCTGCCGGTGTGGGTAAAGGTTAAGTTTTCAAAACTTTGTAATGCTCCTCAGCGAGTTGAGGTTAGGTTTTTGGGAAACTTTTAATGGTTCCTAACACTTGTGAAGTGGGGTATAGCGAGATACCTTGTAGGAGACCACCTATTTAAGTGCGAAGGGCGGATCGCCGCCAAAATGAACGCACTTAAGAATTCAAGGCGTTGTCCATGGCCAAAAGCGGACAAAACATTACGAAGAAGAGTAAGGGAATTTGTTGTGTTGGTATCATTGTCTTGGCTTACACTAAACACCGACGGTTCAAGACATCACGTTCACCGCTGATGAAAGTAAGTCCGATGGTATTCAACTATGGAAGGTTCAAAATTTGGAGAGGCTACCTCTCCTTACGCAACATCGGTCCCATTGAAATATTGCTGAAATGAAAAAGACACCATTACGTGAGTCGCCAAAATCTCTTTCAAGAGGATTGTTGGAAATTTGCCTTTGGCGGGAGTTGCGACCGACCAACTTTTAACGGCTTAAACACTAGTGTTACGTATGTTGGAGAATCAGGTTCTTCACACGATGCGTGATCTACTACGTGAATAACCTGTAGGGCCAAGAATCGCCAAATTTCATTGAGAAATGAAAGAGATATTGTCCACGAAGTAAGGTGTTTGAAGCATGGGAAAAGTGTGGTATTGTGTTCAATTCTCCCTCACCCGCAGGTAGAAGAAAGAATTGTTGTGGTATATAAGACTCGAAATTGGTTTGGGGTTTGGGACCCCAAGCGGGGTATCCCACGTGTTTAAAGGAGGGAGGACTTAGATGCTTAACGGTTCAAGGAAAGACCACCACGCTTGGCACAGCCCGCCACTCGCCCATCCCGGTTCTGGGATTCAGGTTCCGGATTAGGGTTCTCGGGTTCTCGGGGTTCTCGGGTTCAGGTCCCACCGCCAGCGGTCGCGTGGGATGTGGGATGTGGGCCTTCGATATTATCTTTTGGGCGCTGGAACTTTTCCGGAAAGTACAGTTTGATCCCGAAGTTTAGATACGATTTGGACCGAAGTGCTGAGATGTATAGTTTGGTCCACGAAGTTTCAAGATATACAGTTTGGTCCCCGAAGTTTGAAATTTGGACGTTCAAAGAACGCCAGCTCTCAATTCACCATTTATTTTGGGAATTACTCCTCCTATAATGGCCAAATCCGTTGGTCTTTCACCATTTATATGTTGGTGACTTTACTACCTCCATAATGATCATTATTTGGCTATTATTGAGGCGATTTTTCAAGCCCTCCATCACCTATATAAACACCCCTTACACCATTATTCGAGCACTAAGAACACACATATAATATACACGAAATTGAGAAGCTTACACAAGCGTAAAGTTTCTTCTTCCTACAAC
Organism: Anisodus acutangulus; assembly: GCA_029783415.1. Lineage (NCBI taxonomy): Eukaryota > Viridiplantae > Streptophyta > Magnoliopsida > Solanales > Solanaceae > Anisodus > Anisodus acutangulus. Next base: position 27,561,084 of record CM056491.1, read on the forward strand.
TTCCAAGGCATCATTTCGTTACTCAATATTCTTCACGGTAGCTCTTGAGTTTCCTTTGCTCAAGTGTTCCATTCTGTTTATCTTGGGAGACAAATTGTCCCGGGGCGTATAAAGGATACATAATGGGCAATATTGTCTTAAGGAATGAGTGCCACGACTCGACTCAAAAAACCAGTTTCCATTTTTCCGTCTTCAACAAAATTGTAATTTCAGTTTTGTGATTATATTGTAATTTTCAGATTACTAGTTGAATCATTGAATCTTTGTTTATCCTTTCGAATACTTGTAATAGTTATATACTTCCTGTACTGCTTTATAAAGTACCATAGAGCAAAAATACCCAACATAATATATATTATAAAAAACAACAGAATTCATCGATTTTATTTAATTTTTGTTTAATAAAACTGACGGAAATTTGTAGGTTTTTCCGTCGGTTTTCTGAGAAAAAATCAGCAGAAGCAACCACACCTGTCGAAAATACCAAAACAAATATATTTCATTTCCAGGTACAAACCAGCACGGCAACACTAAATGCTGCCAAAACAGTTCTAAATTAGCTTCAACATAAAAAATATCTTAATTACCAATCAAACACATCAAATACAATACTAAACACATCAAATACAGTAAAAAAATTCACCAAAGTACAAACTTTTCAAAGCATTAAATCAAAAGTATCATTACTTCTACAAAGCTTCAATACAACATAAGATAAATCCTAATTAAGTCCTCTCATCATCCGGTGTACGGTCTACGAATTCATTGTTGTCTTCCGCCTCCATGTCATCATCTTCTTCAGGGTGAGGAGGGGGAGAGCGGGGCACACCAAATCATCCACATGCATTGTGGCTTAGAAATTGTGCCTCGAGAGATTTCAGACTCTCTTTCAACACCCTCTCCCCCTCCACTCATTTTGCTTCAGTTGCTGTTAATTGTCGATTAAGTTCTTCGATCTACTACGCCATAGATGCAACTTGGAAACCAATCTCTTTGCCCGATTGTAATTTTTAGGTATAACGATTTTCAGACTAACTAGTTTCTCCACAAGTTTAATCATAGAGTCCATAGCTGCTTCAACAACACTCCAATTTTACTTGATATTAACGATTCTAACTAATACAGACAACTTAGAATGAGGACTCCTTACCAAAGTAGATGACTAGCCTCTTCTAATTCTTGATAGAAGCGCATTGCTTCTTCATTAGAATGTTGCTCAATAATTTGTTCAGGTTCAAACCCATAATGTATCCCAAAAAACATCATTGATCATATTGTTAACTCTATCATATTGGACATGAAAATTTTTCTGTGATCTACTACTTTCACCAACAATTAAATTATAATATATAACATTAACTCCATCAGCCTCTCCATGATCAGTCCAAACAGAATATCTCTCCTCAAATCCTTTACGATATAAATGAAACTTAATTGTTTCCTCTTTCAAATACATTATACACTTGCAATTCAAACAAGGACATCTAATTACCCCTTCACTTTAGTAAGGATCAAGTGACATTGCATGTTGATAAACCCTTTAACACCTTCAACAAATTCATCATTGACCCACACGTTCACTATTAGTCCTATTATACATCCACATAGGATGATCCATCTATAAAAAAATTCACAAATATAAATATTAAATTATAAATTAGGTTGCATTATATTATTAATTAAACATAAATTAATTTGTAGTTCAAATGTTATTATTATATATTCTTTGTAATTATGCTTAATTAATGAAATTCTTCTAATTAAAAGGCATCCTTAATAACTTAAGAAAGAACAATATCAACGGTCAAGTAGTTAATTTGATTTCTTCTTGAATAATATTCACAAATTAATAATGTCAATAACCTAAATTAACCTAATTATATTACAAATTTTTGCACAAATTCAACATCAATAACATCACAAATGATTCTTAACTAAGCTAATACAAATACATTGACAATGAGCATATAATATAGTCATTTCAATTTTTAAAAAGTCAAAACGATTATCACTACAATTTTTGGGCTAATAAAGTCTCTACTTTTTCTTCACGAATTCAAGTTTTCATACATGGATAGTAATATAAAGCCTTAGATTAATGAAAAACTAACCTAATTAGACTAATACACTAACATTGGACCTAAAACTAACAATAATAATAACATTGAAATAAATTTAAAAAAGAAACTAATTTGAGTACTAACCTCTAGGTCATTCAAAATCGAACCGTTACCGATAACCCAATCACAGAATTGACTTATTGGTATTTGATATCGGATTAGCGGTTGGGGAACAAATAAATTTTTTATAGTTAACGGCTTATCGATGCAGGGACAAATTACACAATTTTCTTATTGGATTAAGTGATCACCATCAAAAGTGTTAGAGATTAAACTTGTGGATTGTTAACTGTTAAGTCCTGGCCTGTGGCTCAGTAAGTAGATCGAGAGGTCGTTCCGCCCCTTGTCCCCGAATATGGGGAATATGTTCTCAAAAAATCTTGCTCCAATCTGACCTAGCTGGCGAGCGATCCCAATTCGCGACAGAGAACAAGACAGGCAAGTTCTTCGACAGGACCATCCCAACCGAGGGCTAATCATAGATCTACTATGGTCTTTTTTTTATTCTTTTATCTTATTTCCGGTTAAAAGATCTTACGGGTGACATACATCATTTTAAAATACAAATAAAAGATAGCGAAAGTCTGTGCAGAGTAATGAATGTGCTTCAAAACGAGGCATTTCAAATCAACAACGATGTCTTGAAATAGGTGTCTAATTGGCTTCCTAGTTGTTAATTATGAATAAGATGTTTGTCTTGCAAGGGATTAAATTAAATTACAATAAAAATCGCGATCATAAATTATATGTTTAATCAGGTGACGGCACATGCACGGTTCCAAATCGAGTCATTTAATGACAGTTTCAAGCAACATAAAACAGAGCAGTATTTAGTCAATTGAAAAATAGAAATTATTCTGAAAAATCCCAAACACTTAAAGGGAAGTCCAGTGTAGCATGTTACAAATTAACGGACTTAAGTTTTATCTATTAACAGTGCATAATATAGATTATTCTTCATACTAATTTTGGTTATGGTAATTTAAAAATTAAGGTAATTTTTGCTATAATTAACTCAATAGAATGGATAGTATAAAACATATTTACACTATAAATGTATAAAACTGAAATACTAAATCAAATCATGATGTCACAAATTCAAATTATGAGTAACTATATCATCATTGACCTTTTCTACTCATTTGTTAACCATGTAAAATAATTTTCAATAGCCATAAGATTTGACGGTTTTGGTCCTTAAAACGTGGTGAAGCATTAATGTAGATAAGGAAATTACATTACTCTTTTGGATAAAGTTGAAAATGTTGTCCAATTTTCACGTCAAAAACAACTGGTGTACACGCAGTGTGCTAATTCTGATTTGAAGTGGGAAATTGTGGGAACCCATATGCATTTTGCCACATAAGTGCGATATAAATTGTTGCTTCAATTCAATAAACAAAAATAAGGTCGAATTAAGAAAGCGAAAGACGGGGATATTTATACATAAATGTACTATTGTATATGAGTACATAGATAGCTAATTAACTAATGAAGTGATTAATGGCACATTAAGATGTAAAATCTTGTGTTTTTAATCATGGTCATCATAATATCTGGGAAAATCTATATTATACATGTTGGCATGACGTACAATTTTAATTAAACAAAATAAATTCTTCTGCCCGCATGTCTGTGTTGATAATAAAAATTTGTTAACACATTTGAGAAATAAGCTTACATTTCTATTATAAGTTGGTATAGTTTATTATTAACATAAAAAAAAATCACAAATGTGATTTCAATGAAATATATCCAAAGGTTAATCTGGCTGAATTATCTCATCCACCAAATTAATTATTACCCTATTTTGTCTCATCCACCAAATTAATTATTACCCTATTTTGTCTCATCCTATCTTCTAAATGAGAGCTCATATGAGTATATTCTTTGAGGATCCCTAAATCATTTAAGATTTTTTCCCACGTAGGTCCCTTGCATTTATTTTATTTTTTCTAGGAAATCGACCACTCCGGAAAGATCATACTCCTTTGAATAAAAAAAAGTATTCACTAAGTCTTTATTTTTTATTAAAAAAATAAATTAAGAAAAAATTAATTTTACTTATTTGTCTTTATTAAGTGTTAGGTGATCAAATCTCAATATTATATATGTTAAATATACCCGTGATATACACGAAATATACGCGGTGTATATCACGGGCTGCCTTCGGATAATTGGACTGTTGGGCCGTGATATACATGGTGTTTATCAATCGTGTATATCGCGGTTTAGTGTCCTAGTTTAGGTAAAGTTTGATTGTAATTATTATTGTACACTTACCATAATTGTACTACCATAATTGTATAGTTAGTGTCCAAGTAGAATAAAGTTTTAGGAGTAAAATAGGAATATGATTCTCCTATTATAAAAATATGTAAATTGTATATATACTCTTTCAATTAATGAAAATAATCAAGAGATTATTTCTTTCATGGTATCAGAAGTCTAGGTCTTAAAATCCTCTCCAAAATTTCTTGCACTTTTCCGTCCTAAGTCTAAAAAACCGAGCCATTTTTCTCAGGTTTTGTGCCGACGGTTCATCTTTCTCCCAATTTTTTCTTCCAAATCCCTCACTCACATATTGTTCTATCAGTATATCTACATCAAAGAACACGTTTCATCCTGCCCTTACAGTTTCTAGCATCAAGAATAACATCCCTATTGTTCTTGAAATATAAAACGTCCAATATGCGACGTGAGCCGAACTATTCAAAATTCACGTACGCTCGCATCAAGTCATCCATCACATAATCTCCATGGCTCCTGAGGATACGGAGGTGCCAAAACGCGAGGATGATCCTAAGTTGTGGACGACTCTTGATGCCACTGTCCTTCAATGGATATATTCCACAATTTCTACCGATCTTTTGCAAACGATTATTGAGTCCGACGGTACGGCGCATGCGACTTGGGATAGACTACGTGATATATTCCAAGATAATCAAAATTCTAAAGTTGTTACTCTTGAGCAGGATTTCTCCCACGTTAACATGGAAGATTTTTCTAACGTTTCGGCTTATTGCAAAAGATTGAAGGAATTGGCGGACCAACTCCGCAACGTTGGCGCGCCGGTTTCGAATGATCGTTTGGTCCCCCAAATGGTTTCAAGACTCTCCGAGGCCTATAGTGGTGTTGGCACGCTTCTTCATCAAAGCAATCATCTTCCGCAATTTTATAAAGCTCGTTCTATGCTTATACTCGAAGAAGCATGCCTGGCTAAAAAGGCGGCTACCGGTGCTAGTCCCATAGTCATGATGACCGCGTCTTTATATGGACTTAAGCAGTCCCCCCGGACCTTGTATAAGAGGTTTGCCGACTATATTTTGACTATTGGGTTCACTCATAGCAGGTCGGATAATTCTTTGTTCATCTATCATCGTGGTTTGTCCATGGCTTATATACTATTATATGTGGATGATATTATCTTGACTGCCTCTTCCGATGCCTTACGCCAGTTTATCATGACAATGCTCAGTTCTGAGTTTGCTATGAAAGACTTGGGGCCCTTGAGTTATTTTTTGGGGATTGCTGTCACTCGTCATGTAGGTGGATTGTTCTTGTCACAGAAGAAGTATGCAGTCGGGATTATTGAGAAGGCTGAGATGTCATCCTGTAAGTCCACTTCCACTCCAGTTGATACTAAACCCAAATTGGGTGCTGCGGCCGGCGCACCATACGAGGACCCGACCCGCTATCGCAGTCTTGCAGGGGCCCTTCAGTAACTCACATTCATGAGATCAGATATTCTGTATGTCGTACAACATGTTTGTTTGTTTATGCATGATCCCAGGGTTGAGCACATGAATGCGCTCAAACTCATCATTCGGTATATTCAGGGTACACTTGACTATGACTTGCATTTATATCCTTCATCGATATCCATAATTGTCTCGTATACAAATGTTGATTGGGGTGGCTGTCCGGATACCAGACGGTCTACGTCTGGCTATTCTATGTTTCTTGGCAATAATTTAGTCTCATGGTCTGTGAAACGTCAATCGACTTTATCCCGATCCAGTGCCGAGGCCTAGTATCGAGGGATAGCTAATATGGTCTCAGAATCATGTTGGTTACGTAATTTGTTGTTAGAGCTTCATTGTCCTATTCAAAAGGCAACCTTGGTTTATTGTGATAATGTTAGTGCCATTTACCTTTCTGGTAATCCGGTTCAGCACCAATACACTAAACATATCGAAATGGACATTCACTTTGTTGGCAAAAAGGTTGCTCGTGGTCAAGTACGCGTCTGCCATGTCCCGTCCATGTATCAAATTGTCGACATCTTTACAAAGGGTCTTCCCTCGGTCCTTTTTGAAGATTTTAGGGACAGTCTCAGCGTGCGAAAACCGCCCGCTATACCCGTGATATACACGGAATATAGGTCGTGTATATCACGTGCTACCTTTGGATAATTGGACTGTTGGGCCGTGATATACATGATGTATATCACGGTTTAGTGTCCTAGTTTAGGTAAAGTTTGATTGTAATTATTATTGTACACTTATCATAATTGTATTACCATAATTGTATAGTTAGTGTCCAAGTAGAATAAGGTTTTAGGAGTAGAATAAGAATAGGATTCTCCTATTATGGAAATATGTAAATTGTATATATACTCTTTCAATTAACGAAAATAATCAAGGAATTATTTCTTTCACTCAATACCTATTTAATTAAGGGTATTTTAATCAAATTATCTATTTTTTCTAGAAATTAGTACTCCCTTTCGATAAAAAAGAGTGTCCACTTAGCTTTTTTTTCTTGAGTCAAAAAGAGTGTTCACTTATCAAATCAATAAAGAATTAACCTCATTTTTTCAGATTTGCTCCTATTAAGTAATATGTGATCAAATCTCAATATATATCTAATTATGGGCATTTTAGTCAAATTACTTCTTTTTTATCTAGGAATTAGTATTTTTAAGGGATGTGCAAATAGCTAAGTGTACACTTTTTTTTATCCGAAAAATGTATTCTTAGGGGGTGTACAAATGACTAAATAGACATTTTTTTTATCCGGAGGGAGTACTACTATCCGATCCCTTTCATACCTGCCAAATTCACAGGTTCCCTATATTGACATTATAAAGAATTGTAATTAGGGTGTGTTGTCTACGCCTCCTGTTTTTTTTCCCTTTGCTCCATCACATTTAACGTTTATTTAGATAATCAGTTGATAATTTCTTTTGCATTATTTGGGATTAAAAAATATAAGATTAAAAAAGATGGTTACACGATCGTAACATATGGTCAAATGTGAATAGGCTTGCGTAACATGGCTATAGTAGAATAATATGTCATCTGATCTACTAGTAATCATACAGTCTACACGTAATTCGTAAATGTATTCGAAAAGGATCACTTGAAAATGAAAATGTCACACATTTCGCTCTGCGCAAAAATGTACTTGGGCAGCTCAGAGTCTTGTAATGAAATACTTGAACACATTTCAGATAAGGAACGATAAGATTATTGACAATGCAAAGGAAATTTGTTGGTGGGATGAGTACGTGTGTTGAACTTTTTTTTATAATTATGCATGGCTCAATATTATGTCTAGCCCATAACTTAATACTTATTTAATACGAATTCCATTTACTCAGTTACTCCGTCTCAATTTATGTGATATAGTTTGACTACGCACAGAGTTTAAGAAATAAATGAAAACTTTTAAAACTTATGGCCTAAAACAAGTCATAAATATTTGTGTGGCTATAAATCATTTCATTAAGGGTAGGGAAAATTTAAGTTAAATGATTTTTAAATATAGAAATATATCGTTCTTTTTGGAACAAACTAAAAAGAAAAGCGTATCACATAAAGTGGGACAGAGGCAGAACTTGATAAGTGTTCCGTAGGGAAGATTGAATTTTTTAAATTTGTCCTTTCCTTAATTCATTTCTCATATGTATGGTCAACTTGTGATGATGCTTGTGTTGGTATTCTATGGTACTTTATAGAGCAGTACGGGAAGTAATAACTATTACAAATGTTCGAAAGGATAAATAAATGGTCAATCTTCAAAACTGCCGCATGTGTGTTGTGTCTTGAATCTTGATCACCTTGAAAAGCCAATGTTGAGAATCGCTACAGAAGTTTGTTGTGTCTTGAATCTTGATAACCTGAAATCAAGAAACAACTAAATCTGGATGATTACAACGTTGTGTGTTGAGTCGAGGATAGCCCTCTATCCTTAAGACAAGATTGCCCCGTATATATGCTTTTACGTTAGCGGGCAATAGTCTCCCAAGATAAAATAACACTTTAATCTCAACACTACAAAGCCAATAGGTTGAGCCTGTCAAGAAAACAAATATGACTCGACTTGTCAAGATATGGAATAGGAAGGAAGAGTTTCTCTCTACTCTTCTCTTTTGTCTCTGTGTATATAGTGTGTCTCTCAGAGTGTATATCTTGTGTATACGTGAGGGTTTGTCATCGCTTTTCAAAAATTGCACCGATTTTCGCTGAATATCACTCAACGCTTTGTGCTATTTTGTGGCCGCTTTTTGCGTTACTTTTTTCTTCTCTGCTTGCTGCCTGTTTCTCAGTATTTTTGTCTATTTCTCGCCACCAATTGAGCCAAATGAAGCTCAATATATAGCAAGGAGAAGGGTCTAACCGCCAAAATATGGTCATAATGGCCATTATGAGGGCATTAAAATAGCAAGTAATGGCCGTAATGACCATTGAAAGAAATGTCAGTCTAACCGCCAGTAATGGGTTGTTAATGGAGAGTTAATCGACCAAGTAATGGCCGTTAATGCTCCAAAACGCAGTCCAACAAGAGGCGAAAAGTCTCCGAAATTCCTGGGACCAAACCGTAAATATTGAAACTTCAGGGACCAAATCAGACATATGAAAGAATTCTGGTCCAAATCAGACATCCGAAGAGTTCTCTGGTCCAAAAAGATAATATTAGACACCACCCAGGAGCCGTGGAGCCCGGAGTCGGACGCGGGCTTAGCCTTGAACCCAAGCACATCTAGGTCTTCCTCCTTTAAACACATGGATACCCGGTCCCAAACCCTTTACCAATTAGAGACTTATATAGAGAGCAATTCTTCCTATTCCCACCGATGTGGTAGATTTGTCCCACACCACATTTCCATGTCTCAAACACCTTACTTCGTGGACCAATATCTCTTTCATTTCTCAACGAAATTTGACGATTCTTGGCCCTACGGTCATCTACTCACTTCGTAGATCATGCATGTGCGAAGAGACAAGGTCTCCAACATGCGGAACATTAGTGTTTAATTCATTAAAGAAGGGTGGACGCATCTCTCCGCCAAAGGCAAATTTCCAACCGCTTGTATGTTCTGTGCTGGAAGTTATTTTCGGTGATCTATCAAATTACAATATGATTCCACGACTAATGACAAAGTCCAGTAGCAGACAACTAATTTGTTGAATGGATATTGTGGGCTGCGTTCTTTTTTTCGTAGTTTAATTAACTACGTACGGTTTGTTTATTACAGCGTCATCACATCTCATAGGTTTTGACAATTTCGTTTTTGCATGCAGAACTCATTGCGTGATCACTGCTTGAAAAAAGTCCTTCAGAAGAACGAAAGCCGTTCCAATAAGTGGGCGGGGAACAAAACCACTGCCTCTAGTTGAATTATTAGAATATTCAGTCTGTTAGCTATAGTAATTACATTCTAGCTAATATTTTAGTTAATGAGGAAGTTTATTATTTTGTTTATAAAGCTATTTAAAGTCGTATGATTAGTAAAATTTAATAAAGATTTTCATATATCCATGTTTTCAACATTATTGTTCATATTTCTTCTTAAAAAAGATCATACTCACACATTTGGCCACTCGAGATTCATCTTTTCTGCTATAGTACTGGAACAATTCAGTGATCGAAAGGCTAAAAAGTAGTGCACAAGTTCAAATTCCCAATAATAAAGCCTTTGTTTAGTAGTAAGAACAAACTGTGCCGAAGGATCATGTACGTCGTAAAAGCAAACCTCGTACATAATGCGCTAATTAGACGCAGATAGTTAAGGAAATCAAAACCACATGGACAAAATTAGAGCCCTGTTTTAGTGGAACTAGATGAAGGATAGGCCTATACATTTCCCACCGAATGTCAAATTATGTTAGTGAAATTATCGAAGATAATGAGAGAAAATCGAACTAGAAACCCTAGTTTGTTGAGAGAGAAAGGATCTTTATTCTAAAATATCAGAGATATTAAAATGTCTTGTTGTTTACAAAAATAGAAAATGCAACATATATATTTACATAAATGGGCCAAGTCATCGGGTAAATGAAATAAAAACGAGTAAGAGTAATGGGACAGTCGTGACTCAGCCATTGGGATGACTCTTAAGTCCAACACCCTCTTTCAAGCTGGAGGGGGGTAAACACTCCAAGCTTGCCAAGCATTGTGCGATGGAGATTACCAAGCAAAGACTTGGTCAATATATCAGTCAGCTGACCTGTGGAGGGAACAAAATGTAAAGATATCAATCCAGACTGCAAACAATCACGAACAAAGTGACAGTCGATCTCTATATATTTCGTACACTCATGAAAAATAGAATTTTTAGCTATATGGAGTGCAGCCTGACTGTCACAGTAAATAGGTACAGCCTGAGAATCACCAAACCAAGGTCACCCAAAATACGAACAAGCCATAAACCTCAGCCACAACTTTCCTCAAGGCTCTATATTCGGCCTCAACAGAAGAGAGTGAAATAGTTGGTTGTTATTGAAATGTGTGACCATCTGATCTAAAAGCTTAAGCTGTTAGATAGAACACACTTTTAATATTTGATTGTATTCTCAACAGTTGTTTCTTGCTTTTCCAAGAAACTGGGCAAGAATCAAGTGTAATATAGTATTCAGTAACTGACTTCCTGGACTGAGCACAGGCATCCCAGTCTGAATCTGAGTATGCAACCAAAGAAAAATCTGGAGAATTGGAGAGAAGTATTCCTTGATCATGGGCATTCAACAAGTATCTAAGTACATGAAGAGCACCCATCATGTGAGGAACCTGTGGTGCTTAAAGGAATTGGTTCAAGTGTTGTACTGAGAAGCCAATATTAGGCCTTGTGTGTTCCAGCAAACTTCGAAAAGTTGAGCTCCCATGTCTGAAAGCAGGCTTAATAGAAGGATCAAGAGGAGTCACTACTGAGGAAAACTGATCACAATGGAACTCATCTAATAGATCAAGAGTGAATTTTTGTTGACTCGTCAAATAACTATGAGGACCCTTGACAACCTCTAGGCCCAAAAAATAGTGAAGATGCCCCAAATCTTTGATTTTGAAAGTGTTGTCTAGAAAGGATTTGAGAGTGTCAAGTTCAGCAACATCATCTCCAGCAAGGAGAATATCATCAACATAGACTGTTAAGACAGTCAAAGAAGGGCCAGAAGTCTTTGTAAACAAAGAATAGTCATGTTTGCTTGAAGTGTACCCTCTAGATAACAAGGCCTCAGACAGTTTTGAAACCCACTGTCTTGAGGCCTGTTTAAGGCCATATAATGATTTCTTTAATCTTCAAACCAGAGGAGTAGCGGAAGAATAGGAAGAACCAGAAGTGAACTGAAGGTCATGAAGTACTTTCATATACACTTCCTCATGGAGATCACCATGACATTGTTAACATCCAATTGATAAATGGTCAAATTCTTTTTAGTAGCTATGGAAATGAGGCATTTTATTGTGGTAAACTTCACAAAAGAAGAGAATATCTCAGTATTAATCAATCCCTTCCTTTTGTGTCACCTTTAATCACCAGCCTAGTTTTATATCTTTCAATTGATCCATCTGATTTTTATTTTATCTTATAAACCCATTTGCATGATATAAGCTTCTTATGAGGAGGAAAGGGAATAATTTCCCAAGTGTTATTAGCCTCAAGAGCAGTGAATTCTTTAAGCATAGCCTCTTGCCAAAAAGGACTGGAAGCAGCCTAATTATAGGACCGAGGCTCATGCATGTGCAACTCAGCAATAGATAACTTGAAAGAAGGGGAAGGATGAACAGAAGAGCAAATGTAGTCATCAAGGTGTGCAGGTTTGTGAGGAATTCTAGAAGACTGTCTAGTAGGAAGAACATGAGCAATTGAATTAGCAGCATGAAGAACATGAGCAATTGAACTAGGTTGTGATGATAAGGTAGGGAGAATAGGTGATCGAAGGATATTAGTAGGAGGTGGAATAATTGATGCAGGATATGAAACAGTATGTGAAATATCAGGTGATGTAGGAGAGGACACAGAAACAGAAGAAAATAGAGAAGGATCAGAAGGGACATCTGTTATCTACCCTGTGTTCAAAAAATCAGAAAAAAAAAAAACCAAAACCAGAAAAAACAGAAACCGGAAAAATAATGCAGAAGTAAGAAAATATCCGAGACCACAGAATTCACTGTGTGTCCTTAAGGAATTTAATCCCCTCACTGTACCTGAGGTTATGGATTACTTCCTCCCAGGATAAAACGGATATACCTGTCGCAGGAGTAGCGGTACATCAAACGCCTTCGACTTCGACGAACTCAAAGTTGGCAACGAAACACAGTAAGACTCGATAGTTTTATTTGTGAAAAGAATGCAGAATTTTCAGATGCAGGAAAAAATTTCAGTGTATTAAAAATGAGGCATTGCCTCAGTTTATATAGCCTCGAAGGTGCCTCTTCGGAATAGGTTGGTGACTGTTCGGAAAGGCCTTTGCCTTTTTTCCAGAAAAGGAAAAAAAATCATTTTCCCTCCATTTCTCATTCACACCAACTTAGCTAGCTTTATTCATTAACTAGCTTTAACAATCCCCCACATGAATGGGGAATGGTTATATGATGAAAAACATGCATGACAAAAAACTGTGTGATTCGTAAGCAAGGATTAATCGCATCTGGATAAGTAGATTTCTCTTTGAACTTTCCGTAGTAAACATATGTCGGATATACTCGGTCAATCGGTAGATTTGATATCCTTGAACCGTCGAGCTTTGGTGTATACCTAGACAACCACATTTCACGCAATTAACCCTTTAACCGTCTTTGGTTCTCATTGTTTTGTTCGTTTCAGCTATGAACACTGCCTGGTTCATAAGTGCGTAGAGAATTGGCCTTATATAATCTCCTTGAAGCGGCTTACACTTCACACTTACATAGGTGATCCCTAAATGTGTCATCTCGTAGATACACTATTTGATATACCTCGTACCAAACTTAGGAACCATTAAAAAGCCGTAATGCTTTATCCTGGTACTGAACATTGTCTCATCACGAGAATGGACCAAAGAGTTATTGTGACAATGTTGAACCGTCATTAATGACTTTGTTTGATCTCTTTGAACCTAGATCTTGGGATCTCCAGTCTTCTAGGTAGAGTTACCGTCACGATGACTTGTCCTCGGCCATAGTCTCATTCCCCTTGATGATCTTTCAACTACCTCTCTAGTTAGGCCTTTAGTTAGTGGATCCGACACATTATCTCTTGACTTAACATAGTCAATTGTGATAATTCCACTAGAGAGTAGTTGTCTAACTGTATTATGTCTTCGTCGTATGTGACAAGACTTTTCGTTGTACATAAGGCTCCCGGCTCTTCTTATTGCTGCTTGGCTATCACAATGTATGCATATAGGAGCCAACGGTTTGGGCCAAAATGGAATATCTTCTAAGAAATTCCGGAGCCATTCAGCTTCTTCACTGGCTTTGTCTATAGCTATGAACTCAGATTCCATTGTAGAGCGGGCGATACATGTCTGTTTGGATGACTTCCAAGACACTGCTCCTCCACCTATGGTTTAACATATCCACTTGTGGATTTAGTTTCAGTTGAACCGGTGATCCAATTTGCATCAATGTATCCTTCAATAACTGTAGGATACCTGTTATAATACAAAGCAAAGTTTTGAGTATGTTTTAAATACCCCAAAACTCGTTTCATTGCCAGCCAATGTTTTTGGTCGGGATTATTAGTGTAGCGACTTAGTTTACTTATAGCACACACAATATCAGGTCGCGTACAGTTCATGATATACATCAAACTTTCCAACACTCTGGCATAATCCAATTGAGAATGAATTTCACCTTTATTCTTTGCAAGAGCAAGGTTCATATCAATTGGCGTCTTTGCAACTTTAAAGTCCAAATACTTGAACTTTTCAAGTACCTTTTCAATATAATGAGTTTAAGACAATGCTAGACCTTGAGGAGTCTTATGAATTTTAATTCCCAGAATTAAATCGGCAACTCCTAAGTCTTTCATATCAAACTTACTAGCAAGCATGCGCTTAGTAGCATTTATGTTAGCAATGTCGTTACTCATTATCAACATATCATCCACGTACAAACAAACAATGACCACGTGGTTCGGAGTGTTCTTAATGTAGACACATTTATCACACTCATTTATCTTGAATCCATTTGACAACATTGTATGGTCAAATTTTGCATGCCACTGTTTGGGTGCTTGTTTTAGTCCGTAAAGAGACTTAACAAGTCGACACACCTTCTTCTCTTTCCCTGGAACTACAAACTCCTCAGGTTGTTCCATGTAAATTTCTTCCTTTAACTCTCCATTTAAGAAGGCTGTTTTCACATCCATTTGATGGATTTCAAGACCGTACACGGCGACTAACACTACTAACACCCGAATGGATGTAATCCTCGTTACCGGCGAGTATGTATCAAAGTAATCAAGACCTTCTCGTTGTCTAAACCCTTTAACAACTAGTCTTGCCTTATATTGATCAATAGTACCATCAGCTTTCATTTTCCGCTTGAAAATCCATTTGGAACCTAAAGGTTTATTCCCTGGAGGAAGGTCAACCAATTCCCAAGTATGGTTGTTTAATATGGATTCTATCTCACTATTGATTGCCTCTTTCAAAAATTGAGCTTCCGATGAAGACATAGCTTCGTTGAAGGTTCGAGGCTCATTCTCCAACAAAAATGTTAGAAATTCTGGTCCAAAGGAAGTAGACGTCCTTTGACGTTTGCTGCGTCTTGGATTTTCCTCATCAGAAATATTTTTCTTTGTTTCTTCCCGAGGTCGTTTAGATTCTTTGCTAGACGACTCACATTCCTTTTTATATGGATATATGGTTTCAAAGAAGTCAGCATTATCTGATTCAATTACCGTATTCACCTGAATGTCGGGATTTTCTTATTTGTGAACTAGAAATCGATATGTCTTACTATTTGTGGCATATCCTATGAAAACACAATCAATGGTTTTAGGTCTTATTTTTACCCTTTTGGGTTTAGGAACTTGCACCTTGGCCAAACACCCCCACACTTTGAAGTATCCCAAATTGGGCTTCCTTCCTTTCCACTTTTCGTATGGAATAGATTTTGTTTTGCTATGGAGCACTCGATTGAGTATTCGACTAGCTGTTAGAATGGCTTCCCCCCACAAGTTCTGGGGTAAACCAGAACTTATTAACAGGGCATTCATCATTTCTTTCAGGGTTCTATTTTTCCTTTTCGCAATTCCGTTTGATTGTGGCGAGTAAGGGGCAGTTGTTTGATGAATAATGCCATATTCCAAACATCTTTGTTCAAAAGGAGATTCATATTCACCGCCCCTATCACTCCTTATCATTTTAATTTTTTTGTTAAGTTGAGTCTCAACTTCAGTTTTGTATTGCCTAAATGCTTCAATTGCTTCATCTTTACTATTAAGTAAATAAACGTAGCAATACCGCGTACTATCGTCAATAAAAGTTATGAAATACTTCTTTCCACTGTGAGATGGGATTGACTTCATGTCACAAATATCTGTATGGATTAAGTCTAAAGGACTTGAATTCCTTTCAACTGACTTATAAGGATGTTTAACATACTTAGACTCAACACAGATTTGACATTTTGATTGATTGCATTCAAACATAGGCAATACTTTCAAACTAATCATTTTTCGCAAGTTTCTATAATTGACATGTCCTAAACGTGAATGCCATAAATTATTTGACTCAAGTAAGTAAGACGAAGCAGAAACTTTATTATTATTGGCAACGACCATTACATTCAGTTTGAAAAGGTCTTCTGTGAGGTAACTTTTTCCTATGTACATCTCGTTCTTACTTATTACAACCTTATTAGAAATAAAAACACACTTAAAACCATTCTTTACTAGAAGTCCGGTAGATACTAGATTTTTCCTAATTTCAGGAACATGATAGACGTTGTTGAGAGTCACCACCTTGCCAGATGTCATCTTCAGCAGTATCTTTCCATAACCTTCAATTTTGGTCGTTGCAGAATTTCCCATGTATATGGTCTCATCGGGCCCGGCGGGAGTATATGAAACAAAGGCTTCTCTAACAGCACAAATGTGGCGAGTGGCGCCAGAGTCAATCTACCACCCTTTCGGATTTCCCACTAGGTTGCACTCAGACAACATAGCGCACAAGTCATCAACTTCCTCGTTTGTTTCTACCATATTAGCCTGACCCTTCTTCTTTTCCTTTTTCGGAGCATGATAGTCTGCAACTTTGTGTCCGATTTTTCCACAATTGTGGCAGTTTCCCTTGAATTTCTTCTTGTTGGGATAGCTCCTTGGTCCCGATGCATTTTTCCTCTTTTTCAGATTAGTTGGGGCAGTTCAATAATATGTGCTCCCCCTATGGTTGATCTCCTATTTGCCTTCTTCTCCGCTGCCTTGTTATCTTCCTCGATTCTCAACCGGACGATGAAATCTTCCAGTGTCATCTCCTTTCGCTTGTGTTTCAAGTAATTTTTGAAGTCCTTCCATGAAGGAGGCAACTTTTCTATTACTGCCGCAACTTGAAATGCCCCACTAATCACCAAACCTTGAGCGGGTAGATCGTGGATGATAACCTACAACTCTTGAACTTGAGTAACAACAGACTTGCCATCTACCATTTTGTAGTCCAGAAACTTGGCAGCGATAAACTTCTTTAATCCAGCATCTTCTGTTTTATATTTCTTTTACAACGCATCCTATAGTTCTTTTGATGTTTCCACATTACTATAGACGTTGTAAAGATCATCCTCCAGTCCGCTAAGAATATAATTCTTGCACAAAAACTCTGAGTGCTTCCATGCCTCAGTTACAACAAAACGTTCATTCTCAGGTGTTGATTAAATAAAGCGGAACGACCTCCTTAATAAACTTTTGGAGGTTTAAAGTAGTTAAATAGAAGAACATCTTTTGTTGCCATCGTTTGAAATCAATTAGGTGAATTTTCCAGGCTTCTCTGCGGAGCCGGTCTAGTGCAATCTGTTGGAGGGCGCGACATTGCTCGTAGAACCAACCATGAAATTTGGTGTGGCGATGCTTGATAGCATTCAAATTTGGAGTCATGTCTCCCATTTACGCCATAAACGAAGCAACATAAAAAGTTTAATAAACGGTGAAGACTTCGAACCGAATCAATTTTGACAGCAACAAATATAATACACAACGGTGAAGATTTTATTTCTTCAAACCGAATCAAGGTTACACAAACCGATTTAAAATACTTGAAACGAAATGCAGTAAATTGTATGTTGTATACTTGATGAAGTTTTTATATCTTCAAATCAAGTACTCAAATGAGTAGAAAGTTATGAAAACTTTAATCTCAACCGGAGTAGAAAATCCGAAGATTTTAGTCTCCAAACAACATATAAGTTCGTTACACCGAAACAACAAACATACACGTTTTTTTTCTTCCTTTCTGACAACGTTCTGTTGTTGTTAAACAAGAACAAGTGAACACAGAAATAATTATTAAATTCCTTAAGCTTGTTATCTACCCTGTGTTCAAAAAATTAGAAAAAAAAAAACCAAAACCAAAATCAGAAAAAACAGAAACTGGAAAAATAATGCAGAAGTAAGAAAATATCTGAGACCACAGAATTCACTGTGTGTTCTTAAGGAATTTAATCCCCTCACTGGACCCGAGGTTATGGATTACTTCCTTCCAGGATAAAACGGATATACCTGTCGCAGGAGTAGCGGTACATCAAACGCCTTCGACTTCGACGAACTCAAAATTGGCAACGAAACACAGTAAGACTCGATAGTTTTATTTGTGAAAAGAATGCAGAATTTTCAGATGCAGGAAAAAAAATTCAGTGTATTAAAAATGAGGCATTGCCTCAGTTTATATAGCCTCGAAGGTGCCTCTTCGGAGTAGGTTGGTAACTGTTCGGAAAGGCCTTTGCCTTTTTCCAGAAAAGGAAAAAAAATTATTTTCCCTCCATTTCTCATTCACACCAACTTAGCTAGTTTTATTCATTAACTAGCTTTAACAACATCATCAGTGGAAAAGAAAGTAGGTGCTGGAGGGAACATAGTAGGAGAAGAAGAAGTATAAGGGAAAATGTGTTCATAGAATATTACATCTCTTGAGAAGAAAACAGAATGATCAGATAGATTTTATAGCTTGTACCATTTCTTGCCAAGAGGATACCCCAAGAAAACAGAAGAAATGGCTCTAGATTGATGTTTATCCCTCCCAACTTTAGGTGTAGTAGCATAACAAAAACATCCAAATGATTTGAGATGATCATAGGATGGAGGATGCCCATGAAGTTTCTCATAAGGGGAAGTATCCTTCAAAACTGAGGAAGGTAGTCTATTGATGATATATGTGTTGTCAATACACAATCACCCCAATATTTGGTAGGAAGTTTGGACTGAAAAAGCAAAGCCATAGGTGTTTCTAGAAGGTGTTTGTGTTTTCTTTCAATAACACCATTCTGTTGAGGAGTATGAGGTATAGTGATTTGATGTAGTATTTCCTTTTCAGTAAAGAAAGAAGAAACTTCAGAACTGCCACCTAATTCAAATGTATTATCTGACCTAGAAGATTGAACATATGTTTGAGAATAGACTTTAACCATAGTAGTAAATGCTTTAAGGACAGACAAAGAATTGCTTTTGGAGGAAAAAAGATGAGTCCATGTAACTCTAGTGAAATCATCAACTAAAGAGAGAAAATATCTAAAACCATTGTAAGTTTTAGTGTGATATGATCCTCATATATCAATGTGTACTAGTTGGAAAGGGACAATAGAGTGAATATTACTTTCAGAGTAAGGAAGCCTCTGATGTCTAGCCATTGGACAAACAGGGCACATAAAAGTTTGTTTGGGAGAAACTAGATTAGATAAAGTAGGGATATTCTTCATTTTATGATAAGGCGTGTGTCCCAATCTTTGGTGTCAAAAGAGATCATCTTTATTAACAACACTTGATGAAATACAAGTAGAATTGGGAGATACAACAAATGGGAGAAAGTTACAGGAAAAATCAGAAACAGAAGTACAATCAGAAATAAGATCAGAAACACCAGATGTAATTGTAGAATCATATGTGAGGTGATTGTAGTATAACCTATTTGTTGCTCTATCAATTTCCAGTGGCCTCTTCAGAGAATGGCCCTGTAAATAACAGGCAGTAATGGTAAGAATTGCATAGCATTAAAATTGTTTAAGTAATTGATATATTGAAATCAGATTGAAGTGAAAAGAAGGAACTAGAGGAACATTATGTAAGATCATGTCCTTTCTTAGATGCATGGAACCAATGGATATAACTTTCACTGTATAACCATTAGGTAGAGTGATTAAAAAAGGAAAAGATAAAAGATTGAAGATTGTGAAGTAAGTGCTTGTGAAGGGTCACGTGGTTAGTGGCATCTGAATCTAAGATCCAAGAATTGTTATGTAATTGAGAAGAAGCACACACATTATAACCATTAGCACTAAACACAGAACCATAACACATACCTGCAAAGCCTGGGCCAGCAATATTGACAAATCTAGATGTTTCACCAGTTGTATGCATGCCAAGGAAGTTTTGATATAATTGCCCCTGCTGCTGGAATAAATTCATGGCTTGTTTAATTTGCTCATTTGGGAACCCATACAATGGATGAGATGGAGCTAATGAGTGAGATGGAGATGGAGGCACATGTACATGAACTGGAGCAGGAGGAGGCAGAGGTTCAACTTGAACACAGGCTGCAGACTTCTTGTTCTTGGTGAACTTAAAGTCAGGTGGAAATCTATGCAGTCTATGATAATCATCAATAATATTACCAGACCTTTTGCAATACTTGCATATGGATCATAAGATGGAGGTTTCTTAAAGCTGTTGGAATTGTGGTTAAAATTAACCTTCTGTTGGAAGGATCTGTTGTTATTTGCAGAAGCAGAGAAAGATGCAGAGTCAGCAAAAAATCCAGGAACACTGCTCATCTTTTTGAAGTAGAGAGTAAGCTTTACTGATTGAAGGTAAGGGAGACCACATAAGGATGTTGCTTTTGACTGAGGAGTATGATTCATTTAAGCCACTGAGGAACTGATAAAGGTGTTGATCCTCAATAAACTTTGGCAAAGTCTCACAAATACAATCAGGGCCAAAATATGTTGAATTTAGTTCATCCCCAAGACTTCCCGTCTTAGTAAAATAGGCAACTATATAAGAAGAGCCTTGGGTAGTTGAGCTAATTTTCCTTTAAATTTGGATATACTTTAACCCATTAGATTGACCAAACCTAGCATTTATGTCATCCCAGACTTGTTTGGCTGTATTAAAACATATAACAGAAATTAGTGATCCAGGATTTTACCATATTACATCTTTCCTTGAACGGATAATAGGGAGAATTAGGGTCAGGTTGAGGAGTTTTTCCATTGACTAGACTTGGTTTATTTTTAGTACAGAGAGAGAGGTAATCATTCCATTCCTCCATATTGCAAACCTTGTTCCATTCGAGTTGAAAACCTGGACTGTCAGATGGGTGTCGGCTCTACCGTAAATTCAGGAAAACCTCCAGGTTCCGATGTAGATGTGTTTTATTGGGCATATTTCCAGTACTAGTCATCGATATCCAAGTGTCCAAAACACGAGTACAACCTATGCAGTACACATAATTGATTCTCGAAGAACTAAACAAGATGAAAAGCAACTACGATAACTTTGCTTTAATATCATATGTAACCAAAGGAACGAGATTATTTTCTTAAAAATAAATAAATAGAGCATCATAGTTATTATTACAAACTTTAGACTTGGAATACTTGAAGTGAAGAATCTTGGTCTTCAAATGGATGCAATTATTGTGAGATTTGAGTACATATAAGAACTTACTGATTCAAGTGCTAAATTAGGAATCTTAACATTATAGATACAATTCTTGATCTAGCAATAGGAATTGGAATCATCTCCAAGTTGGGTAAGATACGAATCTTTGACTGCAAATTATTTCACAGAAAGCAGTTTACAACATTATTCTTTTGACCCTTTTTTTGTTTTTTCGTTTTTCTTCTGCTGAAATAGCCAACTTTACTATCGTTGTGCTTCTATTCCCTTAAATGACTTTCTTAACTTTTTAAAAAAAGAATCAAAAAAATGCTAGTGTCCTTTGCATTTCTCTGATTGATTTGGCAAACTGAAAATTAGAGTTAGTGTAGCCTTGACGCGCTATGACCAGAACTGGGTTGGGATCAAATGGGTTTTGACGCGCCACTTGACAGGTTGGGCTTCTTATACTCTGTACCAGTATAACGTTTTGAGCTGATAGATCACTTCAACAACTGGAGAGATCCATCTCTGGCTCCGAGTGATCTAAAATGAAAAATTTACACCACGTGGCAAACATTTAGACTATATTTATGATATATAGCTATAGTAAAGAATTAAATGAAACACATAGTTTGCACGATTATTGAATTCGTTTCACTAGCTTAATAGTGTGATCACATGTTTATAAAACACGAACTACACCGAAATAGCCACAGTCTAAGGTCGTACCAGTTACAGACGATTATTCCTATATTTTTCAAAAAAAAAATCTGCACAAGAATCTTCATATGAACTTATGGAATTTGAGAGAAGAAGAAGTTTTCTGTATACTTTTGAGAAAGAGAGAAAACATTACATTATGTTCATTCTCAAGGGCTTTTATCGTGTCTTCCTGAAGCAACACAATGGTTAGAGTCCTAACCGTTGCTTTCCCTTTTATAATTTTGTAAATATTAAATATATTACTATTTATTTACATGGATTTGGGTTGGCCTGATTCAATTTCCATCATATAGTTTAAAAAATTACGAAATGTGGCTCCATTTTGGATTTTGTAGCAAATACACACGCGTAATTGTATGCTCTGATACAATACACGGTGATAGAACTCTTCGCGCGATTTCAACTGATACAGTACGCACTGATGCAATTGATACCCATTGCTTGATACAACTCTTTCACAGATATGTTGATACCCCTTGATACAGTTGTAGCAACTGCAACTACATTTCATAAATATGAAAATTGTAACTATGTTTCGTAATGACACTCTACACTATAGTTATTTACGGATTTTTTTCAATAGAAATCTCGTATCAATAAATAGATGCACATGCAGATCAGCTTCGTCAGCCCATCAAAAGGAATTCGCTCATACATCGTGGGCCTTAATTGAGATTACAGCAATGCTGTAAGGCTGAGCTCCATACCAATCTATCACACAAAGCCCAAACTAATTGACCAGTTCATACGCCCTGTAAACTCGGACTCGTTTATTTTTGTGTTACATAATTTTGTAATATTATATTTTTCACATTAAAAATTACTAAATTTTCTCGCTTCCTGTGTTTTCTAAATGGTTGTCAGATTAGTTTCGTAAAAGTCAACGGAATTTTTTTTCACTTCATATGTGCTTATCATTTTGATATGAGAAAGACAAAAACTAAAACATTTTTCACTCAATTATTAATTTTCTTATTGTTTTTTATAGGTAAAATGTAACATTTATATATAGGACCAACATAAAGTGCTGGAAAATTAATATCCGGACATTACAAGTAATGTAATGAGCTAATAAAGTCAACAATGGCCAAACTATCATATACTGTCTGCTGGAGCCATGTTGCACCAAAGCCTACGCAAAAATATACAATTGTTCTTAATGTGTTAAGCATTATAAATTGTACAGTAACTATTAATTTTTGCTCGATTTATCTCTCAAAGTTGCTGCGGTTGATTCTTCCTAAACAAGAAGTGACAACTAAATTTAGACGAATATAGTTATTGGTACTAAAAAATTTATTAATACTACCGTTTCTCGATTACGTAGTCTATTTCTATTACAAGATGGATACATTGGACTTAAAGTTTTAAATATTCTTTTACCACATGTTTGCTATACAATGCAACTATGCAAGCTAGAATATAATCATAAAGTCCAATTAGTAATTCTATTGATTTTGTACAAGTTTTTGCTTGGATTAGGTTTGAATTCTCAGAACTCAACCCAAGTCGATCGATTAAACCTATTATATGCACCAACTGATTTATTTTGCCTATAATAACCAGAGAAAGGAAATAAGAACATTTTGCCTGCTCAACTTTTGTGTTTGGTAACTAAATTAAAAGGGAAAAGTAAGTGTTGAATTGATTTGTAGTTATTTACAAATTCGTTATTTGGTTTATATTTTCATAACAAGAAATTTTAATTTTCATACATAAAATCTGAAAAGCCTTAAATCTAAACTATGAGGGATTATATCCATCTTACATACAATGATACATAAATTCGTTCATAACTTTTACATGTATTACTTATGCGCAAAAGAAAAACATGAACCAAATATTATATTAGCAATGTTAGGTTTTATGTGAAAAAGAGGGGAAAATTAACCAAACATTGCATAACTTAGAGATTATTACTTTTTTCTATTTTTATAACCAAACAATGTACTAATTATGTCAATTTTAATACACAAACAACTCCTCCATAACCAACAACCAAATTCCCCCTAACGTATTACTTAGTTTAACAATGACTAGCAACGTAACTTTCTAAAAGTATTTGAGCATTCGTTTGATTATATCCACAAGTGATTTTGACGTTTTTGAATTATAGCAAGGTAATGGTAGACTTAAATTGTGATCATTCTTATAATTTCATTTTCGTAGTCAGAAAATAAATATAAAAATTTAAATTATACCAAAAAAAATTTGGCAAACATCTACAAGGTAGCCGCAATTTCTTATCTTCCCCGCTGTAAAGCCTTCTCAGCAGTGTCCATCTCTTCCAAGATTCTCTGCTTTCTCTTAGCCGGAATAGGTGTGGTCGGCCCAAAGCTAACATAATGGCCCGAAACAGCATTCAGGGCCGAGTATATGTCACGGAACGACGGCCGGCCCAATAAAGCCTTCTCTCTTCTGTACTTTGCAACCCAATAATTAGACGCATCTCTTAGCTCCGCAACCGAATCCGCAATGTTCGGGTCGGTTTTCTCCATACTCAGCGTAGATCTCACCTTCTTAATCACTTCCGATGCTTCCTTCACGTACTCCTCGTCTGAAGCAGCGAATACTGACGTGGCAGGCAGGATAAACGCTATTCCGGCGGTGAGTGAGAGGAATTCGCGGCGGCGGGTGATGGAAGGGAGGGAGGATGACGTGGCGGTGGCGGTGGCGGTGGTGATGAGCTTTGATCGGATAGGGGTAATAAGGGGTTTTGGGGTTGATGTGGATGGGATGATTAGGGTTGGAGAAGCCATTGATTTGTTTGGTTTATTTGGAGAGAAAGGAAAATTTGGGGAAAGAGTGTGTTGTGTAGTATTGGGGATGAATGGAGATGGGAGGGATTAGTGCCACGTGTCTTATCATCTTATCAAGATATATATATAGTTTATGGATGAGAAAAGGTCTAATGAGATACCAGTATGATATGGAGTGACCTGGACATTTGGTTTCAACTAGTAGTGGCCAGTGGGCCGGGCTCGGGTCTGGCGGGCCGGGTCTGGCGGGATCGGGGTCGGGCGGGACGGGAGAAGGGGTCGGGGTCGGGGTCGGCGGGTTCTGGCGGGTCGGGTGGCGGATCGAGCAGTCCTGTCCGATCCCGATCCCGCTTGGGATCGGTCGGGGCTCGGCGGGTATCACGAGTTTTCTTTTTTTTTAAATAACATATGTATAAAAAACTCAATAAACAAAATAAGATAGTGTAATAAAACATCCCAAGACTGCTTTTGTGCTCTTATATTATTTAATAGACATATATTTTTTGTAATACAAATACAATTGTCTAAATCTAAATTGCAACTTTGTGGTGTTGTTCAAAAAGTTGCAAATTACATAATAAAATTGCAATTAAAAAATTACATTCTCAAAAACATGTTCTAATTGCTTGATGATTTCATGTGGTTCTTCTGGAATTGGTATTTGTTGGTTAAATTGATCCACGCCGCCCACTTACCGGTTAAGATTTACGTTGTAGTTTTCATCATCTTCTTTCGTTGATCTCCTGGCCGACTGCCTTTCTCCGCCCGCCAGATCCAATCTCTACGAATAATCTTGCAATTTTCAAGCCGCTCCGACTAATGAGTGTCTGTGGTCTCCTATTTGATATCTGCACAGTGCAAGTGCTTTGACTAGCTTGACGACGCTTGAATGTTCAAAACATCTCGAGCATCAATGAAAGCCTTAAAGGTCTTACCGTTCCCTCCAAAGATTTCAAAGAAGTCTTCATGTCCATCTTCATTGATAACTTCTTGATACTGATGCGAACCCCCGGCAAAACAAAAATATCCAACTCGCTAATTTGGTTAGTAGTAGAGATGCGACACATTCTATTTCTCTCGAGGCTTTCAATACTAGCGCGAAACAAAGATGTCTTTGTGAGGTTGTGTTGAAGATGAAGAAGATGGTATGGAAGTCTGGTAAAGTTACTAGCATTTTCTTGTTGATAAAATCTATATATATTTTTGCATTGGTGTTCTACTAGACAACACTTGGAGGTGGTAGTATTTCTATACAATCGTAAATAGTTTCAATTAGTGATTTAGTACCGCCTATTTTAATAGTAGGATTTAATACTGAGAACTAATAATATAAATAGAGGGAATAGGAATAAAATATTTTTTATTTTGAGAAACATTTTTAATAAACACTTTATAAAATTTGGTTTTCCATATATTCACTAAGTAATAAAAATATTAGAGTTATATAAAATAACATAGTTGAAATAGTAGGATAATATATACCTTAGGAAAATTGCTTTGTTGCTTGAAAAAATTTCTCTAAAAAATACAATAAGTTCGGAAATTTTTTCCAATCACTATCTAAAATCATATCAATTCGGCTTTTTATTATGAGAGTTAAAAATAAAGTTATAGGTAATTTATAGTCATAAGCAACAAGTAGTTGTCAGTATAAAGAATTCCACCTAGTGGATACTTCTTGTGGAATTTTTTCTAAAAGGTAGTCCACAATCATGACAAATTTTTTATATTCTTTTCTCTACGTTGTACTTTATTACTTTTAAAAATAAAATTTATAGCAAATTGTATTTACTAAGAATGTCTTCAAAAGTGATAGATCATCCTTTACAATTAAGTTATATATATGGCACCTTACATTTTATATGAAAATGATCTAGAAAAGATGGAGTTAAACTATTTTTTAAAATTGTAATTGCGTAATTGTTATTAGAAGCATTATCTAATGTAATAGTCATAATTTTATCGGTAATTTTCAGTAATCGCACACTTGATAAATATTTTCTCGCAATAAAAAGTACAAGTGTGCCTATCATCTATATATATATACGCTAAAATACGTTTTTGCATAGACCATTTATAATCTATCCAATGACAAGTTACGTTAAATAATCATGGTCTTGGTACTACGACTCATATCGACGTGATAGATACTTTGCCATTAAAATGATATAATGAAAACGGGTAAATATTGTTGATATTCATGCGCCGAATTTAAATACATCTCTCTTAACAGCTTGATCTAGGAAAACCGGTTAAGCGGGATTATATATCTCTAATGTAATGAATAAACCGAGATGAAGGAAATGAAAAGGCAAACCCTCCACAACAACTAATTTTGATATTGCTTCCCTATCTCTATGTTTATTGTATTTAGAGCCTACAATTCCCTGCCATAGGGTTAATTTGACATCGCATTTGATCCGGGACAATATCGATTATGTGAACCTTGTCCCGATGGAGCGGGCGTTTATGCACCGTTTTGAAGCCTGGTATTGGGCATAATGAGTCGATGAGTACTTCACTACGTGTCTAATTAAACTCCGGCCCCACCGTGACCTTTTCCGGTTTAAATTTTAAAACATTTTTACAAATTTTACATATGGCTACTTGATTCTCTACGTCCCTATCAAAAATGTCCATGCATCCGATTTTAATGGTCGCTTTCTTGGACCTCGTCTCATACTAGGGGAATATGAGGTATTTCAGCTGAAGGTACACTAGTGGGTGTGTTGTCATCAACATTAGTGGGTATATCATCTAGATCATCGCCTAAATTAAAGTCTTCGAGTTCCGTAAAATAGCTCCGGTCTAAATCTAATGGTATTGTAGGAAAATGTTGAGTATCAACCAAATCATCCCGTGTAGGAATAAGATGACTAGAAGAAGTACTCTTGCTCGGTTGCCTACTAAGTTAAGCACCTTACCCTTATCCTTAAACATACATTTTAATCCTTCCATTTTAATTATGATAATAAATAAATAAATAATTAAAGACAATAAAATTAAGTGATCTAAATAAAATAAACAATAATAATTTAATGAAGGAACGAATGTACCAAGCCGACGTGTAATCGAGAGGTTGAAAATTGAAACTTTGCTCGATGGAAGATCCTCAAGCTAGTTGCCAACTTCACTACCAATTCCCAAATGAATAAATAAAATTGAATATTTAGCAAACAATGTAGACTTGTAGAGAGATATATTGAGAAATTAGAGAGATTGTAGGAAGATTTGTGAGAAAGATGAAGAAAATGAGTTATTTATAGTTGGAAAATTGGATTAAAGTGTAAATATAATAACTTATGAGTTAAAAATAAATATTAAGGGGTAGGGGGTCAGGGAGGGGTTTTAAAATGGCCGTTGGCCAACTGCCATAATCTAAAATGGTCGTTGGTGCAACAATCATTTTTGCAAAGGGGAAAAGTCGAGGGCTGGCTCAGGCGGGGTCGGGTCTCAGCGGGCCTCGCTCATGACAAGACATCGTCGATCCGAGTTCGAGTCCCGCTTGCTATTTATTATTATTTTTTTTTGGCGGGTCGGATGGCGGGCCGGGCGGCTCGCGCTCGGTCGAGGTGTCATTTGTCCACCGCCAAATTTCTAGTTTCAACAAAGCTCTGTCAGGAAATGAACCTGGTGTCCCCAAAGTGTTTCGGTCTCCAAATTGTTTTCCCTAATAATTTTTTTTTTAAAAATAATCTAACTTGAAATGAAAATATTTATTGGGAAGAATTATTTTTGTCCATCAATCGTATAAGGTAAAATTTATGATCAATTAAGCATATTCACTATTTTGAAATATCATAAATTTCTGTCTTATGCAAAACTAATTTATATTCATAACTTATGCCCAATGAATAATAAAAACTTGGTTCACTCACTTAAAACATTTACTAGTTCATTTTCATGACTTATGCCCGATTGATAGCAAAAGCTTTTCATAGCGAATCTTTTGAAGTTGAGGTTATTTTTTAAAATTTTTGTTAAGAGGGCCGAAAAATTAAGACCACCCTTTATGAAGGTTATTTGTGAACTTAATTGGACCCATTTTTTTCCAAGATCGGACGAGTTATCTGAACTCATAATTTTCGATACAAAGTGTATATATATATATACATGCATACATATATATCAAATAATTTAAATATAAATATTTTAAAAGTTGAAGTAATTAAATTTAACTTTTGAATCGGTGTTTGTCTTTTTTGATATACCAATTTAGTATTCCTCGATAAGAATTTAAGTAAAAAGAAGATTGGAGATGCTATAAGATGTTTCATTAAACGTTTGGACAATATTTGAGTTGGAGTTGAGATTGAAATTGAGGAAAAGTTTGTGAAATTTGAAGTTGCATTTGAATAGGTTTTTTTTTTTTTTTTTTTTGCAAAAGCTATAATTTGGGAGTGAAAGCTAGCACTTCAACATCAGTGAAATACATAATCAAATCAATATTCCAATATTGAACAGAAAGTTCTAATACTAGAATAGTTTTCATGACTTCATATTGAAGGTCGACAAAGATAGCAAAACTGAAAATGACCTATCATTAGATTTAGTTCTGAATCATGTAAAAATAAAAGGGGGAATTTTCTTAAATACAAGATATATAAGAGAATAAAAAATCTACAATTAATTTAGATATTACAAATTGTGCAACTTAAAGCTAAAAACAAGGAGATTATTGTTATGAATAACAAACTCAAATTAAGGAGATTTCCTATATTAGTGATAACATAAATAAATTCATATAAAAACACAATAGTTTCTTACCTAAATAAGTTCCATCACAATCCACTAGCAAGCTAATTCATGAACTTTAACACAAAAAAAAAAGCCAATTCATGAACAAATATATTATTGTATATGTTATATATATATATTGAACAAGTTGTATTTATTTAATTTTTAGAAAGTAGTTGTAATCATTTTGTTACCATTTTGAAAAGTTTTATTTGTGTGATTTTCCCACAAAAACAAAAAGGTCTAAATAAATATAGTAAAGTGTTGGGGTGGCAGATTATTTGGCATCAGGCCCAAAGATGAAGCCCAATCATCAGCAGGCCTATGTCATCACGCTTAATCCTGAAAATCAACAAATAAACCCAACTATAAAATCTGGGTAGGTCTAACATTCCACAAGCCCAAATTGAAACTAAGATGATGAGTGATGATCTAGTTTATACTAAGGGTGGCCAGTGGGACGGGATGGGACGGGATTTAGGGGATGGGATTTGGGGTAACGGGGTGGGGGGTCGGTATCGGGTTTGGCGGGACAGGGCGGGCCGGGATATGTGGGACGGGAAGAGGTCCCGTCCCATCCCACATCCCGCCGGCAAAGTCGGCATTTGTGGGGACGGGTCGGGTAGAGGAATTTGGGGGACTTTAATTTTTTTCTAGACACTTAATTTTAAAATAATGTATATTTAAACACTTAAATAATTGAACAAGATAGTGAAAAAACATCCCAAGGCTAATTACCTCTTATATTATTTAATAGAAATATATTTTTTTTTGTAATATAATTTCAAAATTGTAACTTTGTTTCGAAGTTCAAAGGTTGCAAATCACATAGTAAAATTGTCATTAAAATAATTACGTAGTCAACCATACTTTTTCTAATTTTCTGACAATCTCTTGAGGATCTTCTATTGGAATTGAAAGTTGTTGATCAAATTGTTCAACGTCGCTTCCTGCTCTCTCGGATAAGATTTCGTTGTAGTTGTAGCCATCTTCTTCATTGATATCTGGTTGACCGCACCTTCTACTCTCGGCTCTAATCCAATCTCTAAATAAAACTGCAATTTCCAAACTGTCTCCTACCAATGAGTGTTTGTGCTCTCCTATTTGAAGCCTTCCAGCAGAAAAAGCGCTTTCAGAAGCTGTTGATAACGCTTGAATATTCAACACATCTCGAGCCATCTTTAATAGAGTCGAAAATGTCTTCTCATTCTCCCTCCAGTATTTCAGAAAGTCTTCGCGTTCATTTTCGTTGGCAATTGATTCGAATGGTACAACACCCTGCAAAACATAAACATCAAACTCGTTAATTTGTGGAGAACTTGAACCATTATACATTCTATTTCGAAGGCCTTTAATACTTGAAGCAGAAACCGCATATGGTTTATAAGGTTGAAGTGAATTAGAAGAAGATGGTACAGAAGTCGATTAATTATTTGCACTTTGCTCTTGGCAATACATATACATATTTTTGCATTGTGTTTGTATGGTAGACATAACTTCTTCTTTAGTTGGTTCTTCAGTTGAGTTTGTTGGAAGTATTTCTAAGCATTCATAAATAGTTTCAATAAGGGCATTACAACCGTCTACTTTAATAGTATGATTTTAATACAACACCAATAAAATAAATAGTGGGAATAGGTAAAAAAAAAAAAATTAAATTTTACAAACATTTTTGCAATAACTGGAGCGTAAGTTGGGTTTTTTTTATATATTCATTAAATAACAAAAATATTAGAGTTATATAAAATAACATAAATGAAATAGTAGGATAATAAATACCAGAAAATTCCTTAGTAGCTAGAAAACATTTCTCTAAGAATACAATAAGTTACAAAATTTTATCCCAATCATCATCTAGAAGCATATCCTTTGGATTTTGATTATGGGCGTTAAATAATAAAGTTATATGTTTTCTATACTCGTGAGCAACAAGTAATTGTTCATACAAAGAATTTCACCTAGTCGCAACTTCTTCTGAATTTTTCTATAAGGTAATCCAAATCATGACAAGTTTTTTTATACTCTTGTTTTTTTTGTATTTTATTACCTTTAAAAAATAAAGTTGATAGCAAATTGTTCTTTATCAAGAATGTTTTTAAAAAGTTTTAGGTCATCCTTTATAACTAAGTTATAAATATGACATGCACATCTAACATGAAAAATATGGGGAAGGGGGGGGGGGGGAATGGAGTCAATCGAGTTTTTAAAATATTTACATCATACTTATTAGAAGTAGCATTATCTAATGTAATAGTCATAATTTTATCAGTAATTCCATAATATTCACTAATTTCATGAATATTTTTTGAAATAAAAACTCTAGTGTGCCTTTCATCAATATATCTATATGCTAATATACGTTTTTGCATAGACCAGTTATGATCTATCCAATGACGTGTAATAGTTAAATAATCATTATCATTAGTACTACGTCCTATGTCAGAAGTGATAGCTACTTTGTCATTAAAATGATACAATGCATAACCTAAATATTGGTGATATTCATGCTCAAATTTTAAAATATCTCTTCTAATAGTTGATATAGGAATACCATTAAAAGAAGAATTAAATGTTTCTCGAATGTTATAAATAAAACCAAGAGAGGAAGGAAATGAAAAAGGCAAACCCTGCACAACAACTAATTTTGCTAAATTTTCCGGATCTTTGTGTTTATCATATTTCGGACCTATAACTCCTCCGTCATCGGATTAATTCGATCATGTACTTGGTCGAGGACACTATGTGAATCTTGTTCCGACTGAGAAGGCATTTGCACACCCGTTTTTTCAGCCAAGTATTGGTTATATCTTGCTTTGTGAGAGTTTTCTACATGTCTCATTAAACCTCCTGTCCCACCTTGACCTTTTCCAATTTTAAATTTATAAACTTCGCGATAAATTTTACAAATAGCTAGTTGATTAGGAATGTCCCTTTCAAAAAAATCTCATGCAGGTGATTTTAATTTTCGTTGTTTTTGTCCTCTTCTCATACTAGGGGGAATAGGAGGGATTCCAGATTCAATTTCAGCCTAAGACTCAGTCTGATCCTGAGGTGGAGGTGCACTAGTGGGTGTGTTATCTAAATTATCTTCTAATTCATTTTCTAAATCAAAGTCTGGTTCAGATGCAGAATATATCTCATGATCTAATGATACATTAATATTAACATTAAAAAGATCAGTTTCACCTACATGAGTGAAATCATCGTAATTATGATTACTAGAAGATGCATCCTTACCCTTGTTACCCCTAATACCTCTACCAGAAAAACGTCCACCTCATTCCATTATAATTATGCAAATAAATAATTAAAGTTAATGAAATTAAGTACGATAATTAAAATTAAATAAAAATAATAATTTAAATAAAAGAAGGAACGAATGTACCAAACGCCGACGTGTAATTGAGGTTGAAAATTTAAACTTTGCTCGATGATCCTCAAGCTAGTTGCCAACTTCATTCCCAATTTTTGAACTTTGATAGAAATTAGCAAATGAAATATAATATTTAGTGTGCAATTTAGACTTGTAGAGAGAGAGAGAGAGATTAGAGAGATGGTAGGAAGACTTGTGAGAAAAATAAAGAGGAGAATGAGGTATTTATAGTTGAGAAATAGGGTTTATGTGTAAATATACTAACTTAGGGATTACAAATAAATATTAAGGGGGTAGGGGGGTTTATGATGTGTGTGTGGGGGGGGGGGGATGGCCGTTACTAGGCGTTGCCAATGGCTAAAATTGAAAGTGATCGTTTGTGCAACGGTTGGTTTATGCAAAGGGAGTGGGACGGGACGAGCCCTAGTCCCGTCCCGAGTTCGAACCCCGCTACCGACATTTTTTATCCCATATTTTAAAAGGGGTCGGGGTGGGTCAGGCCGGGGCGAGATCGAGCCGGCCCGGCCCACTGAACAACCTTAGTTTATACCAATGCAATGAGTAAGAATCTTAATAACCTATGGATCTTCTCATAAGTATCATGAGTTCGTATCTTAGAAGTCTTTTACTGTCTGATTTAGTTATTTTTATTGTCCTGTTAACTAGGAGTATGTGAAAAGGGAAAAGAAGTATTGTAATGAAAGCTTAGTCCTCCTTTGGAACTTGAATTGCATGAGATTTAATTCATAGTCTAGACAACTATCAAAAACACAATCGTTTGTTTAAAAGCTTTTAAAGCAAAGGCGAATTCAAAATTTATTAACCATGAATGCATCATGTATATTATATATAGACGCGCCACGACTACTTATAAGCTATAAGGTGGAAAAAAGAAATGCATCATTTAACTTCGTTTGGCATGTATACAAGAACTTTATAAATACTATTAAGTTTATCCCATTATTTATGACTCAAACAATTGGGGCCCCGCACGTCAGAAATGTCGTTTCCACACACGTGCAATCTTAGTGCCAAGTATCGTAAATTTCGTTAATGAAAAAGATATTGGTACGTAAGTGAAATGTTTGAGACATAGAATGATGGACGGTTATTGGCTAAATAACAAGTGTTCCACGTTGCTAAACGAATGAAGGATTGTGTGAAGTGTAAGATGGTACGGGTCGGAAAAGGGCTGCGGAGCCGAGAAGGGTCGTGACGCCTCCCGGAATGGGCCACGGCGCCTGATTGGCAGTGAGCATCGTGAGTTTTTGGCTGAATTAGCACTGCGACTCTAATGTTGCAGAGCCGTGGTGCTTCATTGGCAGTGACTGCTCGACGAATCCCAAAGGTTTTGGCTGTTGAGGTGGTTTCAATGGCATTGAATCCACCCAATAATGGACATTACTTGGACCATTATGTTGCTGCATTAAATTGGGGGTTAAATGTCATCAAATACATGGCAATTGAATGTCATTATGGGGCATTTGAAAGGCCATATTGCACACCTATAAATTGAGGCCTTTGACTCAATTCTATAGATGAACATAACAGAAATAAAACAAGAGACATACAACACCACAAAGAGATCAGTTTTTCTGATAAGCAATCCTTCTCTTAGCAGTCTTCATTGTTCATGTTCTTCGCTGAGATCATTTGTGTAGGCTTTGCACATTTGATAGTTTGTTATTTTATCTTGGGAGACTATTGTCCACACTTCCGTAAAGCCTATACACGAGGGTAATCTTGTCTTAAAGACAGAGAGTCATCTCTCGACTCAGACGGTGGTGTTGTGATTATTTAATTTGTTGCTAAGTGTTTCAGGTGTGAACTTGAATATAAAATGACTCTAACCGTTCGGATTCTCAGCGGTTCTACAAGCTACAAGTGTGGCAGTTCATGTTCTTGTATTTCTGAATACAAGATCCAGATTTGAAGTTCCAATTCAAGATCAAGAGATTGACAAGTTGTTGTTGTAATCTTTGTTGTTTATCCTTTCGATCACTGTATCAATTATTTACTATTCCCGTACGTGCTTTACATATCCAACAATTTTAAGATAAGATTGTATTAGTGTTCGAAAGATGTTGGTCGACAAGTGTGTGACCAAATCTGGCTATGGTTATGGTTTTCTGGTTGAAGACAGTTCTGATCGTGTTGTTGACGGTCAAGGAGTTGATTGTGTCACCGCTCCCGAGATTGGTGAAAACAAGTGCCCACGAGAGGCTAAGGATGTCAACTGGGACAAGAGGAGAACTCTGAAGATGATGTTCTATCTTGTAGCAGGGGGCCTAAATCTGTCCCAGACAAATGATCCAAATTATGGTAAGGAAGATGTGGACACTCAGTCTAACTGAAGTGGGCCAGAATTCAAAAGGTCTAATTTATCCTTCCTTATCTATAATGTGTTGAGATAATATCTGATTAAGAGTGTGTAAACCAAGGCCAGGAATATGAAAGTATTTTCATTAAAAACTTATATTCCATACACTTTAAAAATCAGATACTGAATCCCCTTCTTTCCCGGTTAAAGATTGGACTATTGTAAGCAAAACTTAAAAAGATCTGTTCTTTTATGTGTAATTGTTAAAAGTGTGTAAAGTATGTTCACACATACGAAGGATAGAGATCTACTGACTATGCGAAAACTGTTACCACTCTTAAGCAAGCGCCAGGAATTGTCTGGGCACCAATCTCAAAGGAAGAAGACTAAAAGATAATAGTTTATCTTAAGACGTTGAACCTGTCACACTATCTGACAGAAGATCCTTCATTTGATAGGATAATATTGGACACTCAGTCGTACAAAGCCTACGGGCGACAAGAGTGGGCCAGAATTTCCAGGTCTTAAAAGATCTGAAGGCCAAAAGAAAGGCAGTAATGGACACCTAGTGAGGTGGGCCAGAGTTTCCAGGTCTTAAATGATCTGAAGGTCAAAAGAAAGGCAGAAAAGAATTTGGACACTCAGTCTGCCAAAGCAACTGGAGTGGGCCAGAGTATCTAGATCACATATGATCCGGTTACGCCCTAGCCACGGGCAAGAGGTTGTTCATGTGAAGCAACGTCATTTCTAAAGTAGAAGGGGTTCGAGAGCTTGTCCTTAAAAAGGACTTTAGGGAATGAGATCACTCTAAAAGGAGGTGATACATGTCCCAAACTTGTTTTCAGGGACGATGTTGGTCAAGCTGGTTTGAGACTAGTCCAACAAGTCTGTAATAACTAAGAATGGTACAGTATGTTTGTAGCCAAATGAATGATATATTTGTAATCTGTGCATCTATGCCATCATAGATTAAGACACGTTAAATAGAAAGTCATTCAAAAGCTAACTAAGTTGAGATTGTTGCCTTCTGTAGACATAAACCCTCTGAATGAATGTGAGGTTGGGGAAGAGGCAAAATCACATTTTCACTCCGTCAACGAAATAGCTAAAGAAGCAGTCCTCTAGAACTTAGTCACACTACATGGGTGAGTTGAAGTTTGTACGAAATAGAGGGGGGGAGACAAGTACTTTGTGACCTTCATTGACGATGGTACAACGTATTGAATCATTTGTTTGTTGAAAAGCAAAGCTGAAGTAGTTGAAGCGGATAAGCGCTACAAAGCAGAAGTTGAAAATCAACTAAGCTTAAGGATTGAGGAATTCGTAGTGATAGAGGGGGAGAATGTGAAGCATCGTTCATCAAACGACTGCTTATTACTCACCTCAGTCTAACGGTTTTAGCCAAGCGCAAAGCCGTACGCCCAAAATATGTGGGGTAAGGCGATCATTACCACTAATGCGATTCTCAAAAGAACTCCACATTAGGATAATGATAACCCTCCATGTGAAACATGGAAAGATCCCACCTACAAAAATTGTGATGTGGGGTGACTTGGTAGAGGTTGGAATATCGAAATAGGTCAAGTTGGACCTAAGATTGTAGATTGCATATCCAATGGATCTGCAAATAACAGTAGTGCTTATCGCCTCTTGGTATCAAAGGATGCTGAATTCTTTGAGGATAACTTTCCTTGAGAAGGAAAAAGAAGTAATTGCTCGAGGTTAACAAAATCCCGCGAGTGCCTGATTTTCCGGAACCAGACGTTCCAGAGCTACAAGACTCAGAAGTTGCTGACTATCTGGAACTTAATGTTCCAGATCTACAGAACTCATGGATTCTAGATGTTGAACCGAGACAGAGCAAAGAGGGGACAAAGACTTGTTCCAGTCCTTCTAGCTTGTATGGTTGAGAACGAACCATGGCAAAGAATTGTCATTTCTAGAAGTGCTGCTTCGGAAAGAAGCTACAGAGAGAGAAATAGATTCCATCATATAGAACCATACTTGTGTAATGGTTGACCTTCCTCCGGGAAAAGAACCTTAGGGTTGTAAAAGTGGATACTCAAAAGTGAGTACAAAGTAGATGGATCTACTGACGAGTATAAGGTCTCGGCTACTTGTACATGTGATCCCCTGTGAATAACTTAACATCTAGGGCTATTATAGTCTTGCATGACATGGATGTTGAAACAACCTTCCTAACCGGAGAGTTGGAAGGGGAGAATCAAAGTTGGTTTGTTCGACTGTTGGGTTTCTTCCTGAACTTTCATTTTGGTCCCTGAAATATTTACATTTTGGTCCTGGAAGTTTCAGATAAAACTGAAATAATGAATCTGACAACAGAAACATTGACTCTGAAGTTAGAAAGCCAACAATTGAAAAACCAACAGTCTGAAAGTGGAAGTCATATTGAAACAAAAGTCTCGATATGAAATATATGGGTATCACATATGACATCTTAGGAATTGGGATTTCTAAGACATCTAACAGACTGGTCTAAATCCAAACTCATTTGTGAGGTACTTGACTGTCTCGTTGAAGCCACCAATGGATATGAATCATAGAACTAATTGGAATCATGGTGTACCCGTATACAAGGAGCGATATGCGCAGGTCACATGTATTTCAATATATTGTACACACTACAACCGACCTAGTATCGACCTACAAAGTAGATCAGTTGAACTAAGGTTCACTCTTGATTCTAAAAATGATCGATAGAAGGCGTTAAATCAGATATGACGATGTCTGAAATGTTATCTTATCTACGGATTACGGTATTCTGGATGTCCAGCGGTTATGGGAGAACACAGTGATGCAAACTGGACATCAGACTTGAAGAACATCAATGCCACAAGTAAATGTGTATGGTGGGTCTTGGAAAATCCTCTAAGCAACTTTGCATCGGCCGATTCATAATGGAATTGGACTTTATCGCTTTAAACAAAGCATGAAAGAAGTTAAGTAACTTCACGACTCCTTAGAGGACGTTCCTTATTGGGAGAAACTCGTGCCTTCAATAGTTATACACTGTGGCTAGCCGATCGGCTTCAGGAATGGCACAGATGATGGCGTCTGGACATATCTGTCGGACCTGTCGGAGACATAAGACCGTACGACAGTTGATCACCACGGGTGTCACTTCCTTGATTACTATTCAAAGGATATAACGGACCCTTTAACTAAGGGACTACCCGAAGATCAAGAGTTCTGCATGTCTAGGGGAATGGGCTTAAAACCCAAACAATATGAACCTTTGCGGTGGTAACCCAACCATACTGACTGGAGATCCTAAGATTTTGGTTCAATGGGAAAACTAAGCTGCAAAAGGTTCAGTTGAGTGCTTTGATGGAAGTAAGAGCACTTCGGATTATGGTTTCTGTAAAGAAACATAAATCCAAAGTCGTTCCCGCGATAGCCATTAAAGTGCTACCTGCATGGTGGGTAAATGTTAAGCTTCCAAACCTTTGACGATCCTCAAACGGTTGAGGTTAAGGTTGGGGAAACTTTTAACAATTCCTAACACTTGTGAAGTGGGGTATAGCAGGATAACTTGTAGGAGATCACCTATTTAAGTGCTAGGACAGGCCACCTCAAGTGAATGTACTTAAGAATTCAAGTGTGTCCACGACCACAATGGACAGAACAATAAGAAGAACTGAATAAAGGGGAGGTATTGTGTTGGTACCGTTGTCTTGGCTTACATTAAACACTGACGGTTCAAGACATCACATTCACCGCGCAGTAAGTAGGTCCGATAGTATTCAACTAGGGAAGGTTCAAAGCGGAAGTTACCTTCCCTGATGCAATATATTTTCGCTGAACGATTGCTGAAAGTAGGCACCTTGTGTGTGCGCCAAAATCTCTTTCAAGAGGAGATTGTTAGAAATTTACTAATGTAGAATTAAGTTTATCCCATTATTTATGACTCGAACAATTGGGGCTCCGCACGTCGGAAATGTCGTTTCCACACACGTGCAATCTTAGTGCCAAGTATCATAAATTTCATTAATGAAAGAGATATTGGTACGTAAGTGAAATGTTTGAGACATAGAATGATGGACGGTTATTGGCTAAATAACAAGTGTTCCACGTTGGTAAACGAAGGAAGGATTGTGCGAAGTGTAAGATGGTACGAGTTGGAAAAGGACCACGGAGCCGAGAAGGGCCGCGACGCCCCCTTGCAGCGCCGCGACTCCCCCTTGCAGCGCCGCGTGAGTTTCTGGCTGAATTAGCACCGCGACTCTAATGTGGTAGAGTCGCGGTGCTTCATTGGCAGTGACTGCTCGATGGAATCCCAAAGGTTTGGCTGTTGAGGTGGTTTTAACGTATTGAATCCACCCAATAATGACCATTACTTGGACCATTATGTTGCTGCATTAAATTGGGGGTTAAATGTCATCCATTACATGGCAATTGAATGCCATTATGGGGCATTTGAAAGGCCATCTTGCACACCTATAAGTTGAGGCAGTTGGCTCAATTCTATAGATGAACATAACAGAAATAAAACAAGAGACATACAACACCACAAAGAGATCAGTTTTTCTGATAAGCAATCCTTCTCTTAGCAATTTTCATTATTTGTGTTCTTCGCTGAGATAATTTGTGTAGGATTTGCACATTTGATAGTTTGTTGTTTTATCTTGGGAGACTATTGTCCACACTTCCGTAAAGCCTATACACGGGGGAAATCTTGTCTTAAAGACAGAAAGTCATCTATCGACTCAGCCGGTGGTATTGTGATTATCTAATTGGTTGCTAAGTATTTCAGGTGTGAACTTGAATCTCAAAGGACTCTAACCGTTCGGATTCTCAGTGGTTCTACAAGCCACAAGTGTAGCAGTTCATGTTCTTGTATTTCTGAATACAAGATTCAAATTTGAAGTTCCAATTCAAGATCAAGAGATTGACAACTTGTTGTTGTAATCTTTGTTTTTATCTTTTCGATCACTGTAATAGTTATTTACTATTCACGTACGTGCTTTACATATCCAACACTATTTGTATGACTTAAGATTTAGAAGAGGCTAAACTGTATAATACATGGTAGTTGACTTTTAGCATGATAAGTACAGTAAAACCTCGACAAATGAATATTCGATAAATTAATAATCTCGATTAAATAATAATTTTCTCCGGTCCCGACTTGGGTCAATGGGATAAAATAATAACCTCGATAAATGAATAAGATAATAATTTTAAAAAAAATTCTTTGAGGCCCACTGAAAATATAAAATAATAATTCATTAAATACGTATGAAAATTACATATATAATTCATAAAATAAAGCACTTCCTAAACAATTTTTATTTCAAACTTTATGATTTCCTAAAATTACATAACTTGATGATTTTTATTTTTGTACTCACATAATGTTTTTCTCATCTTATCAGTTAGCGTAGACTTTTTTAAACCCTTCAAATGAGTAGCTATGGAAGAGAAGATTTAATATATGCATTTTTACATTTTGGTATATGAAGTTAAAGTACACGTGTCTATTTATAAACTCTATATTGTGTACTTGAAAAAATTCACAACACTTCATATTCTAATGTACATGCATTCTATTTTGAATCATGTCAACCCAAGATGAATATACTTCTTTTTGACAAGATTAATAAACTTAGATATAATGCACCATCATTAATTAATTATTTATTTATTTTCTTTTCTTATTTACCGAAAAAATTAATTGTTTAATTTGAGAAATATAATGTAAAAAATAAAAAATTATATAAATTAATAAATATTAATTTATCGATAAATTAATAAAATATTAATTTATCGATAAATCAATAAAATATTAATTTATCGATAAATCAATAAAATATTAATTTATCGAGAAATTAATAACTTATATAAGTTAATACATTTTCAAGTCCCAAAAATATTTATTTATAGAAATTTTACAGTATTTTAGTGAAAATGACATAAAGCATGAATACAATTTGTAAATGATCACACAATATAACCTTTGTATATTACGCAAATTTAAAATGAGTTGTGTACCCTTTTAACAAAGTAGCAAGTACTCGATATTTTAGAAAAGTAGAATGATGACCGCAGACATCATGGTCTTCTTTACATGTCTGAAAAGCACTGAACTTCCTCAAGTCATCATTTCTGACAAGTCATTTTCTCGGACATAAATTCTCCAATATTACATTTGGGATCGTTAAGATTTTCTTTTGTTTCTCATTTGGGTGTCCGTTATTTGTTTTGAAATTTTAATTTATTTAATTTCGTATTGTGTAAAATTCGGGAAAGTAAGAAAGCTCACTAAATGTTTTTCACTAAACCTATAAATGAATGGTATTTGAGTTTTTTTTGTTGGTACTCTATTGTACTTTATAAAGCAGTACGGGAAGTAAATAACTATTACAAGTATTCGAAAGGATAAACAAATATTCAATATTCAGAAATTGAATCTTGTTGAACAAATAGGTCAATCTTCAAAACTGCCGCAAGCTTGTTGTGTCTTGAATCTTGATAACCTGAAATCAAGAAACACTAAATCTGGATGGTTATAACGTTGTGTGTTGAGTCGAGTGATTGCCCTCTGTCCTTAAGATAAGATTGCCCCGTATATATGCTTTTATGTTAGCGGGCAATAGTCTCCCAAGATAAAACAACACTTTAATCTCAACGCTACAAAGCCAATAGATTGAGCCTGGCGAATAAAACAAATATGAATTGACTTGCTGAAGAAATGGAAAAGGAAGAAAGAGTTTCTATCTTCTCTTCTGTTTTGTCTCTGTGTATATAGTGTGTCTCTGTTGTGTATATCTTGTGTATATGTGAGGGTTTGTGCTCATTGTTTTGCACTGATTTTCGCCACTGTTTTGCACTGATTTTGGCCACTGTTTTGTTCTCTTTTGTGACTGAAATGTGTTGCTATTTTCGTGTGCATTCTCT
The DNA here is from genome assembly GCA_029783415.1 of Anisodus acutangulus. Lineage (NCBI taxonomy): Eukaryota > Viridiplantae > Streptophyta > Magnoliopsida > Solanales > Solanaceae > Anisodus > Anisodus acutangulus. The sequence continues at coordinate 27,603,049 of CM056491.1, forward strand.
CATTGTTGTATTGCCCTCACACATTGAGCCAAATGAGGCATCAATATATAGCATGAGGAGGGGCTGATCAACTGCCCAAACATGGCTGTTAATGGCCATTAGGAGGGATATAAATGACATGTTTAATGCCATTAGTGAGGCTGATTTAAGGTCTTGAAGGAGGTTGATGATGGTCATTGAAGGAGAGCTGTTAATGGAGTAGTTAACAGCCAAGTAATGGCTGGTTAATGCTCCAAAAATAGTCCAAACGGTAGGCAGAAAGTTTCTGCCTTCCGTCACTCCCAAAATCAACTTTTCAGAAACTCTAGGGATCAAACTGTAAATATTAAAAAAATTGGGGTCCAAAAAGATAATATCAGAAAGTCCCCACACAGCCCACAACCCACACGAGCCCGAGCCCGAGGGCGGCGGCGGCGCGCGTGTGGGCTTAGCCTTGAACCCAAGCACATCTAGGTACTCCCTCCTTTAAACACATGGGATACCCCTTGGGGTCCCAAACCCTTTACCACATTAGAGACTTAAATAGAGATCAATTCTTTCTATTCCCACCGATGTGGTAGATTTGTCCCACACCATATTTCCATGCCTCAAACACCTTACTTCGTGGACCAATATCTCTTTCATTTCTCAACGAAATTTGACGATTCTTGGCCCTACGGTCATCTACTCACTTCGTAGATCATGCATGTGTGAAGAGACAAAGCCTCCAACATGCGGAACACTATTGTTTAATTCATCAAAGATGGGTGGACGCATCTCCCCGCCAAAGGCAAATTTCCAACATTTTTTCCATAACTTTTTATCACATAATGTTTTACTTTTGACATAATGTTATAAATGACTCTAAACAATAAGCGGTATCATCTAGTACTAATCAAAGAAAGAAAAACAAGAAGTAAAATAAGTGTTCAACCGTAACTTATAAAGTAATGTATTTTAATTATTTAATATTGGCTCCCATAGTAAAGTAATTAAAGTTTGGGCATACCACTAGGTGCAAGTTGGGGTGAGGAAAGCAAATGAATCTTGGGATATATATATATATATATATATATATATATATATATATACATATATATATATATTTGTACTCAAGTAAAGTGAAAACCATGTACCAAATAGGTCCTCAGAACTTTCACTACGTGGAGAATATTGGGATTATGTCATTGTTTTTATGTTGAATCTTTTTGTGTAGCATGGAAATTATCAGATTGCAATAAATTTGTAAATAACTTGCCTTTTCTAAGGAGTGAATTTAGGCGAAATAGGAGATATTAATAGCTAAATTAATTGACTATATGAACTTTCATCTTGTAGATGAAGATTCAATTCTTCACCTTATAATCTTCTTTTCCATTTCCTCTATATAATTAAAAAAAAAGAATTAAGGCGAAATAATACTACACACATTATTCTTTTCTCTCATCCCAGACAGTGCAGTGCCTACATGACCAAGTAATTTCATCCCTAGTTTATTTGCACATCATCATTTAAACTGCAATCATCTTTTTTAAAAGAAAAAATTACATTTGTAGTCATTGAAATGTTTTCAGAATTAAAATCAATATTACTACAAGTTCGAAGAATTGAATCTTGATTAGAATATGAAAATTGGTTAGTCAAGCGGATTATTGTTGAAAAAGCTTGGAAACATTAGCATATTTGAAGATTGGTTCTTCAAACTTTAGAAAAATTATTTTCAGTTTCAAACATATAAGTCTGGAACTTCAGAGATACGTATTTGAAGTTTGATATTGGCAAGTCAAATTTCAAGCAAAAATGTCGGAAGTTTGTTGTCAAACTCTATACGTGAATTTTTACAATTTTAATCGTGTATGCCTGAAATTAATTCTAAAATAGTGAAATTTACAAATTTTATACACGATGACTATGATTGAAGGGGAGCCTTGGAGTAACTGGTAAAGTTGTTGCCATGTGACTAGGAGGTCACAGGTTCAAATCGTGAAAATAGTCTCTTGCAGAAATGCAAGGTAAAGCTGCGTACAATAGACCCTTGTGGTCCGACCCTTCTCCAGACTCCGCGCATAGCGAGAGCTTAGTTCACCGGGCTATCCTTATACACTATGACAATGATGTAAATAATTAAATGGTGGTCCGAAAATAGACTATTTGTGCACTTGCCACTATGTGTCTAACTATATGCTTTTTCACACAAACGGATAAATATCTTCTTTGGATTTTAGATATTTCGTCCGAATAAAAAAGAAGTTCTTAAGTTGAGATAAATAATTAGGGAGCTAATTAGTCTTTCCATTTTTGGAATATTCCACTATCTTAAAATCGAACATCTCGATTGAGAACTTTCAGACCTTACTTGTCCGTGGATTACTTCGATCAAAGATATAAATGTTAACAAATATTTTCCAATATAACTAAAAATTTGAAAATTAGCTTTTGGTTCATACAATTATAAATCAACTTCACTTGTTGATGGCTTGATGCTACACTTCGATCAAGTGGTACATGTTAATATGTTACCGGCCATTTTCTAACAAACTCAAAAGGAACGCGAAGATATTTTGAAAAAAAATTGGAAATTGTTTAGGTTACTATATGGTCCTGTTGGGTAATCATGGATATTGTGTTGATTGCACTAAAAAAAAAAATATAACTAGTATCTTTTTTACTTTCCCATTACACGTACAGGAAAAGCAGTCAAGATATATGTAGCTTTTTTTCACCCTTTTTCACTTTGTTAGCGTTCGACCTTGTGCCTATGCTAAATCCTGCTCCCTAGTAAAGTGCAAATATTCCATTCACCTAAATGAAACATTTTAGAGTACATATTCAAGCCTTAATTAGTCATTGAATATTATTCTCGTATACAATGAAAATCAGCACGACACGTGACATGATTCAGGTATGGAAATCCATGGGAGTGACAATGTTTTGCACCGAATGCGGGTTGCTCCTGGGTGAGTCCGTATGTTGAGGCAAGATCGGATAGCAACCGAACTAGGTGACACCGGATGAAGGACTGAAGGGGCTCAGCGCGTTTCTGTTCCGGATATGGCGCCAACCATTACTCTTTGTTCATTAAGTGGCCGTTATTCTCATTTAATTGTATTTAATTAGGGAATGATTCTCGGGCATAAATTTCTTGTATTGATAACTATAAAAGGAGTCCAACCTTTATGTTGGAAGAACATCTCATTCTCATTATTCATACTTGCACGATTTACTTACATCAATTGTAGCTCTCAGTTCTCATTTTTGGCTCGAACCGACGCAAATCATCTGAGGATCAAACCAAATTCATTGAACAGTTTCAATCGAAATCACAATATTTCAGGCAAATCTTCTTACTTGTTATTTTTATTTGCTTACTTCTTGTTAGTTGTTCATTATTCTTTATTGCAAGTTAATCCACGTATCCTTAAAATCACTTACAAATTTAACTGTACCTTTTTTTGGGGTAAACAATTCTTCAGACAAATGATGTTGGAGAGCTATTCTTTATCCATGACCAATTTGTAATTTCAGTGAGGCTCTTGGATATTCTCAATCATGTCGCATGATTCGAAGAGATTAATTTTAAATTTAAGGATGTGTTTAGTATGAAAGAAAATGTTTTCCATGAAAAATAAGTGAGTTTCTTAATTTTTTATGATTCTTGGTAAGTGCGTAGTCGGAAATTATTATTTTAAAAGTATTTATATATAATCTAGGCAAATATTATGGAGGATGTTGAGGCGGAGCCAAGATTCTTTAGTTTATGGGTTCTGAATCACGGTCTTTTTTTATTATTGAAATCTGAATAAATTATTTATACATATTAAATGTAAATTCTAATACAAATACAGAATTTGAGTCAAAGCTATATATTGGATTCCGCTGAACCCGTATAGTTTTAATGCTGAATCTGCCCCTAATGGAAGTAGGGGTGAGGGTGGGGTGGGTTGCGCAGTTCAAGGCGGGGGCGGGGGAGGAGACTATCTTCATGATCACTTGTAAAACTTATTTTCCTTACTCTTACTAGGAAATTAAGTCATTTTCATCACTTTTTAAGGAACTTGTTATCTTAGAAAAAATATTTTGACCAACTAGACATGAAAAAAATCATAACAAACACACCCTAAATGACATCAATAAGTTAGATTTCTAATCCAAAAAGCCGGAGATGCGTATATTGTAAGAATAATTATGGGACAATTCCATAATTATCTCCAATCACCACTAAATTGATTTACACAATATTACAATATTCTAATTAGTGGTGATTGGAGATAATTACGGGATTCCCATAATTATTCTTACATATATATCAAACTTCCCTCACAGAAATAGTGAAAGTCGAAATAACAGTCGGTGCATAATTATTGCAGTATTGATAAATTAATGTATGCCCACAATGCTGAAATAATATGAATATAGGACATAAGAAAAAGACATGTAACTAAAAGTTTAAAGAGGAAATTAAGAAAAGAAAAATATGAACATGCAAAATGAGAAAGAAGGAAGGGATGTGGGGTATATACTAGTAAATCTTTGTAAATTCAAGAAAATAAAATGGAGTGGTGGGTATAGCTGGATGACAAAAGAGGAAAACTTAAAATTCAGCTGGAGGCATGCAGCGTGGGTTCTAACCCTGGTGGGAGCAATTTGATTTCTTCTGGGGTAGGACCTTGTAGGTGATATCCATTGTTCTGTTCTCAAACCCTGGTCATTCAGACACATTCCGCGATTTACTGATAGTAATACTGAGGGACTAGGACTACTATCTCTAGGAATATTCTGACGTATAACTAGAAAGATATTGGTTCTTCGAGAATAAAAAAAAAGTAAACCTAAAAAGATACGTACCATTTGTTACATATATATACTATAGACTTTATAAACAAACACGTAAAAAGTCGAAGAAAGTAGAGATATGTGACTACTGTTGGTCCACTTATGGAAAGAGAGCTTTTACATAATCCCATATTGTTGAAATAATTAAAGTTAAACTAATGAGATGCAAATCCAACTTAGTGGGGTTTCCTGTTTAGTGGGTTTAATTTCTCTTCTTCCCTACTAATATTCTTACTATGGAATAACTTAAAATGTGCATTATATTTAAGGAATATTTACATAGTGTAGAATATTGTAAGAATAATTATGGAGAAATTCCATAATTATCTCCAATCAACACTAATTAGAATATTGTAATATTTTGTAAATCAATTTGTAATTAGTTAGGATGATTAGTATCTTATATTTTAGGTAAACTTAGATTAGTACTACTTTGTAATATGTATATATTTGATATCATTGGAATGAAAGACTCAAGGAATTAATTCTCCTACATGGTATCAAGAGCCAAAGATCTCTTGCCCTAATTCTTCTTCTCTTTACCGATTACTCTTCTCTTTTCTTATCAATTTTTCGACCACTTAGGGTTGTATTTTACTACTTCCCCTAAATCCTAAACCTAAACCACTTCTAAGACTCTAGCCGACCACTAAACTCCACCTCCCCCCTCGGCTTACTCCTACTCTAAACCCTAGAACATACAAAGGTTTATTCACTTCCCATCCATCAAAACATCAATAATACTTCTTTTTCTTCTCTAGTTTTGATTTCTTGTGGAACCTATGGCCGAAAAATAAAATTTTCATCCCGCTCTTGCCGTTAATAACGTCAAGAACTTTATCTCTATAACACTTGAAATGGAGAAAGGGCAATATACTTCTTGAGCAAAATTGTTCAAAATCCATTGCCCTGCCTATGAGGTAATCGACCATATCATACCTTCCGAGTCATCCTCAAACGCTGGTTTTGTGAACAACAAGCTATGGTCCCGGTTGGATGCTATTGTCCTTCAATGGATTTATGGCACTATATCTAACGACCTTTTACAAACCATTTTGGAGCCGAATTCTACGGCTCAACAGGCGTGGGAACGTCTACAAAATATATTTTAGGATAACAAACTTTCTAGAGCAGTTTATCTTGAACACCAGTTTACGAATGTTAAACTGGATGATTTTTCCAACATTTTCTCTTATTGTCAGGAATTGAAGATGCTTGCGGACCAATTATTCAACGTTGGTTCGCCCGTGACAAATCATATGTTGGTCCTTCAATTGATTGCATGATTGAATGAACAGTATGATGGGGTTGCTACGTTCATTCAGCAAAGTAATCCATTGCCTCCTTTATGTGAGGCCCGTTCGAGGTTAATTCTCTAGGAAACACGAAAGGCAAAACATGCATCTTCTGGAGGATTCACCGTTGGCACTGTTCTCGTCTCCACCAACTTTTTTCCACGGATTTAGAGCCCCAAATTCTGGTTCGAGGGGCAATAATAATCTTCAAAATAATGATAAAAAAAGGGATTCAAACCGTAACAATAACAAAGGAAAAAATAATAGTGGAAAGGGACGAGGCCATGGCGGTGGCCAACCCGCCGGCAGTAGTGGACAGTCCGGGCAGTTGCGTCCAGGCAGTGGCGATAATCAGTAGGGGCAGTACCCACCGTGGGCCTGGGCCCCATAGTGGGATGCCCCGCCATGCCCATACCCAACTTCTTCGTGGGCCAGACTTCCACTTTCAACTCGCCAATCAGGCATTCTAGGGTCTCATCCCCAATATGCATTTGCGGCTCAAGCACCATCTTCGGTAGGCTATGCACCCACTGATATCGAACAAGCCATGAACAACATGAATCTAAGTGTTCCAAACGAATACATGGACACAGGGGCTACTTCACACATGACGGCATCTCAAGGTAATCTCTCGTCTTATTTCAATATGAACAATAATAAAAATATTGTTGTCGGCAGTGGTCAGAAAATTTCAATTTGTGGTATTGGTCAGGTAACACTATCCTCTATAAACCCTCCATTATTCTTGAAAAACGTCTTACATGCTCCAAAGTTAAGTAAGAACTTGATATCTGTTAGACGTTTTACAATTGACAACAACGTTTCTGTGAATTTTGATATGTTTGGCTTTTCTGTGAAAGATTTTCAGATGGGGATGCCACTCATGAGATGTAATAGCACGGGGGACCTATATCCATCACCTATGTTTCCACCAACCACATAACAAAATCATCCACCTTTGTTGTCATTTCTCCTATTGTCTGGTACAATCGGTTGGGCCACCCAGGAGCACAAATTTTTAATTCTCTTATGAAGAATAATTTGCTTTCTTGTAATCGAACTTTGAACTCTTCTGTTTGCCAATCTTGTGTGGTTGGTAAACATGTTAAACTCCCTTTTGCATCCTCTACTTCTCATACTTTTATGTCATTTGACATTTTGCATTGTGATTTGTGGACATCACCTGTTTTTAGTTTTGCAGGTCGTAAGTACTATCTGCTAATTCTAGATGATTATTCGAATTTTTTGTGGACTTTTCCCTTAGGACATAAATCACAAACCTACATCATTTTTAAACAATTCAATGTTTTTATCAAAACTCAATTTGACAAATCCATTAAATGTTTTCAGTGTGACAATGAGGAGGGGGATTCATAAATACCCAATTTAAAGATTTTTGTCACCAAAACGGGATGTCTTTGCGTATTTCGTGTCCACATACATCACCGCAAAATGGGAAAGCCGAAAGAAAAATTTGAACAATTAATAATATGATTCGCACCATCCTTGTGCATTCTTCCACACCACCGAATTTTTGACACCATGCACTTCAAATGGCAACATATCTTTTAAATATTCTTCCTAGTAAATTGCTCTCCAATGTGTCCCCTACACAAATGTTGTATCATCGTGTTCCGTCTTTTACACATTTGAGGGTGTTTGGGTGTTTGTGTTATCCTTTGTTTCCATCTACTTCCATTAACAAGTTGCAGGCTAGGTCAACTCCTTGTGTGTTTTTGGGATACCCATTAAATCATAGGGGATATAAATATTTTGATATGGCGACTGGGAAAATTATTATCTCTCGTCACGTAGTTTTTGATGAGTCTAAATTCCCGTTTGCTAGGTTTCATGTGGCATCTTCACCTTCATATGATTTTTTGGACAACGAAATACATCCCATTTTACACCACCATCTTAATTCTCAACCACCAGTTGCCCAGCCACAACCGAATAACCAAATCACCACGGCCCCACTAATACACGGGACTAGACCAGTGGTCTTGGCCCAACTAAGTTCCCGTGACAACCATGCCCATGTGGGGGAGCCCACTGCTCCATCACCCATAAACCTAAATAGTCCGTTACCCAGGCCCAATAACTCATCGCTAACCTACTCCCACATACATTTGAACTTGGGCTACAATAACTTCACTCCACCCACTGCCATACCCGAGACACCTATTACCCAACTGATGATGGTACAACCTCGGACCGTTGAAACCCGGGCCATGCACGAGATTTTTTGGCTCAGTCATCAGTTTAACTTACTATCTTCGGTTCAACCATCACCTATACCAAAAAATCCCAAAGCAGCCTTATCATACTCGAATTGGAAAGCCGTCATTTTAGACGTAATTAATGCTCTTATTGAAAATAAGACATGAGAATTAGTGCTCCGTCCATCTAATGTGAACATTATTAGGTCTATGTGGGTTTTCTGCCATAAAAAGAATTTTAATGGCTCCTTTGAGAGATACAAAGCCCGTCTTGTTGGTGATGGCAGGTCTCAGCAGGTTGAAGTAGATTATGGAGAAACTTTTAGTCCGGTGGTTAAGCCAGCAACTATCAGGACTGTTCTTAGCCTGGCACTGTCAAAATCCTAGACCATTCATTAGTTAGATGCCAAAAATGTTTTTTTGGATGGCCATCTACAGGAGACAGTTTACATGCACCAGCCGTTGAGTTTCCGAGACTCTACACATACAGATTATGTTTTCCTGCTGAAAAAGTCCCTATATGGCTTGAAAGTGACATGTCGTATATCCTAAAAGAAGGGAAGTGACATGTCGTATATCCCACATCAAGTCTGATCAATCATTATTCATTTATAAGAAGGGAAGTGACATGTCGTATATCCTAAAAGATGTAGATGACATCATCTCACTGCATCATCTACCTCACTTCGCCGGTCTATTATGTCCATTCTCGCAACAGAATTTGCGATGAAGGATTTGGGTCCTTTAAATTATTTTTTGGGCATTTATGTCACTTAATATGCAGGTGGTCTATTTCTAAGTCAAAAGAAATACACCGAGGAGATCCTTGATAAAGCCGGTATGTCTTCCTGCAAGCCATCACACACTCCCGTGGATACAAAAGCGAAATTGAGTACCACTGCAGAGACTCCGTACAGTGATCCTACACACTACCGCAGTCTCGCAGGGGCCTTACAATACCTCACTTTCACGAGGTCTGATATCTCCTATGCCGTTCAGCAGGTGTGTTTACATATGCATGATCCCAAAGAGGAACATATGGGAGCTCTCAAAAGGATTCTACGGTACATCAAGGGTACTATTCATTTTGGACTGTATTTGTATAAATCCTCCATCTCGACTCTCTCATCGTATACATATGCGGATTGGAGTGGCTACCCGGACACACACCGTTCTACCTTAGGTTATTGTGTGTTTTTGGGAGATAATCTGATTTCATAGACATCCAAACGCCAGCCAACTTTGTCTCGGTCAAGCGCTGAGGCAGAATACAGGGGGTGGCCAATGTGGTCGCTGAATCGTGTTGGCTCTGTAATCTTCTCTTAGAGTTTCATTGTCCGATTGAAAAGGCAACCGTTGTTTATTGTGATAATGCGAGTGCGATATACTTATACGGTAATCTTGTCCAGCATCAACGCACCAAGCATATTGAAATGGATATCTTATTCGTCCGAGAAAAGGTTTCCCGTGGACAATTCCGTTTTCTCTATGTACCGTCCCGTTATCAAATTGCAGACATATTCACAAAAGGTCTTCCGCGCGTACTTTTTGATGATTTCAAGGACAGTCTCATCATACGAGAATCTCCCGCTAAGACTGCGGGGGACTGTAAGAATAATTATGGGGCAATCCAATAATTATCTCCAATCACCACTAATTAGAATACTGTAATACTGTGTAAATCAATTTGTAATTAGTTAAGATGATTAGCATCTTATATTTTAGATAAACTTAGATTAGTACTACTTTGTAATATGTATATATTTGCTATCATTGGAATGAAAGACTCAAGGAATTAATTCTCCTACAAATATAACTAAGAGACATTTACCTTTAGTAACTATTGTTTAAATAAATTACAAAGCATAACTATAATGTGTATTTAAATTACCTATCATAGCTACATTATATATTTATACTAAAATATTATACTTTTATTATTTTTATTCTTGACTGAAAATCTTAGGACTAGGCTTTGATATGCTTCTTCTCCCTCCGCCGTCGTCGGTCACCACGAACGGCCGCTGGAGCTCCAGCTAAACTAATTGCTCTCGGATCTGGTGCGTTCTCACCGCCATTTACATCGCCACCGGAGCTCCGGCGAAACCCAATGATCCCTCTTCACGTTGCTAGCAGCGACGCCATGCCTCTCGTCGCCGCCGGAGCTCCGTCAGATCTGGTCGTCATCACCGACATTTTAAATAGATCTAGTAGTCATCGCCTCGCCTCCCTTCATATCTGGACAATGCCATATTTCAATGTTGTTTTTCGGCGTGCCGTCTCAGATATGCGTTTCGCCGGAGTTCAATGTCTTTTTCCGGCGTGCCGATTCCGGTCTGAGCTTATTTTTTTTATTTCGAATTGGAGTGTATTTTATTTTCTTGTATCTCATATTGGAGTATATTTTATTTCTTGTATTCAATTTTTGAGTGTATTCGTATTTCTTAGTGTAAAATTCAATGTTTGTGGGTGCATTTTATTTATTGTATTCAGTATTTGAGTGTATTTATTAATTTTTAGTGTAAAATTCAGTGTTTGGGGTGTATTTTTTTCTTGTATTCAGTATTTGAGTGTATTCAATAATTTTTAGTATAAAATTCAATGTGTCTTTATGTATTTTTTGCTCGTATTTTGAAAGAGATTTTTTTCTATAAATAAATAAAGTGAATTTGAATAGATCTGAATATTTTCTATATCTTTTTGCATTTATTGTTTTTTAATACAATCTATTTTAAATATAATAAATTTTATATAGTGTAAAAGCAGCTACAAATGAATACAGTTGAGTTGAATACATCTAACTTGAATACAACTGGTTGAATACATCTGACTTGAATACAACAAAATCTTACTTGAATACAGTAAAAATTGAAACACAGCCGAATTTTGAATACATGTTACTGTAGCTACAAAATATAATTTGCAAAACTATAGCTATGCCTAAAAAAATCAAAGTATAGTCATTTGTGAAAATTTTCCTCTATTTAAACATTAATATTTCACATTAGCCTATTCTTTTTGGTTTCCTACCTGATATTTGGTATCTGCATTGGATCCAATTAAATTCGAATTTGCGCTGAAAAATACCATATTGAGGTTAAATCGCTCCATAACAAAGACATTCCGTATTCAACGGGACCCAAAAAAATAAGAATACTTACCGCTCTATCACAATCTTATTGGTTATATTATGCCTATGGCATTCACTACAAAATAGTTACTTGCTTTTGCTTCTGAAATTAAATTGGAATTCAACCAAACAAGTGAAAGGAAAACCACATATTTACTAGGATATTCGGATGGTGGTCAAAATAAAAACTATGAATTAATTTCCACAAATCATTACTAGCATTAGCTTCGAATTTTATAAGGTGAACATGAGAATATGATGGACACATCTTTTCATAATTATTTAATACAAATATGTTGTAAAGGAACCAAACAAGTTGACAAAAACCATTTCCATCAGTTTATGTCTTGTTTTTATCCACATAAAATATGGCTACAGCTACATAAATACTTGGTTGTCTTGTACTTTGTTTATTAATTTGCACTGCTTCAGTATTAAGTACATATAAAGTTGTAGTATCAAATTGAGCCAAAAGGTTGTTGGAAATTTACTATTGTGACATTAAGTTTATTCTATTATTTATGATTCGAATAATTGAAGCTCCGCACGTCGGAAGTGTCGTTTCCACACATGTGCAATCTTAGTGCCAAGTATCATAAATTTCATTAATAAAAGAGATATTGGTACGTAAGTGAAATGTTTGAGGCATAGAATGATGGAAGATTATTGGATAAATAACAAGTGTTCCACGTTGGTAAACGAAGGAAGGATTGTGCAAGGTGTAAGATGAAACGGATAGAAAAGGGCCGCGCCGCCTCCCGGTCTGGGCCGCATCGCCGGAGTGCCGCGGCTCACCCTTGCAGCGCCGCGACGCTAATTCCCTATTTGGCCACTGGAGCCGGGGCGCCACGACGCTTCCCAGGCAGTGAGTGCTCGACGGAAGTCCAAAAATTTGGCTAATTATGGAGAGGTTTTGGAGCATTAACATGGCAGTTTTTCCTCCATAACTCAACCATTATTTGGCTGCATTAGTTGGTGTTTTAAAGGGCCATTACATGGCATTTAAATGACCATTACATGGGAACTTGAAGGGGCCATCTTGCGCACCTATAAATTGAGGCCTTTGGCTCAATTCTATAGAAGATGAGAAAGAGACACAAAAGTTAACAACACCACAAAGAGATCAGATTTTCCTGATAGCAATCCTTCTCTTAGCAATCTTCATTATTCGTGTTCTTCGCTAGGATCATTTGTGTAGGCTTTGCACATTTGATAGTTTGTTGTTTCATCTTGGGAGACTATTGTCCACACTTCCGTAAAGCCTATATACGGGGGAAATCTTGTCTTAAAGACAGAGAGTCATCTCACGACTCAGCCGGTGGTATTATTATTTAATTGGTTGCTAAGTGTTTCAGGTGTGAACTTGAATCTCAAAGGACTCTAACCGTTCGGATTCTCAACGGATCTACAAGTCACAAGTGTAGCAGTTCATGTTCTTGTATTTTTTAATACAAGATTGGAGTTTTAATTCAAGATCAAGAGATTGACAACTTGTTGTTGTAATATTTGTTATTTATCTTTTCTATCACTGAAATAGTTATTTACTATTCCCGTACGTGCTTTACATATCCAACAATTTCAAGACAAGATTATATTAGTGCTCGAAAGATGTGTGCCAACAGATATGGTCCCAAATCTGGCTGTGGTTTTCTTCTTGAAAACAGTTCCGTTGACAGTTCTGTTAACAGTTCAAACATTGTCTCTGTCAACAACCGTGCTTTCAAATCTGGTCCTAATTTTGGTTCTCTCTTTGACAATATTTACAAATCTATTTCCGTCAAAGGTGGGATCTCTGGATCTGATGCTGAGCTTCAAGATACTGCTGATAGTCATGCTAGTATGGCTAAATATCAAGGACGAGTTGGTATCATCGCTCCCGAATGTGGTAGAAACAAGCGCCCACGAGAGGCTGAGGATGTCAACTAGGACAAAAGGAGAAGGCTGAAGGTGATGTTCTATTATGTAGCCAAAGGCCTATATATGTCCTAGATAAAGGATCTGAATTATGGTAAGGAGGATATGGACACTCAGTCTAACTGAAGTGGGCCAGAATCCAAAAGGTCTAAGTTAATTTATCATTCCTTAGCTATAATGTGTTTAATTAATATCTAAACAAAAGTGTGTAAAGCAAGGCTGGGAATATGAAAGTGTTTTTATTAAAAACTTATATTTCCTACACTCTAAAATCAGATATTGAATCTCCTTCCTTCCCGGTTAAAGATTGGACTATTGTAAACAAAAGCTTAAAAGATCCGTTCTTTTGGGTGTAATTATTAAAAGTGTGTAAATTATGTTCGCACATACGCAGATAGAGATCCACTGACTGTGCAAAAATTGTTACCACTCTTAAGAAAGCGTCAGGAATTGTCTGGGCACCAATCTCAAGGGAAGAAGACTAAACGATAATGGATTATCTTAAGACGTTGAACCTGTCACACTATCTGACAGAAGATCCTTCATTTGATAGGATGATATTGGACACTCAGTCGTACAAAGTCTACGGGCGACTAAGGTGGGCCAAAATTTCCAGGTCTTAAATGATCTGAAGGCCAAAAGAAAGGCAGAAAAGTAATGGACACCTAGTGAGATGGGCCAGAGTTTCTAGGTCTTAAATGATCTGAAGGACAAATGAAAGGTAGAAAAGAAATTGGACACTTAGTCTGCCAAAGCAACTGGAGTGAGCCAGAGTATCCAGATCACATATGATCTAGTTACGTCCTAACCACGGGCAAAAGGTTGCTCATGTGAAGTAACACCACCTCTAAAGTAGAAGGGGTTGGAGAGGTTGTCCTCAATAGGACTTCAGGGAATGGGATCACTAAAAAAAGAGGTGATACATGTCTCAAACTTGGTTTAAGGGACGCTGTTGGTCAAGCTAGTTTGAGACTAGTCCAACAGGTCTGTAATAACTAAGAATGGTACAGTATGTCTGTAGCTAAATGAATGATATATTTGTAATTCGTGCATCTATGTCATCATAGATTAAGACACGTTAAATAAAAAGTCATTCAAAAGCTAACGAAGTTAAGATTGTTGCCTTCTGTCGACATAAACCCTCAAAATGAATCTGAGGTAGGCAAAGAGGCAAAATCACCTTTCCATTCTGTCAAAGGAATAGGAAAAGAAACACTGCTCCTCTATAACTTAGTCACACCTACATGGGTGATTTGAAGTTTATACAAAATAGATGAGGGAGACAAATACTTTGTGACCTTTATTGATGATGGTACAACGTATTGCATCATTTGTTTGTTGGAAAGCAAAAATAAAGTTGTTGAAGAGGATAAGCGCTACAAAGCAGAAGTTGAAAGTCAACTAAGCCTACGTATTGAGTAATTCATAGTGATAGAGTGGGAGAATGTGAAACATCGTTCATCAAACGACTGTTGCTTACTCACCTCAGTCTAATGGTGTTAGCCAAGCACAAAGTTGTAAGCCCAAAATATGTGGGGCAAGGCGATCCTTACCGTTAATGCGATTCTCATAAGAACTCCGCATAAGGATAAGAATAACCCTCCATGTGAAACATAGAAAAGATCCCACCTATAAATGTTGTGATGTGGGGTGGCTTGGTAGAGGTTGGAATACCGAAATAGGTCAAGTTGGACCTAAGACTTAGATTGCATATCCACTGGATCTGCAAATAACAGTAGTGTTTATCGCCTCTTGGTGTCAAAGAATGTTGAATTCTTTGAGGATAAATTTCATTGAGAAGGAAAAAGAAGTAATTGCTCGAGGTTAACAAGAACTCGGGAGTGCCTGATTGTCCGGAACTAGACGTTCCAGAGCTACAGCACTCGGAAGTTGCTGACTATCCGGAACTTAATGTTCCAGATCTACAGAACTCAGGGATTCTAGATGTTGAACCGAGACGGAGCAAAGAAGGGACAAATACTTGTTCCTGGCCTTCTAGATTGTATGGTTGAGAATGAACCATGGACAATTAACAAAGAATTGTCATCTCCAGAAGCGCTGCTTTGGAAAGAAGCTACAGAGAGAGAAATAGATTCCATCATATAGAACCATACTTGTGTAATGGATGACCTTCCTCTGGGAAAAGAACCTTTGGGTTGTAGAAGTGGATACTCAAAAGTGAGTACAAAGTAGATGGATCTACTGACAAGTATAAGGCCTCGGCTACTTGGACATGTGCTCCCCTGTGAATAGCTTAACATCCAGGGCCATTGCAGTCTTGCGTGACATGGATGTTGATGCCGCCTTCCTAACCGGAGAGTTGGAAGGGGAGGATCATAGTTGGTTTGTTGGACTGTTGGGCTTCTTCCTGAACTTTCATTTTGGTCCCTGAAATGTTTACATTTTGGTCCTGAAAGTTTCAGATAAAACTGAAATAATGAATCTGACAACAGAAACATTGACGCTGAAGTTAGAAAGCCAACAGTTGGAAAACCAACAGTCTGAAAGTGGAAGTCACATTGAAACAAAAAGTCTCGATATGAAAGATATGGGTATCACATATGACATCTTAGGAATTGGGATTTCTAAGACATCTAATGGACTGGTCTAACTCTAAACTGAGTTGTGAGATAGTTGACAGTCTCGTTGAAGCCACCAATGGATATGAATTATAGAACTGATTGGAATCATGGTGCACCCATATACAAAGAGCGATATGCGCAGGTCACATGTAGTTCAATGTATTGTACACACTACAACCGACCTGGTATCGGCCTACAAAGCAGATCAGTTGAACTAAGGTTCACTCATGATTCTAAAAATGATCGATATAAGGCATTATATCGGATATGATGATCGCTTATCTATGGATTATGGTATTTTGGATGTCCAGCGGTTCTGGGAGAACACAGTGATGCAAACTGGACATCAGACTTGAAGAACATAAAACCCACAAGTAAATGTGTATGATGGGTCTTGAAAAATCCTTTAAGCAAACTTGCATCGGCCGATTCATAATGGAATCAGATTTTATCGCTTTAAACAAAGCATGAAAGAAGTTGAGTAACTTCACAACTCCTTAGAGGACGTCCCTTATTGGGAGAAACCCGTGCCTTCAGCAGTTATACATTGTGGCTAGCCGGTCGACTTCAGGAAGGACACAAATGACGGCGTCTGGACATATATGTCAGAGATATAAGACCGTATAGCAGTTGATCACCACGGGTGTCACTTCCTTGATTACTAATCAAATGATATAGCGGACCCTTTAACTAAGGGACTACCTGAAGATCAAGAGTTCTGCATGTCTAGGGGAATGGGCATAAAACTCAAACAATACGAACCTTTGCAGTGGTAACCCAACCATACTGACTGGAGATCCCAAGAATTTGGTTAAATGGGAAAACTAAGCTACAAAAGGTTCAGTTGAGCGCTTCGGTGGAAGCAAGAGCACTTCAGATGACGATTTCTGTAAATAAACATAAATCCAAAGCCGTTTCCGCGATAGACATTAAAGTTCTACCTGCATGGTAGGTAAATGTTAAGCTTCCAAACCTTTAATGATCCTCAAATGGTTGAGGTTAAGGCTAGGAAACTTTAAATGATTCCTAACACTTGTGAAGTGGGGTATGGCAGGATACCTTGTAGGAGATTACCTATTTAAGTGCGAGGACATGCCGTCTCAAATGAACGCACTTAAGAATCCAAGTATGTCCACGGCCACAACGGACAGAACAATAAGAAGAAATGAATAAATGGGAGGTATTGTGTTGGTAATGTTGCCTTGGCTTACATTAAACACTGACGGTTCAAGACATCACGTTCACCGCTCAGTAAGTAAGTCCGATGATATTCAACTAGGGGAGGTTCAAAGCGGAAGCTACCTCTCCTGATGCAATATCTTTTCGCTGAACGATTGCTGAAAGTAGGCACCTTGTGTGTGCGCCAAAATCTCTTTCAAGAGGGGATTGTTGGAAATTTACTAATGTGAATTAATTTCATCCCATTATTTATGACTTGAACAATTGGGACCCCGCACATCGGAAGTGTCATTTCCACACACGTGCAATCTTAGTGCCAAGTATCATAAATTTCATTAATGAAATAGATATTGGTACGTAAGTGAACTGTTTAAGGCATAGAATGATGGAAGGTTATTGGATAAATAACAGGTGTTCCACGTTGGTAAACGAAGGAAGGATTGTGCGAGGTGTAAGATGGAACGGGTCGAAAAGGGTCGCGGAGCCGGGAAGGGTCGCTGCGCCGGAGGGCCGCGGCTCCCCCTTTGCAGCGCCGCTGCGCTAATTCCCTCTTTGGCCACTGGAGCCGCGACGCTAATGTTGCAGCGCCACAACGCTTCCCAGGCAGTGAGTGCTCGACGGATGTCCAAAAGTTTGGCCGATTATGGAGAGGTTTTGGAGCATTAACATGACTGTTTTTCCTCCATAACTCAACCATTATTTGGCTGCATTAGTTGGTGTTTTAAAGGGTCATTACATGGCATTTAAATGTCCATTACATGGGCACTTGAAGGGGCCATCTTGCACACCTATAAATTGAGGCCTTTGGCTCAATTCTATAGAAGATGACAAAGAGACACAAAAGTTAACAACACCACAAAGAGATCAGATTTTCCTGATAGCAATCCTTCTCTTAGCAATCTTTATTATTCGTGTTCTTCGCTGGGATCATTTGTGTAGGCTGTGCACATTTGATAGTTTGTTGTTTCATCTTAGGAGACTATTGTCCACACTTCCGTAAAGCTTATATACGGGGGCAATCTTGTCTTAAAGACAGAGAGACATCTCTCGACTCAGCCGGTGGTGTTATTATTTAATTGGTTGCTAAGTATTTCAGGTGTGAACTTGAATATCAAAGGACTCTAACCGTTCGGATTCTCAGCAGATCTACAAGCCACAAGTGTAGCAGTTCATGTTCTTGTATTTTTGTATACAAGATCCAGTTTTGGAGTTTTAATTCAAGATCAAGAGATTGACAACTTGTTGTTGTAATCTTTGTTGTTTATCCTTTCGATTACTGTAATAGTTATTTACTATTCTCGTACGTGCTTTACATATCCAACAAAGGTCTTGTGATTTTTCTTTATATATGGTATATATGCAAGTGGATTCAAAAGTTGTCCCTTCATTAAATTAATACAACTCTGTTTTTAGGGATACTTGTGAAGGATATCACTGATTCCAGTCCTGAAAAAAGGAAAAAAAAAAGCTTCATTAAGGAATTGCAAATATTAAGGAAGATTGTGAGTATAAAGAGAATTCCTTAACTAAATTGGAATGCCTCATTAATTACTCTCATGCTCAAGAATATCATAATTACCATATAGATAAGCAACATATTCCAGCAACATTAAACATTCTAATGAAAAGATAAACACATATCTTAATTACTCAAAGAATATTATTTTCTTAACTAGTGATTATCTAGAATAAGTAATTAAAACAAAATTATATATATCCCATTCATACTCATTATTAGACGAAGATAATTATTTTGGGAATAATTTGTAACAACGTATACACGAATAATCTATTTTGGTGTTCTACGACTCTCCCTAATTGACAAAAATTCAAACCTAAGCTAAATTATTGATATTTTTATTTTTGGAAAACAAAACCAGATCAATACTTTCTAAAAGTGTAAGTTCGACTTAAAAGACTTCTACAATATTTTATCCACCCAAAACCTTTGAGGCAGATTAAACACTAAAAAGAAAAAAAGATAACGTGAACATCTTTTTATGCAAAAAATTGAAAAAAAAGAAGAAAAAGGAATATCGTAAGACTTTTGATTAAGGCTGGCCAGTGGGCCGGGACGACCCGACCCCGGCCCGACCCCGTCCCGACCCCGGCCCGGTCCCGCCCCGACCCCGCTCTAAAAAAAAAAAAATTTGATGGGCGGGACTCGAACTGGGGCGGGGCGATGTCTCGTCCCGCCAGGCGGACCGAAGCCGCCCAGGCCAGCGGACAAAGCACGCCCGCCCGAGCAGGCCCGAGCCGAGCCCTTAACCCCCTTTGCAAAAATAGCCGTTGCACCAGCGGCCATTTTAGATATGGCCGTTGGCAATTTAGGCCCCCTCCCCAACCCCCTACCCCTTAATATTTATTTTAACCCATAAGTTATTATATTTACACTTTAACCCAATTTTCAACTATAAATAACTCATTTTCTCTTCATCTTTCTCTAAATCTTCCTACAATCTCTCTAATTTCTCAATATATCTCTCTACATTGTTTGCTAAATATTCAATTTTATTAATTCATTTGGGAATTGGGAGTGAAGTTGGCAACTAGCTTGAGGATCTTCCATCGAGCAAGTTTCAATTTTCAACCTCTCGATTACACGTCGGCGTTAAATCGTCGGCGTTTAGTACATCGTTCCTTCATTAAATTATTATTAATACTGTTTATTTTATTTAGCGCACTTAATTTTATTGTCTTTAATTATTTATTATCATAATTAAAATGGAAGGATTAAAGGTATGTTTAAGGGTAAGGGTAAGGGTGCTTAACTTCTAGTAGAGGCAACCGAGGGCAAGGTACTTCTTCTAGTCATCTTATTCCTACACAGGATGATTTTGTTGATACTCGACATTTTCCTACAATACCATTAGATTTAGGCGAGGAGTTATTTTACGGAACTCAAGAAGACTTTAATTTAGGCGATGATCTAGGCGATACACCCACTAATATTGATGACAACACGCCCACTAGTGCACCTTCATTTGAAATACCTCCTATTCCCCTAGTATGAGGCAGGTCGACCAAAGCGACCATTAAAATCGGATGCATGGACATTTTTTTGATAGGGCGTAGAGAATCAAGTAGCCATATGTAAAATTTGTAAAAATGTTTTAAAATTTAAAAGCCCGGAAAAAGGTCACGGTGGGGCCGGGGGTTTAATTAGACACGTAGTAAGTGCTCATCCAGCTAGGTATGCCCGATACCAGGCTTCAAGCAGTGCGCAAGCGCCGCTCCATCGAGACAAGGTTCACATCACGTCTTTGTCGGACCAAATCTGAGGTCAAATTAACCCTATGGCGGGGGAATTGTAGGCTCTAAATACAACAAACATAGAGATAGGGAAGCAATATCAAAATTAGTTCTTTGTGGAGGGTTTGCCTTTTTCATTTCCTTCATCTCCCGGTTTTATTCATTACATTAGAGATATATATAATCCACCTTTTACTTGGTTTTCCTAGGTCAAGCTATTAAGAGAGATGTATTTAAATTTCTTGCATGAATATCAACAATATTTACGTTTTTCATTATATCATTTTTAATGGCAAAGTATCTATCACGTCTGATATAGGTCGTAGTACTAACGGCCATGATTATTTAATGTAACTTGTCATTGGATAGATTATAAATGGTCTATGCAAGCGTATTTTTAAGCGTATAGATATATAGATGATAGGCACCTGGTACTTTTATTGCAGAAAATATTTATCAAGTGTGCGATTATGCAGAATGCAGATAAAATTATGACTATTACATTGAATAACGCTTCTAATAACAATTACGCAATTACAATGTTAAAAATAGTTTAGCTCCATCTTTTCCGGACCATTTTCATATAAAATCACGCGTGCCATATATATAACTTAATTGTAAGGATGGTCTATCACTTTTTGAAGACATTCTTAGTAAAATACAATTTGCTATAAACTTTATTTTTAAAAGTAATAAAATTACAACGTGAAAAAGAATATAAAAAATTTGTCATGATTGTGGACTACCTTTTAGAAGAATTCCACAAGAAGTATCCACTAGGTGGAATTCTTTATACGAG
The DNA here is from genome assembly GCA_029783415.1 of Anisodus acutangulus. Classification (NCBI taxonomy): domain Eukaryota; kingdom Viridiplantae; phylum Streptophyta; class Magnoliopsida; order Solanales; family Solanaceae; genus Anisodus; species Anisodus acutangulus. The sequence goes on from CM056491.1 coordinate 27,624,231, forward strand.
CAACTCCTTGTTGCTTATGACTATAAATTACCTATAACTTTATTTTTAACTCTCATAATAAAAAGCCGGTGATATGATTTTAGATAGTGATTGGGAAAAAATTTCCGAACTTATTGTATTTTAGAGAAATTTTCAAGCAACAAAGAATTTTCCGGTATATATTATCCTACTATTTCAACTATGTTATTTTATATAACTCTAATATTTTATTACTTAGTGAATATATGGAAAAACCCGACTTATAAAGCTGACTATAAAAAAATTTGTCAAAATAAACAAATATTTTATTCCTATTCCTTCTATTTATATTATTGGTTCTGTATTAAATCCTACTATTAAAATAGACGGTACTAAATCACTAATTGAAACTATTTACGATTGTATAGAAGTACTACCACCTCAGAGTCCCAAAAAATCTAAATCACCCACCACCTATTGAACAAACTAAAGAAGAAGTGTTGAATAGCGTAGAGAACACTGCTGCAAAAATATATATAGATTTTATCAACAAGAAAATGCTAGTAACGTCTGAAGCTGCTACCATACCATCTTCTTCATCTTCAACACAACCTCACAAAAGACATCTTTGTTTAGCGGCTAGTATTGAAAGCCTCGAGAAATAGAATGTCTTTGACCTCTACTAACCAAATTAGCGAGTTGGATATTTTTTTGTTTTGCGGGGTTAATAAGTATCAAGAAGTTATCAATGAAGATGGACAAGAAGACTTGGCTGAAATCTTTGGAGAGGAATGAAGACCTTTCCGACACTTTCATTGATGGCTCGAGATGTTTTGAGCATTCAAAGCGTCATCAGCTGCGTCGAGCGCTTTTCTGACGGATATCAAATAGGAGACCCTGACACTCGTTGTAGGAGGCGACTTGGAAGTGCGGTATTATTATTGAGAGATTGGATCTGGCCCGGAGGCGGAGAAGGTCTGCGGTCAGCAGGAGATCAAGCGAAGAAGATGATGAAAACTACAGCGAAATCTTAACTTGAAGGTAGTGGAGCGGCGTGGATCAATTTGATCAACAAATACCTATTCAACGAAGAACCACATGAAATCCATCAAGCGATTAGACGATTTTTTGAAAATGTAATTTTTTAATTGCAATTTTATTATGTAATTTGCAACTTTTGGACAACACCATAAAGTTTGCAATTTAGATTACACGAACAATTGTATTTGTATTACAAAAAAAATCATATGTCTATTAAATAATATAAGAGGCACAAAAAAGCTTGACCTTGGGATGTTTTTATTACACTATCTTGTTTTGTTTATTGAGTTTTTATACATATATTATTTAAAAAAAAAAAAGGAAAACCGAGCCCCGCCCGACCCGAGCCAGGCACCGAGCGCCCCGCCCCGATCTGAGCGGGATCGGGATCGGGCAGGGGCTGGGCAGTCCCGCCCTTGACCCGACCAGGCTTCGGCCCGCTAGTCCGATCGGACCCCGGATCGTCACGCCCCGACCAGGCCAGACGACGCCAGACCCGAGCCCGGCCCACTGGCCACCCTTACTTTTGATTGCTTTAACGTGTGTAGTTGGAAGTTGCAGGAAAATAAGGCCCACACTACCTACCTTTTCACCCCTTTCCTCCATTCATCCTTAGAACTTTACAATCAGCATATGTGTATACTACACACACACACACACAAAGAGGAGTCCCTCCATGTCATTTTAACGTCCGTTTTTAATTGGATACAAAATTAAAAAGAAAAACATTAACACATAGCAAAGTATGTTTAAGATAATTGAAACTTGAAAGTCTAAATTTAAAAAGTTTTCAATATAAAATGTGTCATTTTTGGAATGTACTAAAAAGAAACAATAATGATACCAAATGAAAGTGGTATAAAACAGAAATGAAACTCTACGATAGTGCCGGCGAGCATATCCAGTCTCAAACTATATAGAATTAAAACAAATTAGAAATATACTTTTATATAAAATGTTACGTAATTGTATCACATGCATTATATAGGACTTTTTAAGAATTATCTTCGATTCCGTTTATTGAGTAAAATATTTTCGGTTAGATACAATATACGTACAAATTATGTATAAGCAGCACCTATGATTTTTTCCGTGATTTTTAATTGCATTTTTTGTTTAAAATCAATTACTACAACTTTTATCAATGAGTTTCAAATATTATAGACAACCTCCTTAGATTATTTTCAACAAGTTTAAACAACTAACAACAACATACTCATTATAGTTTCATACATAGATTTAGGGAGGGCAGGGTGTATGCAGCCCTTACACCTACCTTTGTGGGGTAGAGAGTTGGTTTCTGAAAGACCCTAGGCTCAAGAAAATTGTGTTACAGAACAGGCTTAAATGAAATGCAAGACTAAAAACCTATGATGAAAGTATTGAAATAAGAAAAGTACCGACAATAAAAAAAAGTAAAGATATATACCCGAGGTAAAAGAAACAATATTAGCAATAAAATTGAGGAATAAGATAATGTTAGCATAATAATAATGGTAAGAAAACAGATAGGTACTTCAGACTAGAACTCTACTCAACCACTAAGAAGAGAAAAAATGCTTGACTACCTAATAATCGTCTACTTTAATCCTCGACTCTATGCTCTTCTATCCTATCTAGGGTTATGTCCTCGGTGAGATGAAGTTATGTCATGTCCCGTCTAATCATCTCTTCCCAATTCTTCCTCAGTCTACCTACTCTTCTCAAACATATCATTGTCAACCTCTCCCACCTCCTCACTAGGCATCTGTGATCCTCATCTTCATGTGTCAGAACCATCTTAGTCTCGTTTTCTCGCATCTTCTCCACCACGAGGACTACTCACATCTTACCCCGTATATCTTACCTCTATCTTTATGGGATAGAGAAGCTATTTTCGATAGACCCTCGGCTCAAAAGGAACATAAGTCACTGCAGGATTGTAGGAAAAATAAGACAACAAAAAAAAAGTAAGATACAAAACAAATGGCATAACATAGTAATACATACATAAAGATAATGATCTACGCGATACCAAAATAATACAAGTAAGAAAAAAAGAAGAGGAGGTGGAAATGCTAGCCCCCTCCTCTCTCACGCATAGCGCGGCAAAACTCTAATACCTACTAACCTTCTATCCCAATTCTGGATCTCCAGATCTTCCTATCTAAGGTCCTGTCCTCAGTCAGCTGGAGCTGAGCCATACCATGTCTAATCACCTCCCCCTCCCCAGTTCTTCTTCGACCAACCTCTACCTCTCCTAACTCCTGCGATCACCAATCTCTCACACCTCCTAGCTGTCGCATCCTCACACCTCATTTTCACATGTCCGGACCATCTCAGTCTCGCTTCCCTCATCTTATCCTCTACACAAGACACTCCGAATTTGTCCCGTATATCTTCATTCCTAATCATATCTCTCCTAGTATGACCACACATTCATCTGAGCATCCACATCTTCGCTTCCTTCATCTTCTGAACATGAATTTTCTTGACTTGCCATCACTTTGTCGCATACACCAATATTGGTCTAACTATCACTCTGTAGAACTTACTTTCAGTAGCAGTGATCGTTCGGTATTCGATTTGGTATTTTCAAAGTTCGTATTCGGTAATTCGATAATCGATAATTGAAAGTGACTACCAAATACCTAACTTTAAAACTTTTGTTCGGTAATCGGTAAATTAAACTTTGGTTTAGTTTGGTATTCGGTAATACCATATTAAAGTCAGAGTCGACTATCAAATAATATCATATACTTCATTAATTACCAGCAAAAAATACAAGCACATGTGATTTTTTGTTCTTGTAATTGGTCAAAGAATCAGGGCAGATTCACATTCATGCACGGATATTCTTTTAAGTAGTAAAAAAACTACTCCTTAAGTACCATTCATGTAACAAAGATTTGTACATTAAATATTGAACCAATTACAGACAAATTCTAAATTGGCTATATTGAAATTGGCAGCAGGGAACGATCCAAAATCACTAAGTGTGCGGGCACATACCATTTTCCACCTCGGTAAGAGAACCATTCTCTTAATCAGTTATACATCAACAAATAAGTAAATAAAGTAGATTAATTAGAATTCTCACTCATGTCATAAATACTAAGTGCGGAAATACGAATACTAATACAACCCAATGATAGTGGTTTGAAATAGTACAAAAGTCACTAATCAATATGTCTGAATAATACATAAGTCTCGAAAGTAGGAAGATTGTCTAGAAATCAAGATAAGACAAGTAGTAGAGAAGGAGTCTCTGGGCAGCGGATCCACCCAGTATGCTTACCCTGTAATATTCAACAGATATCCTCGGGATCAGTCTCGAGGTGTAGAAGTAGTACCAGTCTCGTACTCTGCACTCAAAAGAATGCAGCACGGTAGTATCAGTACAAACACTATATACTTGTAGGTATCATAGGCCAAAAATAGTTCGTAACATATATACAGAAAGAAGCTGAAGAATAGACATGCTCACAATCAAATTGAAGTAATATCGCAGTCCAAGTATACATCCAAAGTATAGAGAGTTAAGTACGGAATCCAAGAAATATATAATGATATGATGAATAAGTATGAAATGCAAAGCAATGTAATCTCCGTACCCACATGCTTCTGGAGAAATATATTATCATCCCAACTGTCATGACTCATGGGGGACCCTCGAAGTCCATGTACCACTCTCACGATCCCGAAAAAGACCTCGGGAATCGGACACTCTCATGATCCCGACAAAGACCTCGGACATTGGACATTCATCTCTCTTTTATGCTCTCCGGCAAAGACCTCAAGGGATACACTCGCTCACTTATTATCATTTCTAATCACAGTTCATAACAAATCACCATACAAATAAGAATGTAAGCCATGCATGATATCGATTACACTTGTTATAAAATACACTTCACAATTTCAAGCCATTTTCATTATCCTTCCAATTACGATGATAAGTGAGATATCAAGAGAGAGATGAATACAATACAAGTCACAAACATATCAAACATGGCGACAAGCCCACAAATCAGTCAACAGTACCAAATTAATAAATCCATCCCAAATGCGTACCCGAAGGCGTACATGCTTTCTCCAATAGTATATAACTATACATACGATTCGCTAATTGAAGTCTAACCAAAAGGTAAGTCGTAACATAGCTGGATGCCAAGCAGAAGCCACACACGATCACAAATGAGCCTTGCCTCTCTACGGATCTCGGTAATACTCGAAGTCTATTTATTATAGAAATTCAAGTCAGAACAGGAACCAATGATACCCATGACACTAGACTATTTCTCGAATCCAACCAATTATGAAAAAATATGGGAAATGGGCCTACGAGGGTAAAACAGTAATTTAAGGGTGAAATTGGGAAACTAAAAGTTCAATTTTACTCCCCAATTGCCAAATTAGACCAATAATAGGTTAATTACATTATCAAGTCAAAGCACCCCAATTAGTATAAATCCTAGAATTTTCCCCAAACCTCCAAAAAGGTTTAAACATGAAATTGATCAATAAATTAACATCTACTAGTCCATTCCATCACTAATATACAATATCCATTATCATAATCCAATTCACACCCCCCAATTTAAGCCCTCTTACTCTCAACAAGTCAAAATCTTCTTTCCCACTCCCCAAAACATGGATTAAATCTTAAAATAAAGGAATATATTACTAGAATTAACTAGGTTAGGATTTAGGAATTACCTAAGAGAAGAACCTTGAAGAAACACCTTGAATCTCACAAAAATCGAATCAAGAACTTGGAGGATGAAAAATGAGGCCTAAACCCCGTCTAGGGTTTTTATCTCGCTGCTACAGTGCCTCCCTCGTGTTCGTGAGACACCTCTCGCGTTCATGAAACACCTCTCGCGTTAGCGAAGGATCACCTCTATCCCTTGAAGAACCGATCGTGAATGCGAAGGAGTCATCGCGAAGGCGATGCACCGTGACTCATCCCCCAGACACGTTTTTCCTCACGAACGTGATGAAGGAAACCAGACAATAGCAGAACCATATTTTTTTACTTCTTCCCAACTTCGACTCAACCCTCGAAAATCATTCAGAAGCCAAATAACATAAAACAAATATGCAAACACATATAAAAATACTCTATAGACTCACTCGTGGTCTTGGAATTTCCATCGGAGGTCTATTTTACTGAGTCAACCCCCAATGGCCAAAAACTAACTTTCAAACCAAGTACCAAAAATGATACCGAGTGCCTCAAGAACCGAACCAACCATCCACCAAGTCATAATCGACCCTCCGGACCTCACGGAATCAATGGAATTCTGAAAAAGGCTGTGTACAGAATAGTCAACTATTGGTCAACACTTTCACTATTTAAGATTCTAATTTCTCAACTTCTACTAGAATCATCCGATAACTTCGAGGATCGAGTTGATCGACGTAAAATAGTCAAAATACACGTAACAACGTAACATGTCATTATATCAGATATCAATTAAAAAATCACTCATCCTCGAGCGACAATAAAAAGAATAAAATAGAGTAGTACTTGAGCCAGTAAATAACTGAGGATATCTGGCACACATATCAGACTCGATCTCCTATGTAGCCTCCTCACAGGACGATTCTTCCACTGAACCTTCACGGAAGCTATCTCATTAGTCCTCAACTTTCTAACCTATCTATATAAGATTGGTATAGGCTCATCCTCATAGGATAGATTCTCATCAAGCAACAATGAATCCCAACGAATAATATAAGACCCATCTGAATAGCACTTCTTCAACGTAGAAATATGGAAAATTGGATGAACACCGAACAACCCTGGTAGCAAAGCCAACTCGTGAGCATTAACACCAATACGATGAAGAATCTCAAATGGACTAATATATCTCGGACTCAACTTACCCCTCTTTCCAAAATGCATCAAACCCTTCATGGGTGATATCTTCAGAAGAACATGTTCACCCTTCATAAACTCTAAGTCTCGGACCTTTTGATCTACAAACATCTTCTGTCGACTCTAAGCTGCAGAAGATTTTCCTTAATAAGTTTCACTTTGTCCAAAGACTCTTTCAACAAATTTGTACCCTACGGTGGAACCTCAAAAAGCATCAAACTATCTTATAGGAGAACGACGTTTCCTACCATATAAATCCTCAAACGGTGCTATTAATGCTGGAATGGTAGTTATTATTGTACGCGAACTCAGCCAAGGGTAAACACTAGTCCTATTGACCACCAAAGTCAATAACACATGCTCTCAACATATCCTCGAGCACCTGAATAGTCCTCTCGGACTGTCCATTATTTTGTGGATGAAAAGCGATACTGAGTACCCAACTCTGCTTGCAACGTCTGCCAAAAATAGGAAATAAACTGAGTACATCGATCAGAGATGATGGAAATAGGAACCCCGTGCAATCGCACAATCTTATGGATGTAAATCTTGGCCAACTTCTCCGCATTGTAAGTAACCTGAACCAGAATGAAATACGCGGACTTGGTCAGCCTATCCACAATAAACCAAACTGAATCAAACTTGCCCAAGGTCTTCGGAAGGCCTACAACAAAAATCTATGGCAATCCTCTCCCACTTCCACTAAGGAATGGGCATCTTTTGTAGCACACCACTAGGTCTCTGGTGTTTATGTTTAACCTACCAATAATTCCCACACCGGGCAATAAAATCTACAATATCTCTCTTTATCCGACCCCACTAGTAGTGATGTCTTAAGTCACGTTACATCTTGTTAGCACCCGAATGAATGGAATAACGGGAGCTATGGCCCTTCTCTAATATCACATGAATATAATCGCCAACACGATGAGCGCACAAATATCCCTTGATCCTCATAACCCCCTCACTATCAAGCATGGCCTCACCACGCAACACCTTGTCACGAATTTTGCATAATTGAGGATCCTCAAACTGTCTAGCCCTAATCTCCTCCAAGAGAGACAACCTCGCTTCAACACATACTCGGCTCAGATGTGAAAAATCCAACCGCATAAAACTGTTAGCTAGAGTCTGAACCTCAATGGATAAGGGACGCTCAGAAATGATCAATCTAGCTAAACTACCCATACTCACTGTCGCGCGCGATTTTCGACCTTGCTCGGGTCAAAGCGGAGCACAGACGTATGGGTGATTCCTGGGTAAAAAGGGTTGAGGAGTCGCCACCTAATTATCTTTTACGGTGAATTAGGACACCTAAATATTAAACTAAATGCTGCAATGTAAACTCCGTTTTTAAGGTCCACATAAACTAGCGAGATTCTAGGTAAGTGGTTCTTATTATCCTAAAGGGAAGGGGTTAGGCATCCTTTAAGATCCGCTAACTTGCGTTATCTCGTCAAACTCAGTTAATTATTACTAGAAAATGCATGTTTGAAGCATGAAGTTAAAAGATGTTTGCAAATAATTAATGAAAAGAGATGCATTTTAAAAGATAGATAAATGTAGAGATTTTTTCAAAATATGCATTTGTATGATATTTAAAGAGAAATACATGTAGAGTTGGAAAATATGTATTTGATAATTGATAGTAAAACAATTTATTTATAATGCCAAAGAAGTAAAATTTTGGGAATCAATGAATTGTAAATTGACAAAAGATAAACTTATTCCTGTGATGATTAATAAAGCAAATAAAAGATGACAAAAGTTGTTTTGAAAATCTTGAATACTGATGATTTTAAAAATAAATAAACTAGCTTAAGGATTTCTAAGTTTGAATTTAACTTGAGCCTACAAATAAATAAGCTAGCTTAATGGTTTCAAATCTTAAACTACTCCTATGAATTAATCCTGTTTGCCTATTCTAAGCATTTCAATAGTTACATAAGTGCTATAAATAATATTACAATACAAAGCGAGATAAAAGTCTAATTAAAGAAAGAAATAAAATAAATAAACTCCGAGGAATAATTCGGCCATTGCTATTTACTTTAACCCTAAGTCACAAGAGCAAAACGGTTAGAAATGGGCTAAATACAAATATCTTCATATCCGTATTCAAAATAAAGGAATATTTTGATCACTGAGGGCTCGTGACTTAAATTTTGAAAAGAACATTCCAATCACACGTGGTTCGCAAACATATGACTAATGTGGTTTATTTTGATTGCCTCACCTACTAAACGGTTGGTCTCTCTCGGTGAAATAGAAAAGATCACTATAATCACATCGTGGTCGCGAATATATAACTTGTTGGTTATTTTAGTCACCTCGCTTACTAAACATGTTGATCTTGGAAAAAGGTTTAAGCCTCATCATTGCCTGTAAGTTATATTTCCGTCTTTGCAATCTGTGAGGCCTCAAAATCGACTTGATATTTTTCATCGCTGCAGTATCGTGGTTCAAATCAAGAAATTAAAATGAAACAAGAAATGAGGGCAAGCAAGGTGAAAACAGAGGCAGAGAAAAAAAGTTTCAAAATGACGCTGTTTAGTTTAAAACAAGAAAACAAAGAGAACAATAATTTGAAACCGAAAGCAAGGAATCAAATAGAAAGCAAGACCAAAAGACGCGATATTTATTCAAAACAAGAAAAACAGAAAACAAAGGAGATATCCGCGTCTTGATACTTAAAAACAAGTTAAAAACAGAGAAACGAACGAAAGAAAAGCGTTAATTTCATCGACCTTAATGCAATATTAATAAAATAATAAAACAAGAAAAGAAATGAGCAAGCGAGCAATTAAAGTATCCGACTCCCAAATTCAAATGTTGGAACCAAACAGATTAAGAAGTAATTATGAAAATCCGACCCGATCATGAACAAGGACTCAATGAAATCAAATTCACTTTTCAGATAACCAACAATGATATGAAAAATGCCATAACTGAATATACCAAGACTGGTCGATCTAATTCCGGCCGCTGATCCCAATCTTAATCGGGATTTTTTTCATTTTTTCTGATAACCAATACACAAAATACGAAATTCAAGAAATTTGGAAATCCAAACCGGGTCGACTGACTCCGGTCAAGAACCCGACCCGAATTGAGATTCAAATTTGGACATCAAATAATTCCATCAATTTTGATAATCAACATACAAAAATATGAAATGCAAGAATTCAAAATATTACTCAAACGTCGACACCTTGGCCAAGGACTGACCCGATCGAAACTCAACCTCAAATCAAATATTCACCAAATTCGTATAATCAACATACATGTGTGAATATGAAAATGCAAGAATTTCAAAATGTTACTCAAACCGGTCGACCACCGGCCAAGGATCTGGACCGACCGAAACTCAACCCAAATCAAATATTCACCAAATTCAGATAACTAATATATATAAAATATGAAATGCAAGAATCAAAATGTTACTCCAATCTGGTCGACTCGACCCGTCGTTGACCCGACCCAATCGAAACTCAACCCAAATCAAATATTCTACCAAATGCAGATAACCAACATACGTAAATATGAAAATGCAAGAATTTCGGAAATAATACCCAAATCGTGATGACTGGTCGACCAATCATGTGTCGAATCGAGAATCAAATGGAGAACAAACCTTTGACTTGATTCTGAATAAGGAAGGCAAAATATTTGAAATCAAGAACACAACAAATATTTATATATTGAATCGCTTTTCCAAAAATCCTCCTGAAATTCCTTCGAGAATCCTCTCAAAATCATGGCCCAATCTCCTCCCAAAAATGAAGAACAACATGGGGTATTTATAGGTGATTCTCAAAAACGAGTTTGAAATTCAAAATAAAGCGAGCCAAAATCGGATTTGAGGGTACGGGTTATGCGGATTTTCGTGCCGCGTAATGGTAGGGAGTCGTGGTGGGTTGGTGATGGCAGAGCAGGTGACCCACATGTGCGGGGTCGCCGATACGGTGTGGGTCGCGCACCTAATAGGTGCAGGGTTAGGTTTTGATTTTTTGGTTTTGGGTTTTTTCTTTTCGGGTTTTGGCGGTCGGGAATTAAAAGCGCGGTGTGTGGTCGGGTTTGGGTCGACGGGTTTGGGGGATCAATCGGGTCCGGCTGAAGGTTCTTGGGCTTCAGTCGACTGCTTTGGGGAATCGGGCTGGTCCGCTTTTAAGGCGGACGAGTAGGCTTGGGAGTCTTTGGGAGAAACGGGTTCTGTTGGGCTAATTGGAAATAAAGGGAACGGGCTTTGGGAGTTGTTGGTTTTGGGCTTGTTTTGGTGAAATTGTTTTGGGTAGAATTTGTATTGGGTTGGGAAATGAAATGAGTTAGAAATTGTTTTGGGTTTAAAAATATAAAAGGGGTTTAATATTAAAAATATTATTTTGTTTTGTAAAAGATGTGAATTATTTAAAATAACATAACGATTTGATAATAATAAAATATAATATTTAAGTAAATGTTTAATGCTTAATAAAGGAAAATATGCAATTTTATAGAATAAAATAACATAGAATTTCGGATAAAACTTATGATTATGATAAAAATGCAAATGATATAAAAAATGCGAATAATAATAATAATAAGAGGATATACACATATATGTCTATATTTTAAATTATTTTAAAAGTGTCAAAATATTAAAAATTACGAATAAAATCATAAAAAATGGGACAAAATTGGGTGTCAACACTCACTACTTTGTGGCTCAAGGCATCAACCACCATATTCACCTTACACAAATGATAAAGTATGGTGATATCATAATCCTTTAGAAGCTCTATCCATCTACGCTGCCTAGAATTAGATCCCTTTGACTGAATACATGTTGTAGGTTGCGATGATCGGTAAATACCTTACAGTGGACCCTATAATAATAATGCCTCCAAATCTTCAAAATGAAGACCACCGCTAACAACTCCAAGTCATGCGTAGGCAGGTCTTCTTATTAATCCTCAACTGTTTGGAAGCATAGGTAATGACATTACCCTCCTGTATCAACACCGCGCCCAAACCAATACAGGACACATCACAATTTACTGAATAATCCTTACCCTCCACGGACAATGCGAAGATCAGAGCGGTAGTCAACAAAGTATTGAGCTTTTGAAATCTCTCCTCACAAGTATTGGACCACTGAAAAGTAAGAGTGGCCAGTAGGACGGGATGGGACGGGAGGGGATTTGAAGGGAAGGGATTTAGGGGGGATGGGGTGGTGGTCGGGATCAGGTTTGGCGGGACAAGGCGGACTAGGATATGGAGGATGGGAAGAGGTCCCGTCCCGTCCCACATCCCGTCGGAAGAGGGGACGGGATTTGGGGGGACGAGTCGGGTTGGGTAGGGGGATTTAGGGGGACTTTAATTTTTTCTAGAAACTTAATTTTTTTTAAAATATATATTTAAACACTTAAATAATTGAACAAGATAGTGAAAAAAAATCCCAAGACTAATTGCCTCTTTTATTATTTAATAGAAATATGATTTTTTTTGTAATACAATTTCAAAATTGCAACTTTGTTTCGTAGTTCAAAAGTTGCAAATCACATAGTAAAAGTTGCGTCTTTGTATTTTATTACCTTTAAAAATAAAGTTTATATCAAATTGTACTTTATCAAGGATGTTTTTAAAAAGGTTCTAGGTCATCCTTTACAACAAGTTATAAATATGACATGCACATCTAACATAAAAAATATGGGGAAAAGATGGAGTCAATTGAGTTTTTAAAATATTTACAACATAATCATTAGAAGTAGCATTATGTCATAATTTTATCAGTAATTCTATAATATTCACTAATTTCATGAATATTTTTTAAAATAAAAACTCTGCGCCTTTCATCAATATATCTATATGCTAATATACGTTTTTGCATAGACCAATTGTGATCTATCCAATGACATGTAACAGTTAAATAATCATTACCATTAGTACTGCGGCCTATGTCAGAAGTGATAGCCATTTTGCCATTAAAATGATACAATGCATAACGTAAATATTATTGATATTCGTGCGCAAATTTAAAAATAGCTTTTCTAATAGTTGATCTAGGAAAATCGTTAAAAGCATGATTATATGTTTCTCGAATGTAATGAATAAAATCAGGAGAGGAAAGGAAATGAAAAAGGCAAACCCTCCACAACAACTATTTTTGCTAAATTTTTCCAATCTCCGTGTTTATCATATTTCGGACCTATAACTCCCCCCGTCATCGGGTTAATTCGACCATGTACTTGGTCGAGGACATTATGTGAACCTTGTTCCGACTGAGAAGGTATTTGCACACCCGCTTTTTCAGCAAAGTATTGGTTATACCTTGCTTTGTGAGAGTTTTCTACATGTCTCATTAAACCTCCTGTCCCACCTTAACCTTTCCCAGTTTTAAATTTATAAACCTCTGACAAATTTTACAAATATCTAGTTGATTAGGAATGTCTCTATCAAAACAATCTCATGCAGGTGATTTTAATTTTCATTATTTTTGTCCTCTTCTCATACTAGGGGGAATATGAGGAATTCCAGTTTCAGTTTCAGCCTGAGACTCAATCTGATCCTAAGGTGGAGGTGCACTAGTGGGTGTGTTATCTAAATTATCTTCTAATTCATTTTCTAAATCAAAGTCTGGTTCAGATGCAGAATATACTTCATGATCTAATGATTTATTAATATTAACATTAAAAAGATCAGTTTCATCTATATGAGTGAAATCGTTGTAATTAGGATTACTAGAAGATGCACCTTTATCCCTATTACCCCTAATACCTCTACCAGAAAAACGTCCATCTCGTTCCATTATAATTATGTAAATAAATAATTAAATTTAATAAAATTAAGTATGATAATTAAATTAAGTAACAATAATAACTTAAATAAAAGAAGGAACAAAGGTACCAAACGTCGACGTATAATTGAGGTTGAAAATTGAAACTTTGCTCGATGATCCTCAAACTAGTTGCCAACTTCACTCCCAATTTTTTAACTTTGATAGAAATTAGTAAATGAAATATAATATTTAGTGTGCAATTTAGACCTGTAGAGAGAGAGGGAGATTAGAGAGATGGTAGGGAGATTTGTGAGAAAAATGAAGAGGAGAATGAGGTATTTATAGTTGAGAAATAGGGTTAATGTGTAAATATACTAAGGGTTAAAAATAAATATTAAGGGGGTAGGGGGGTTTATGGAGTGTGGGGGGGGGGGGGGGAATGGCCGTTACTAGCCGTTGCCAATGGTTAAAATTAAAACTAGTCGTTTATGCAACTGTTAGTTTCTGTAAAGGGGTGGGACAGGGTGTGCCGGGACGGGTCGTCCCGCCCCACTGGACAACCTTATTGAAAAGGAACCTCCTTCTGAGTTAATCTAGTCATATGAGACGCAATAGAAGCAAATCCCTCCACGAACCAATGATAATAACTGGTCAACCCCACAAAGCTACGAATCTCAGTCACGGTAGTGGGCCTCGACCAATCTCTAACAGCCTCAGTCTTCTTGGGATCAACCATAATCCCCTCATTTGTCACCACATGACCAAAAAATGTCACCGAATAAAGTCAAAACTCACATTTTGAAACCTTGGCATAAAACTCCTTCTCCCTCAACAACCCAAGGACAATCCACAAATATTGCTCATGCTCTTCCTTGCTCTTCAAATATATCAAGATATCATCAATGAAAACAATAACGAATGAATCCAAGTATGGCTTAAAGATGTCATTCATCAAAGTCATAAACACTGCAGGGGTATTTGTAAGCCCAAAAGACATCACGAGGAACTCGTAGTGACCATAACGAGTCCTAAAGGTCGTCTTCGGAATATCTTCGGCCCGACTCTTCAACTGGTGATAGCCTAATCTCAAGTCAATCTTTGAAAATACCGAAGCACCCTGAAGCTGGTCAAATAAGTCATCAATACAAGGAATAGGGTACTTGTACTAATGGTGACCTTGTTCAACTAACGGTAATATATGTACATCCTCATCGTAGAGTCCTTCTTCTTCACAAACAACATTAGAGCACCCCAAGGGGAGACACTCGTTCTAATGAACCCTTTATCAAAAAGATCATATAACTGCTCTTTCAACTCCGTCAACTCAGCCGGTGCCATCCTATAACGTGCAATAAAGATATGGCGAGTGCCCGACTCCAAATCGATGCAGAAATTAATATCCTGATCGGGTGGCATACCAGGTAAATTAGCAGGAAACACCTCCGCAAACTCACAAACAATAGGCACAGACTCGAGAGATGGAGAATCAACATTGGTATCACTAACATGGGCTAAATAATCCAAACATCCTTTGTTAACAAGTTTCTTCGCACGGACGTAAGAAATAATCTTCTTCGGAGCGGGACTAGGAGTACTCCTCCACTCAAATCTAGGAATCCCAGACATAGCTAAAATGATTGTCTTGGCATGACAGTCTAAGATCGCGTGGTACGGATACAACCAAGTCATACCCAAAATAATATCAAAGTCTAACATATCCAGGATCATCAATTCAACCAATGTGTCGTACCTCATAACAATAACTAAAAAAGATCGATAGACTCTATCAACCAATGCAGAATCCCCAACCGGAGTAGACACATAAATATGCAAGTCAAGACGGTTACAAGTCATATCCCAACCAACCGAATGATAAGCAGACAGATATGAGAAAGTAGACCATAGATCAAACAAGACCGTAGTCGGGCGATGACGAACAGAAATATTACCTGAGATCACAGAATCAGAAGCCTTTGCCTCCAGCCTACCCAGAAATGCATAGCACTGAACACTAACATGGTTGCTCTAACTAGACTGTGCTTCTTCCCCTGGAGATTTTAGAACCACCCCTACCGGACGGATTCCCACCTCGAGAAAAATAAGAACCACTGCGGCCTGGAGAGCATCGCCCCTCGCTGAAGTCTGAAACCTGGAACCCTGCTAAGTCTCACTCTATCTAGATCGAGGGAAATCTCTAGCAATGTGACCCGACTCACCACAACCAAACAAACCCTAGGATATGGAGGCTGATACACTGAGGTTGAATAACTGGATGGACCCACTCGGTCGGCTGGTTGAGAGAAAGAACCCTCATAACACTGTCCAACCCCATAACCACTCTGTTTAGAAGGGCCACCAGAAGATGCATGTAATGCAGACTGAATGGGATGCTTGGGGGTTAAATGAAATATCCTGGAAGTTTGATCCTCACATCTGTGACTGGAAGAACCACTAACTGGCCATATTGATGGGGCCTCTTCTCACTAGACCCTCCAAAATCTCAAACTGTGGCAGCCTCAACACTCATCGCATGATCTACAAACATCAGGAAGAAAGACCCCATAGCCACATGCAGAAGACATGGAACATGAAGTGAAATCATAAGTCCATTGATGAACCTACAGACTCTCTCTGCCTCTGTCGGAATCAACTGTATCACATACTAACTAATGATAAGAATCTGGCCTCATACTCAGCCACTGACATACCTCTCTACCTCAAATGAGTAAACTCGTTCATGCGTTAATCTCTCAAAGTACGCGGCACGTACTTCTTTAAGAAAACCTGATAAAATTGAACCCAAGTGAGCGGAGGTGAACCGACCGGCCTGCTCTCAATAAAATACCTCCACTAAATCTTTGCATCATAGCGAAGCTAAAAAGATACATAGTTCACGCCGTAGGACTCAACAATCCCTATCTTATACAACCTCTCATGTATGTCAATGATAATCTCATACGCATCCTTACTGCGGATACCATAAAACCGAGGCAACTCCTCTTCAGGAACCTACCAATGAGCTCCTGATCTTTGAGTGTCAAAGCCTAAGCTGCTATCGGCCTAGGAACTCCCTCAGGGGTTGGAAAATCATCAATAAATGGGGCTATGGCAGCAGCAGGCTGCATCCCATGTGTATGTCCCCGCTCGGGAGTATGCAACCCTGTCTTGGGATGAGATCCATCAGGAGTGACATTGTCCGCTGCCTACTGGGCATCAAGATGAAGAAGTATACGAGACAATGTGTCCTGAATTGCTAGGTCGGACATAGCCTCGGGGTAAGTCTGGGTTGACCTCAAACCTCCTCCAACTGTCTTCTCTGCCTCGGGCTCACGCTCTGGTGAAACTGAGTGTGCCCATCTCTGTCCAGCCACATGAGCTCTGCCCCTAGTTGGTGCCGCACTGTGACCTCTAGCTAGGCCGTGACTTTTTGCGTTTTCTCATCCTCTAGCATCGACCCCAACAACGGGCTCAGGCTTGCCGTTCCTCGCAAGATCAGCTCATGTCCTCACCATCTGTAAGAGAATAGAAATGAATCAGATACTAATTAGAATGTTAAAGATACCAATTTGAATAAAGCAACATGAAAGAATGAAGAAAATTAAAGTTTCGTAAATGTCCTATAGCCTCTCACAGATAAGTACGAAGCTCTTCGTACCCATCCACAAGACTCTACTAGACATGCTCATATACTTATAGATCGGGTAACCCCTAGCTCTGATACCAACTTGTCACGACCCAAAATCAGTAAGTCGTGCAGGCATCTACCATTTCCCACCTTGGTAGGAGAACCCTTCTCATAATTAGTGATCCATCAACAAATAGGTAAATAAAGTAGATTAATTAGAAGTCTCACTCATGTCATAAATACTAAGTGCGAAAATACGAATACTAATACAACCCAATGATAGTGGTCTGAAATATTACAAGAGCCACTAATCAATATGTCTGAATAATACATTAGTCTCGAAAGTAGGAATACTGTCTAGAAATCAAGATAAGACAAGTAGTAGAGAAGGAGTCTCCGGACAGCAGATCCATCCAGTATGCTCACCCTGGAATACTCAGCAGATAGCCTCGGGATCAGTCTCGAGGTGTAGAAATAGTATCAGTCTCGTACTCTGCACTCAAAAGAATGCAGTAATGTAGTATCAGTACAAACACTATGTACTGGTAGGTATCATAGGTAGACAACAATTAGCTAACATATATACAGAAAGAAGCTGAAGAATAGACATGCTCACAATCAAGTAAAAGTAATATCGCAATCCAAGAATGCAACCCAAGTATGGAGAGTCAAGTACATAATCCAAGAAATATGTAATGATATGATGAATAAGTATGTAATGCAATGTAATCTCCGTACACATATGCTACGAATGGAATATATCATCATCCCAGCAGTCATGACTCATGGGGGACCCTCAAAGTCCATGTACCACTCTCTTTTACGCTCTCCGGCAAAGACTTCGGAGGCTACACTCTCTCAGTTGTCATCATTTCTAATCACAATTCATAAAAAATTATCATACAAATAAGAATGTAAGCCATGCATGATATCAATTACACTTGTCATAAAGTACACTTCACAATTTCAAGCCATTTTCATTATCCTTCCAAATACGATGATAAGTGAGACATCAAGAGAGAGATGAATACAATACAAGTCACAAACATATCAAACACGGTGACAAGCCTACATATCAGTCAACACTACCAACTTAAAAAATACATCCCAACTTCGTACCCGAAGGCGTACATGTTTTCTCCGATAGTATCTAACTATACATATGCTTCGCTAATTGAAGTCTAACCAGAAGGTAAGTCGTAACCTATCTGGATGACAAGCAGAAGCCACACACAATCACAAAGGAGCCTTGCCTCTCTACGGATCTCGATAATACTCGAAGTCTATTTATTATAGAAATTCAAGTTAGAACAGGAACCAACGATACCCATGACACTAAACTATTTCTCGAATCCAACCAACTATGAAAAAATAGGGGAAATTGGCCTAGGAGAGTAAAACAGTAATTTAAGGGTGAAATTGGGAAACTAAAAGTTCAATTTACTCCCCAATTGCCAAATTAGACCAATAATAGGTTAATTACATTATCAAGTCAAAGCACCCCAATTAGTATAAATCCTAGAATTTTTCTCAAACCTCCAAAAAGGTTTAAACATGAAATTGATCAATAAATTAACATCTACTAGTCCATTACATCACTAATATACAATATCCATTATCATAATCCAATTCACAACCCCCAATTTAAGCCCTCTTACTCTCAACAAGTCAAAATCCTCTTTCCCACTCCCCAAAACATGGATTAAAGCTTAAAATAAAAGAATATATTACTAGAATTAACTAGGTTAGGATTTAGGAATTACCTAAGGGAAGAACCTTAAAGAAACACCTTGAATCTCCCAAAACCCAAATCAAGAACTTGGAGGATGAAAAATGAGGCCTAAAACTTGTCCAGGGGTTTTATCTCGCCGCTACACTGCCTCCTTTGCATTCGCGAGACACCTCTCGCGTTCGCGAAGGATCACCCAACTCGACCCCCAAAGAACCCATCGTGAATGCGAAGGAGGACTCGCGAACGTGATGCACCGCGACTCATCCCCTTTTCCAGATACGCATTTCCTCGCAAATGCAACCCCCTCATCGTGAACGCGATGAAGGAAACCAAACAACAACAGAACCAGATTTTCTACTTTCTTCCCAACTTCGACTCAACCCTCATAAATCATTTGGAAGCCAAATAATAGAAACCAAACATGCAAACACACGTAAAAATACACTACGGACTCACTCGTGGCCTCGTAATTTCCATCGGAGGTCTATTTTACCGAGTCAACCCCCAACTGCCAAAAACTAACTTTCCAACCAAGTACCAAAAATGCTCTTGAGTTCCTCTAGAACCGAACCAACTATGCCACCAAGTCATAATCGACCCTCCGGACCTCACGGAATCGACAGAATTCTGAAAAAGGTATGTTTACACAAAAGTCATATATTGGTCAACACTTTCACTATTTAAGGTTCTAATTCTCAACTTCTACTAGAATAGTCCGATAACTTCGGAGATCGAGTCGATGGGGGTAAAATAGTCAAAATACACGTAACGATGAAATAAGTTGTTACATAAATAACTAAACTGATATATTGTATAATCTCACGAATTAATGTGTAACATATGGGAAAATACCACCATTTGCAAATGGCAGGTAAAGTCAAACAATTACACAAATATAAGATATTGACATATTATCACACTAACTGTTTTACAATGTACATGACATATTGAGAATGAAGAAATCTTCATCTCATTTTCCCCTGTGAGAAACAACAAACAAGATAATATTGAATATTGAATATTGATATTGGGCCTTTAAAAAATTATATCGGTATTTGGTATTTACCGAATTATTAAATAGTAAATTTATGTTTTCTGAATATCGAAATAATAAAAATCACTCTCGAATACCGAATTATCAAAATTCTTGAATCGACAGTAATTCGATTTTCGGTAATTTATGCCCATCTCTACCTTTCAGCCTAAGCGACACCTTCTTATCGCAAAGCACCCCGGAGACGAGCCTCAATTTCATCCATCCTACTCCAATACAGTGGGTGACAGCATTGTCAATCTCCTTATTTTCTTGAATAATAGAACCAAGATACTTGAAACTCCCCCTTTTGGGTATAACTTGTGCCTCAAGCTTCACTTCCACATCTGTCTCTTGCGTCAGTTCACTGAACTTACACTTCATGTACTTCATCTTAGTCCTGCTTAACCTGAAACCTTTAGATTCTAAGGTCGTTCTCCAAACTTTCAGCCCATCATTAACGCCACTACGTGTCTCATCAATCAAAACTATATCGTCTGCAAATAACATACACCACGACACCTCCTCTTGAATCCATCACTAAGGCAAATAAAAATGGGCTAAGGGCTGATCCATGGTGCAACCCTATCATGATCGGAAAGTGTTTTGAATCACCTCCCACTGTCCTAACCCGGGTCTTGGCACCTGCGTACATATCATTCTCATAGATAAAAAGTAAGAAAAATTTATCCTTCACCAATTCAATCTTCCCCGATCCCATTTTCCGACCATCGGAGATTTGTCGATGTCGGTTCTCCCGGCATTGAAATTTGCCGGAGAAGGGTAGCAACGTCGTGGTCGTCAGCGTCCAGTGAAGCTTGGGTGGTAGTCTAGTGAGAGAGGAAAGAAATATAGGAAAAAGTAGGGTTTGATTAAATTTGTTTTTATTTTGGGCCTAAAGGCTATTTCAGATTTACATAAAATTTGTCTTTTTTCCTTCTTTTTAAAAAAAAAAAATATTTGACTTTATCTCTTAGTCAACGTTACGAAATCAAAAAGAAAAAAGAAAAAGAAAAAGAATCTGATGAGAAACTAATTATATTTTTACATTGGAGTACTATTTATGGAGAACAATGAAATAAAAATAATATGCTATTTCTCTTATATATTCTAACCTAAAAGGGACACAAATATTCTACAATTAATATATTCTATAACTTAAAAAGAAAGTAAATATTATATACAACATTCCTAATCAAGAAAGAAAATAAATATTCTACTATAATATAGATCCAAAAGTAGAAGAAAAGTACAGTAATTATCAGTATTAACTATCTTTAAATATACTTTAATTAGTAATCCGATTTTGGTAATTTTGCAGTTCATAGGTACGTTTCTACACTTCGAGATACCAACTGCCAAACGTAGTATTTTTTTTTTTTTTTTTTTGGTGATAGCTTTAATCACAACTCACAAAGTTTAGTTAAACCACGTGGACTGGTTATTTTTTTATTTTAGTTTTTTTGCATTTTATTGGGTATAATTTGCAATGCCTGACAGGTGTTAAATATAAGTTAATAATGTAATCACACGAGTAATTGCAAATACTTATTTTTTGACAAAAGTATTAGGTTTGTTTTTGAAAGAAATAATCTCTTGATTATTTTCATTAATTGAAAGACTATATATACACTTTTACATATTTCTATAATAGGAGAATCTTATTTCTATTCTACTCCTAAATTCTTATTCTATTTGGAGACTAACTATACAATTATGGTAAGAGTACAAGACTAATTAAAGTACACTACAACTATACAAAACCATGTACAATAAGGAGATCAAAACCGTGTACACTATCCTAACCGAGAGCAGCCCAATATACATAGGATATACACGTATATAACGTGTATATCTTATGTATATTGAGTATATTTAACAAACCCCCGCAATCATAGCGGGCGGTCTTCGGACGCTGAGACTGTCTCTAAAATCTTCAAACAGGATCGAGAGAAGACCCTTTGTAAAGATGTCTGCAATTTGATACCTGAAAGGGACATGGCAAATGCGTACTTGACCACGAGACACCTTTTCACGAACAAAATGAATGTCCATCTCGATATGTTTAGTGCGTTGGTGCTGAACCAGATTACCCGACAGATAGATGACACTAATATTATCGCAATATACCAAGGTCACTTTCTGAATAGGACAATGAAGCTCTAACAGCAAATTACCTAACCAACATGATTCAGAAACCGCATTAGCTACCCCTCGATATTCAGCCTCGGCACTTGAGCGGGACAGAGTCGATTGACGTTTTGCAGACTAGGAAACCAAGTTGTTGCCAAGAAATATACAATAACCAGACGTAGACCGTCTGGTATCTGGACAGCCCCTCCAATCAGCATCTGTATACGTGACAAGTGTACACGTTGATGAAGGATATAACTGTAAGCCATAATCAAGTGTACCCTGAATATACCGAATGATGCGTTTGAGCGCATTCGTGTGCTCAACTCTGGGATCATGCATAAACAAACACACCTGATGTATAACATACGTAATATCAGGTCTCGTGAATGTAAGATACTGAAGGGCCCCTGCAAGACTGCGATATCGGGTCGGATCCTCGTATGGTGCGCCGGCCACAACACTAAGCTTAAAATAGAATAAGGATTTAGGAGTAGAATAGAGATATGATTCTCCTATTATGGTAAGAGTACAAGACTAATTAAGGTACACTACAACTATACAAAACCATGTACAATAAGGAGACCAAAACCGTGTACACTATCCTAACCGAGAGCAGCCCAATATACATAGGATATACACGCGTGTATATCTTATGTATATTGAGTATATTAAACAGTTTTGTCCTCACAGGCCATGTGTCAATTACTTTGGCTATTAAGCTGAAAAGGGTAGTTTATCTATCATGATCATAACCTAATTCGTTGCTTTTCCAGAATTTATTCTGCATAATTAAGATGCTTTGTACTTCTAAACATAGTTTTTTAATTCCTTGCTTTTCCAGTACCTTTCTAAATTTAGTTTTGAATTAGTTTAATAACAACTGCCCCTATAGCATAGGAGTTTTTTGAGTTTTTACAAGATTTCTAAACTAAATTTAGGAAAGTTTCAAAAGAGTTTACTAGTATTAGCAAACAAATAACTATCAAATAAATCAGTGGTGGAATTAGAAATTCTGTAAAAATGATTGAAAAAATGTTAAGCGTGTCATATTTGAAAATTAAATTTAAAAATTGAAATAATTTGAGTTACATTTACCACGACTCTACAAATTTTTGTTAGGTCAAACAACTCAACAATTTATCTATATACACTAGGAGTCCAGAACTTAAATCACCCACACCAAAATACCACACAAAAAATATGTCACATAAATATCTTTTGCGCAGGAATTTTGATAAATTTTCCACACTTTGTATAATTTCAAAATTTTGAAATTCACGTTTTTTCATACTTTGACCAAATATTAGTCATGTCACAAAACTCTGGAATATCAATATTTTATATAGAACTAGATATCTTTTTCTGCAAACAATAATGTAGGCGAAAAAGAAGTTAACTGTAATGACACATTTAACTCCTTTTGCGCATGAATTTCCTGCGCAATAGGGGTTTGATAAATTTTCCCATTCTTTGTATAATTTCAAAGTTTTAAAATTCACGTTTTTCCATACTTTGATCAAAGATTACTCATAACTCAAAAATTCGGAATATCAATATTTTATATAGAACATGATATCTTTTTCTGCGAACAATAATGTAGGTTCAATACATCAAGGATACCTAAACGTTTGGATCATCGTTTTAGGGGTTGTAAAGTGCCCGAAGTAAGTTTTGTTTGAAAACTTGTTATCATTAGGATTAAGTGTTTTATTTTTCAAGGTTTTGATTTAAGCTTTTTATTATTTAGTCAGGCATTAATTTATTTCGAATATGTCGAGATTTTTTTCATAATTAATTTATGACGTCGCACGAGTTATTAATAAACGATAATAAAGACTAAGATAACTAATTATCATCAAGAAAATAATATGAAAAATATAATATTAACTTAAACTGTACAACTTAATTACATATACACAATCTCTAATGGGTCCCACATGTGGAGCCTTTAGAGTAACCCGAGGCCTAAGGCGATCCCCACCACCCTCACCATCATATCCATCTCCATTTCTCCTCTTAATCGCAGGATGCTCCAACTCATGATCATCCGCCACCCTTTTTTTCTTGTCGCCCTATTTCAGTGTCTGAATCATGGCATGCACATGACTGCCTTTAACTGGCATGATCGGTGCCATTCTGTCCAGAACAGTAGGGTCAAAATCATCAACTTCGTCCTCTTGTGGAGACAGATCCACAGGCGCTGAAGGATGAACCTGAAATAATATATAAACAATTAGTATTAATTTTAATTTAGATTTAATACATTATCTTTTGGTAAAAAATCAAACATGTGTGTCAACGGGCTCCTGAGATGGCTCATGAGAGGGATCCTCGGAGGGCTCCTAAGCTGGCCAGTAGTCTCTTGAGCGGGCTCCTAAATGGATGGAGTTGTAGCCGTAGTCGGAGCTGGAAATGGTGCCAGAGCTGGAGATGGTGCTAGAGCTGGAGATGGATCCTAAGATATGAAAAATTATAAAATAATCATTATAAGTATATTAATTTGTTAAAATATTTATTTTAAACACTTAGTTATGGGCTATGAAACATGTTGAAGTCCATGAATGAGTAGTCGTACTCCAGCTCTCTACCACCATGTAGATCATGAACTGGTCGCTCACCCTGTGGATTACAAACTAGCGGTTGCGCAGACACTGATGCCTCATATAAAACCCAGTCTATGTGATCTGAAAATAGCTGCGCCGACGTATCTAGAAGTGTCGACGGTCGGTGAGAAGTCGACAGGCGCTCTGAAGTCGATGTGAGCTCTAAAGGCGACGGATGCTGCTGGACTGGAGTGGAAACGATAGCATGCTCGTCAAGCTCATCTACTAGACGAAGTCCTCCACTACCACCTTCTTAGACACCATCCCCCTTTAATCCCACCCCCCTCTAGCCCCACCCCCTTTATCACCGTCCGCTCAGCCACCATCCCCTCTGGCTCCACCCTCTCTCACTCTGCCACTAGCCCCTTGGCCACAATCCCCTCTGGCCCCACCCTCTCTGCCACTACCACCTCCACGAGTACGATCACGACCACCTGATGCCTGATATGGGACCTCTGGAACATGCTCATGCATACGTGCGGCCTCCTGTGATTGTTGCATACCTGAATTGGCTAGCAGAACAATCCGGGCTGTAAATTCCGCTGTGTCACGGAAAGCCATACGGTTCATGCCCGACCAGCGCATCATTTGTACGGTATGTGGCTGCATTTGTTTGCAAATATTATTGATTGAATAAATTTGTAACGTAATATATAAGACCATTAATTAGGTTTAAGTGGGTAAACTTACCAATACCTCATACTGTCATGCGAGTGCTGCATATCCTCGGCCATCTGGATGACGTGTCTCGGGGCTGCCAATCAAGTTGCGTGTGATCTTCCGGTACCACTCCATGTAAGCTTGGGTGGGAGTCGTATGTCCGACCACCACTAGCATCTTCAGCCTCTGATCCCAATGATGGATCTGGTCTGGCATAAAGGCCCGGTATGCAGAAGAGACGGTCGCATGCTCGTCCCGCGTATAATGGTCGTGCTCCAAAAGAATCGGCTTAGGTATATTCTGTACATACCCAAATTGTCGTAAGATGCGGTGGGGAGCGTGATACTCAATGATATCCCTGTGTATCAACTGACATCGCGATATCCACACGGGCTCACCAGCCCTGCAAAACGTCGGCAACTGATCCAAAAACTGAACATACGACCTTCACATAAAAAATGTAAAATTAATGAGTTAGTAAACAATAAAGACAAAAATAGTGAAAAATAATAATAATGTAAAATCAAACAAACGTACCATGTCCTCCGTCATACGATCTAGCTGATCCCTAAATGTAAGAATACTATGGTGCGTATTCACATCTCGGGATCTGCCTCCTGTCCATCTCCGCGCATAGGGCATGTTATCATTGATGAAGTCAGGCTGAGGCTGCGCAACTACGGGCTGAAAAGGCCTCATCCTATCTCACACCCATAACTGAAAGGGTCATTAAAAAAATTATTAGTTGTTATTTCAAAAAACTATATTTAGAATAAAATTACACACACTTAAATATATTACCTGGAAGAGCATGTGAAATCCACCGACATCTGTCTTGTCGCCCATAGACGCTCGACACAGTGATCGATACAGGTAAGCCAAAACAGCAACACCCAATTATAACATCACAACTGGTCCAGATCGTCCAGAAATGGCAAATACTTTAGTAAAATTGCCATTAAAAATTTACATAGTCAACCATACTCTTTCAAATTTCCTCACAATCTCTTAAGGATCTTCTGTTGGAATTGGAAGTTGTTGGTCAAATTGTTCGATATCGCTTCCTGCTCCCTCGGATAAGATTTTGTTGTAGTTGTAGTCGTATTCTTCGTTGATCTCTGGTTGACCGCACCTTCTACGCTCCACTCTAATCCAATCTCTTAATAAAACTGCAATCTCCAAGCTGTCTCCCGCCAATGAGTGTTTGTGCTCTCCTATTTGAAACCTTCCAGCAGAAAAAACGCTTTCAGAAGCTGTTGATGACGCTTGAATATTCAACACATCTCGGGCCATCTTTGATAGTGCCGGAAATGTCTTCTTATTCTCCCTCCAGTATTTCAGCAAGTTTTCACGTCCATCTTCATTGGCAATTGATTTGTACGGTACAACACCCTGCAAAACATAAATATCAAACTCGCTAATTTGTGAAGAACTTGAACCACTATACATTCTATTTCTAAGGCCTTGAATACTAGAAGCAGAAACATCATGTCTT
The DNA here is from genome assembly GCA_029783415.1 of Anisodus acutangulus. NCBI lineage: Eukaryota > Viridiplantae > Streptophyta > Magnoliopsida > Solanales > Solanaceae > Anisodus > Anisodus acutangulus. The sequence goes on from CM056491.1 coordinate 27,651,134, forward strand.
TTATTAGGTTGCAGTGAAGTAGAAGAAGATGGTACAGAAGACGGTCGATTATTTGCACTTTACTCTTGGTAATATATATATATTGTTTTTGCATTCAGTGTGTATGCTAGACATAACTTCTTCTTTAGTTGGTTCGTTAGTTGATTCTTCAGTTGGGTCTGTTGGAAGTATTTCTAAGCTTTCATAAATCATTTCAACAAGTGTTTTACAACTGTCTACTTTAATTGTAGGATTTAATACAGCACCAATAAAATAAATAGTGGGAATAGAAAATATTAGCTGGCTTGTAAGTTGGTTTTTGCATATATTCATTAAGTAACAAAAATATTAGAGCTATATAAAATAACATAGATGAAATAGTAGGATAATAAATCCCAGAAAATTCCGTAGTAGCTAGAAAATATTTCTCTAAAAATGTGATAAGTTCTAAAATTTTATCACAATCATCATCTACAAGCATATCCGTTGGATTTTGATTATGGGCGTTAAATAATATTGTTATAGGTCTTCTATACTCGTGAGCAACAAGTAGTTGCTCATATAAAAGAATTTCACCTAGTCGAAACTTCTTCTGGATTTTTTCTATAAGGTAATCCACAATTATGATAAATTTTTTATACTCTTTGTGTCTTTGTATTTTATTACATTTAAAATAAAGTTTATAGCAAATTGTACTTTATCAATGATATTTTTTAAAAGTTTTAGGCCATTCTTTACAACTAAGTTATAAATATGACATGCACATCTAACATGAAAAATATCGGGAAAAGATGGAGTAAATCGAGTTTTTAAAATGTTTACAGAATAATTATTAGAAGAAACATTATCTAATGTAATAGTCATAATTTTATTAGTAATTCCATAATATTCACTAATTTCATGAATATTTCTTGAAATAAAAGCTTCAGTATGCCTATCATCAATATATCTATATGCTAATATACATTTTTGCATAGACCAATTCTGATCTATCCAATGACATGTGACAGTTAAATAATCATTACCATTAGTACTACGGCTTATATCAGAAGTGATAGTCACTTTGCCATTAAAATGATACAATGCATAACGTAAATATTGTTTATATTCATGGGCAAATTAAAAGACATATCTTCTAATAGTTAATTTAGGAAAATCATTAAAAGTAGGATTATATGTTTCTCTAATGTAATGAATAAAACCAGGAGAGGAAGGAAATGAAAAAGGCAAACCCTCCGCAACAACTAATTTTGCTAAATTTTCTATATCTCTGTGTTTATCATATTTAGGACTTATAATTCCCCTCGTCATCGGGTTAATTCGACCATGTACTTGATCGGGGACGCTATGTGAACCTTGTCCCGACTCAGAAGGCATTTACACACCCAATTTTTCAGCCTGGTATTGGTTATACCTTACTTTGTGAGAGTTTTCTACATGTCTCACTAAACCTCTCGTCCCACCTTGACCCTTTCCAGTTTTAAATTTATAAATTTCGCGACAAATTTTACATATAGCTAGTTGATTATCAATGTCCCTATCAAAACAATATCATGCAGGTGATTTTAATTTTCGTTGTTTTTTGCATCGACTCATACTAGGGGGAATAGGAGGCATTTCTGTTTCAGTTTCAGTTTCAGTTTGAGACTAAGTCTGAGCCTGAGGTGGAGGTACACTAGTGGATGTGTTATCTAAATTATCTTCTAATTCATTTTTTAAATTAAAGTCTGGTTCAGATGTAAAATATACTTCATGATCTAATGGTATATTAATATTAATATTAAAAAATCAGTTTCATCTATATGAGTGAAATCATTGTAATTAGGATTACTAGAAGGTGCACTCTTACCCCTGTTACCCCTAGTACCTCCACCAGAAAAACGTCAACTTCGTTTCATTATATTATGAAAATAAATAATTAAAGATAGTGAAATTAAGTGCGATAATTAAAATTAAGTAACAATAATAATTTAAAGAAGGAACAAAGGTACCAAACGTCGACGTAACGTCGACGTGTAATCAAGGTTGAAAATTGAAACTTTGCTCGATGATCCTCAAGCTAGTTGCCAACTTCACTCCCAATTTTTGAACTTTGATAGAAATTAGCAAATAAAATATAATATTTAGTAGGAAATATAGACTTGTGGAGAGAGATATAGAGATTAGAGAGATGGTAGGAAGATTTGTGAGAAAAATGAAGAGGAAAAATGAGGTATTTATAGTTCAGAAATAGAGTTAAAGTGTAAATATACTTACTTGGGGTTAAAAATAAATATTAAGGGGGTAGGGGGTTTATGGGGTGGAGGGGCCAAAATTGCTGTTATAGCTATTGTCAGCACCTAACATTGAAATTGGATCATTGTGCAACGGTTATTTCTGCAAATGGGGGCGGGGACAGGGCGGGTAGTGCGGCGGGATGGGCGGGATCGGGACGGGCAGGACGAGCCCTAGTCCCGTCTCGATTTCGATCCTTGACATCATCATTTTCCATCCCATTTTTTAAGAGGGTCGGGGCGGGCGGGTAGCGGAAAGGGTCGGGTCGGGATCGGGATCGGGATGACCCGACCTACTGGACACCTTTATGTTGAAATTTGAAACAAAAATGACCTTTTTCGAAGGTGGGGTCTCGGGGTTTGGCCTTTAATGGCTGATTTCGAATTAAAAATGGAAGAGTGGGGGACAAGTGGGGAAGAAAACCGATGGGTTTTCATACACCTCTATTGCGCGGGACAGTTAACTCATTTTGGGTAAAAAATTCTGCGGAAAAATATTAATGTCACATTTTTTTGTGAGGTATTTTAGTTCAAGTCTTCACTTTATGGGTTATTTAAGTTCCGGACTCTATACACTAGTTCATTTTCACTATATATGCTCATTTTAAGTGCCACATCAAGTACTTAAAAAGAAGTTAAAGAAAGAGGTTAAATTTTATGCACAAATAATATAAAACATATTTACCCCACCAAATCATTCATGAAATAACTTGATAAAAATATTAATTAATTTGGTATAGTAAACTAAATTACATGAATTATAAGAGAAATCTCTACCATCATAATACAATATATTGTCATACCTCTTCATAATTGGCATTTGTTATATCAATATTTCACTATAACGGTCTGATTTTCTCTTCAATCAATTTTTCATGTTATATTTTATTTCTTTATAACAACATTCCACCTATAACAACAGTGACATTCATTATAGCAGTACACTCTTTGTAAAATTTTCTCTCTATAACAGCCATACTCAAATATTGTGTAATAATATTTTGTAAGAAGTATATTATGTATAAATATAAAATATTAATATTTATGGTAATCGTCATTAATGTATTGCACATAATAAATTACAAATATCTAAAATGAAAAAAAATTCTCATAGTAATCTGATTTAGTTTTGAAAATTTTCAAAATCACCTATTTTCAAAACATATGTTCCTTAAATTTTAATTATTTATCGGTATGGTACAATTAGTTATGAATTTATTAGTAGTTTATTAGTCTTTTCAATTTTTAATTAATGAGATATAAAAATCTATTGAGATTTTAAAATTAACAAGTATATTATTTTTATTTATAACAAAAAAAGTATAGAAAAATAATTATTTGTATACTTTTGTTTATATACAATCAACTGAGATCTAAATATCAAATGTCAATATACATATATAACATCACCTTATTATATCGACCATGAAATTTTCAGACAAATACTATCATTATAGAGAGGTTTCACTCTATATAAATATTTAAAGAAAGGTAAGCATATAACTAACATCTCAAACTTCATCATTTGATCCGGGCGTGTGGAATCAAAGAAGCATATACTCCCTTTGTCCCATATTATTTGACCATTTTTTCTTTTAAAAAATCATAAATAAAATTAAAAAATTTATTACATTACTCTTATATCTATTCAATTAATTATATTTTAATTAATATTAATTACTTTAAAAAATAATTAATATTAAGAATAAAGTAGAAAAAATTAATTAATTCTATTTTATTTATAGAAAGTAGCCAATTAATTTAGAACGGAGGGAGTATTTAATAGTAGTACTCCTTATTTCAATTTATGTTGTATTCTGTGAATCTTGAGAGTCAAACTCATTATTTTTAACACTTAATTAAAAATAGTTTTTAAAATTTAAGATTGTAATTTTATAGTAATACTTTTATATAAATATAAATTGTATTTAAAAAAATAAGATTTTTATGTTTAAATATATAAAAATAAAATAAAATCCAAATAGTAGCAAATAAATTGAGTGGGAGGAAGTAGTAGTTACAGGTTAAAAGCACTGCTTAATATATCCTATACTTGATTTTCTTGCCAAAAGAATGAACCCACCCCTCTCCTCTTTATTGTTTCCTTTTTCATGTTTTTGCAATTAATTAATGGCAACTCCTATATCTGTTCTCCCCTTCTTCTCCCTTTTCTCTTCCTAAAAAAAAAGATTGAAGTTTGAACAAATAGAAAAATTCTTCACTTTGAATGACACATTCTTGATCCCAAACAAATGTATCACTAAACCAACTTCAATGTACCATTTTTAACCATCTCCCTCTTTCTATATCTCTTTAATTTTGCTTTTCAAACACTAAAAATCTCATCTTTTTCAAGAAAGTCCTTCAATTTTCTGCTTACAGTTCAGAAATATAATCCCGTTTCATGTTATTAGTAATTCTGCCACTTGGGTTTTAATGGTATGTTAAAGGGGTTTGATTTTTTTCTTTCTTGATACTTTTATAAGTGATAATGCTTGATTTAATGTTTGTTTTGCTTTTGGGGTTACGTAACAAATCTACCACTTTGTTTGAATATTTTTACTTTATATGTCTGCTCCACTAAGTATAGTGCTAAGATTCAAATTTTATCATATTGTCTTTCCTTTATATTTGGTTCACTTTATTTTTAACTTTGTTTATATCCTCCGGAAAAGACTCAAAATTTTAACATTTGAGTGTAAGGCTGAAACTTTTGACATTTTCTTTGCAGTAACTTTTCCTTTTCAGGTTTTCGGTTTTTCTTTCAATTCTTGCTTCTTTGTTTTATTTTAATGTTTATTTATGCTACAAATTTACCTATTAAAACTTTATTTCTCTTCTCCATCTTATAAGATCTCTAAGATATACTCTCTCCGTACCAATTTAAATGTACTAACACCTGATAATTTTGAATTTTGTAGTTTTAAATTAAAGCTATATAATATATTAAAATATCATATTCAATCTTGTAGTTATAAATTTGTCATGTACTCCACCCGTCCCAAAATACTTGTCATGTTTTTTTTAAGTCAATTTGATTAAATTTCAAGCTAAATTAGATTAGATTAATTCAATATTTTAAAATTAAAATTTAGATATTTAAAAACTATACGAAAAGTACTCTAAATTGCAATTCTTTTTCATATAATATGATGAATAAATATATCTTAAATTATTGGTTGGTCCATATAATTTGAATCTACAAATACAAGTATTTTTTAACAGAATATCCTGTTTTTCTGTCTACTTAGCTTCATTTTTTTAATTGTAGATCAAGGGTGCATGAAATCTCTCAAATTTTTTATTTGTATAATAGAGATTCCCATTTTATGACGAAATCTTATAAGACAGCACAAATATTTATATTATATTCATCAATCACATGCCAATCTTTTAATCTGTTTGTTGGTTAGTTAGTTTTAGTTTCCATAGTTGCAGCCATATCCATCTTGTTATGTAGTATTGATTAATCTCTTCTGTCTTGTTCAGTGGCAATATTTTGACCAAGATAAAAATACGTTTGCTGCGTTGGATGCTTGTGAGTTCTACATTTTTTCGCTTAGTTGACGATACAATCTGATCTGTGAACTTGGTGAGATCCAGTTTCATTGGGTTGAAGAACATTTTTTTGTTTGTTTGTGGATCAGATGGTCACTTTGTTGGTCTGAAAAAAATGGGGGGTTGTGTATCTACCAGTAATCGAAGTAGCAGGAGCAACGGTGAAAGAGTTTCCCCTGAATGTTTGGGGATAAGGATGAGGATTAGAAAAACTTTTTCTGATCATGTTACTACATTGCAACATTTGTCTTCAATACCTAATCGGATATTCAAAAATGGAAAGAGCCGGACTTCTTGCATATTCACTCAACAGGGACGTAAAGGGATCAACCAGGATGCCATGGTTGTCTGGGAAGTAAGTACCACTCGCTTGTCTATAACCATTATTGTGTCTTTGGAGTGTGATATGTTAAATTAAGGGCTTTTTCCATTTTTGGCCTGACGGCTGAAATTAATTATGGGCGCTAGCAAAAAATATACAAAACCTGTAGTATATTAGATGTATATTTATACTTGATATACAAAACATATACATTTACCATCTATTATGTTTTAGAGCAGTTTGAAAAATGTAATTATCCCTTAAATTTTATGTATGTGTGCAGGATTTCATGGCTGAAGATGTGACCTTTTGTGGGGTATTTGATGGCCATGGTCCACATGGCCATCTTGTTGCGCGCAAAGTAAGGGATGCACTGCCGTTGAAGCTAGTGTCGATTTTGCAATCATTTGACTCGAAGCGTAATGGTTCTACTGCTAATTGCTGCAGTGGTAATCCAAAATTGGATGTGATGGAACCTGATAAGGATGGAGGGATGGAGGATAAAGTGGACTACTTGTGGAGAGAAGCTTTCCTTAAATCATACAAGGCCATGGATAAAGAACTAAGGTCCCATCCTAATTTGGATTGCTTTTGCAGTGGGAGCACTGCCATTACTCTAGTGAAACAGGTAACAAGTTGCATTTGGTTATGATTGTCCTCCTGCAATTTCTTTCATTGTCTTTTTTTCTAAGATTGTTATCAATATGTTTGTCACAAGGGTTCGAATCTTTTTATGGGATATATTGGTGATTCCCGGGCAATCATGGCATCAAAGGACAGTAATGATTCAATGGTAGCAGTTCAATTGACTGTTGATCTGAAGCCTGACTTACCCAGTATGTCTATATTATAGCCAATCTTTCATGTTAAGTGATCTTTTTCTGGATTCTCTTTGATGATATAGTGTTTTGTGTTGCCAGAGGAAGCTGAGAGGATAAAACGATGTAAAGGTCGGGTTTTTGCCTTGCAAGATGAGCCTGAGGTGCAGAGAGTGTGGCTACCATTTGATGATGCCCCTGGTTTAGCAATGGCTCGGGCATTTGGGGATTTCTGCTTGAAGGAATATGGGGTTATTTCTGTTCCAGAATTTTCTCACCTTATTCTTACTGACAGGGACAAGTTCATTGTTCTAGCTTCTGATGGGGTATGTTTCCCTTTCGAAATCACCTAACTGATCATTCTGTTGAAGTAGTTAAAATCCAAGTTGCAATTAAGCATGTCAAGTTGTGTCCTAAATTAGAATTCTATAACCACCTATCTTATTGACGAACTGCAGTAGTACTCTGATGATTGTGACAACCTGTGTATCTTGGACTTTCTTTGACTTTTCTGAAATGGGGCATCGTTTTTCTTTTCATTTCCTAAAATACACAAACACTTGGAGCACCCAAGGGTGTAGCCTAGTGGGCAATGAAGTGAGGGCATACTTGGAGATCAAATTCCAGCAGAAACATAAAAACTCTAGGTGATCTTTTTCCATCTATGATCTACATAGGCCTTGGTGGACAGAGTTACCCGGTATATGTGCTGGTGGGAGGTAGCAAGTACCCAATGGAATAGTCGAGGTGCCGCAAGTTGGCCCGAACACCATTGTAATAAATAAATAACACACACATACACAAATAAATGTTAAATGTGATTCAGCATATGCACTCTAGCCTAGGGGTGGCCAGTGGGCCGGGCCGGGTCTGGCGGGGTCGGGGTTGGGGTCGGGGCGGGACGAGCCAAGGGGTCGGGGGCGGGTCTAGCGAGTGCAGCGGGACTTGCTCGATCTCGTCGATCCGATCCCGTCGGTATCGGGTCGGGGCGGGTCGGGACGGGGTCCGGCGAGTTTTTTTTTTTAAAATAACATATGTATAAAAAAACTCAATAAACAAGATAAGATAGTGTAATAAAAATATCCCAATGCTGTTTTTGTGCCTCTTATATTAATAGACATGATTTTTTTTTGTAATACAAATACAATTGTCTAAAATCTAAATTGCAACTTTGTGGTGTTGTCCAAAATTTACAAATTACATAATAAAATTTCAATTAAAAAAATTACATTCTAAAAAAAAACTGTTCTAATTGCTTGATGATTTCCTGTGGTTCTTCGGTTGGAATTGGTATTTGTTGGTCAAATTGATCCACGTCGCTTCCACTACCTTCGGTTAAGATTTCGTTGTAGTTTTCATCTTCTTCTTCGTTGATCTCCGGTTAACCGCACCTTCTCCGCTCCGCTCGTATCCAATTTCTGAATAATACTGCAATTTCCAAGTGTCTCGGCTAATGAGTGTTTGTGGTCTCCTATTTGATATCACTGCGAAAAAGCGCTTTCAGACGCAGTTGATGGCGCTTGAATGTTCAAAACATCTCGAGCCATCAATGAAAGTGTCGGAAAGGTCTTCTCATTCCCTCCAAGATTTCAAAGAAGTCTTCATGTCCATCTTCATTGATAACTTCTTGATACGATGCAGAACCACTGCAAAACAAAAATATCCAACTCGCTAATTTGGTTAGTAGTAGAGGTGCGGCCGCACATTCTATTTTTGAGGCTTTCAATACTAGCCATGAAACAAAGATGTCTTTTGTGAGGTTGTGTTTAAGATGAAGAAGATGGTATGGAAGCCGTCAAGTTACTAGCATTTTCTTGTTGATAAAATCTATATATATTTTTGCATTGGTGTTCTACGCTAGACAACACTTCTTCTTTAGTTTGTTCAATAGGTGGTGGGTGATTTAGATTTTTGGGACTTGGAGGTGGTAGTACTTCTATACAATCGTAAATAGTTTCAATTAGTGATTTAGTACCGTCTTTTTTAATAGTAGGATTTAATACAGAACCAATAATATAAATAGAGGGAATAGGAATAAAATATTTTTTTATTTTGACAAACATTTTTTTAATAGCTGCTTTATAAGCTGGTTTTTCCATATATTCACTAAGTAATAAAAATATTAGAGTTATATAAAACAACATAGTTGAAATAGTAGGATAATATATACCGAAAAATTCTTTTGTTGCTTGAAAAAATTTCTCTAAAAATACAATAAGTTCGGAAATTTTTACCCAATCACTATCTAAAATCATATCAGCTGAATTTTTATTATGAGAGTTAAAAAATAAAGTTATAGGTATTCTATAGTCATAAGCAACAAGTAGTTGCTCGTATAAAGAATTCCACCTAGTTGATACTTCTTGTGGAATTTTTCTATAAGGTAGTCCACAATCGTGACAAATTTTTTTATATTCTTTTCTACATTGTACTTTATTACTTTTAAAAATAAAGTTTATAGCAAATTGTATTTTACTAAGAATGTCTTCAAAAAGTGATAGATCATCCTTTACAATTAAGTTATATATATGACACGCGCATTTTATATGAAAATGATCTGGAAAAGATGGAGTTAAACTATTTTTTAAAATTGTAATTGCGTAATTGTTAGAAGAGGCGTTATCTAATGTAATAGTCATAATTTTATCGGTTATTCCGTAATAATGGCACATTTGATAAATATTATCTGCAATAAAAGTACCAGTGTGCCTATCATCTATATATCTATACGCTAAAATACGTTTTTGCATAGACCATTTATAATCTATCCAATGACAAATTACAGTTAAATAATCATGATCGTTAGTACTACGACATATATCAGACGTGATAGATACTTTGCCATTAAAATGATATAATGAAAAACGTAAATATTGTTGATATTCATGCGCGAATTTAAATACATCTCTCTTAACAGTTGATCTAGGAAAACCGTTAAGCGAGGATTATATATATCTCTAATGTAATGAATAAAACCGAGATGAAGGAAATGAAAAAGGCAAACCCTCCACAAAGAACTAATTTTGATATTGCTTCCTATCTCTATGTTTATTGTATTTAGAGCCTACAATTCCCCCTTCATAGGGTTAATTTGACCATGTACTTGGTCCTGACGATGTCGTATGTGAACCTTGTCCCGATGGAGCGGGCGTTTGCGCACCCGGTTTTGAAGCCTGGTATTGGGCATACCTAGCTGGATGAGCACTTACTACGTGTCTAATTAAACCCTCCGTCCCACCGTGACCTTTTCCAGTTTTAAATTTTAAAACATTTTTACAAATTTTACATATAGCTACTTGATTCTCTACGTCCTTATCAAAAAATGTCCATGCATCTGATTTTAATGGTCGTTTTGCTGGACCTCGTCTCATACTAGGGGGAATAGGAGGTATTTCAGTTGAAGGTGCACTAGTGGGTGTGTTGTCATCAACATTAGTGGGTGTATCATCTAGATCATCGTCTAAATTAAAGTCTTCTTGATTTCCAAAAAATAGTTCCTCGTCTAAATCTAATGGTATTGTAGGAAAATGTTGAGTATCAACAAAATCATCCTGTGTAGGAATAAGATGACTAGAAGAAGTACCATTGCCCTGGTTGCCCCTACCAGAAGAAGTCTTACCCTTACCCTTAAACATACCTCTAATTCCTTCCATTTTAATTATATGCTAACAAATAATTAAAGTAAATGAAATTAAGTGCGCTAAATAAAATAAACAGACAATAATAATTTAATGAAGGAACGAATGTACCAAACGCCGACGTAACGTCGACGTGTAATCGAGAGGTTGAAAATTGAAACTTTGCTCGATGGAAGATCCTCAAGCTAGTTGCCAACTCACTCTCAATTCCCAAATGAATAAATAAAATTGAATATTTAGCAAACAATGTAGACTTGTAGAGAGATATATTGAGAGATTAGAGATATTGTAGGAAGATTTGTGAGAAAGATGAAGAGAAAATGAGTTATTTATATTTGGAAAATTGAGTTAAAGTGTAAATATAATAACTTATGGGTTAAAAATAAATATTAAGGGGTAGGGGGGGTTGGGGGAGGGGGGAGGCCTAAAATGGCCGTTGGCCAACGGCCAAAATCTAAAATGGTCGTTGGTGCAACGGCCATATTTGCAAAGGGGGGACAAATGGCGGGGTCGGGCTCGGGCTCGGGACAGGCTCGGGGCGGGGTCGGGTCTGGCGGGACGAGACATTGTCCCGTCCCGAGTTCGAGTCCCGCTCCCGTTTTTTTTTTTTTTTGAGCGGGGTCGGGGCGGGATCGGCTCGGGCTCCGGACGGGGTCGGGCCGTCCCGGCCCACTGGCCACCCTTACTCTAGCCTGTTGAAATTCTTCTGTCAGTTAAGAATTCAGAGTTTAAGTTCCCAGCATCAGTGGTGATTATTATCCAAATGCAACTAGGTATCCAAATCAGTTGCCATTTCAAAATTATTATATTTAGTTGTGAAGTGGCTTTCATTTGTAAGTATGCTATGAAGATCTTAGGTAACTCTGTCATGTTAGGTTGGGTAGTCAATATGTTTCTCATTTTGGCTGAAGAAAGATGCATTTAGGTTGTCTGCGTATCCAGTGGGTTGGACAGGTGTCCACATCTGATGTTTAGAGGAAAGTAGTTTGACTTAAAAAAAAAATGTGTCTAGACTCCTCACAGGTAACGTAGTCACTTCAGTTCTGGCGCTTTCTGGTTTGGGCAATTTGAGGGGAGATTGCTGGTTTCTAAAATCCATTAGATTCTGCACAAGGTATTAACATTCAATCCAATTTGGGGTAGGACCTGTGATTAGTTTTAGCGGATTTTCCAAGACTCCATTGTGTGGGTGGATATCTGCCAGCCGGAGAGTTTATCTTTGATAAATACTGGCGAGTTTGTTGCTGGAGGCAAGGAGCGTCAGACATGCATTACTTGCTAAGTATCTTTAGATATATCTTTTCCAGTTTTGGTTTCCAAACAGTAGAAAACAATTCTATTACACAGGACGTACTTCTCTATGCTTTACAGTCTTTTCGAATTCCTATAAGGAAGCTGAAGGTTATCTTGTTGAGTTTCTTTTACCGTCTTCTTTGAATTTCGATATTCTTCTTTTTCCAGGAAATGCTGATGATGTTTCTTATTCACTACTGGAACTTTTATCTTCTGAAATGAATCTCCAGGCTATTATCATCTGAAATGAATTTCCAGGCTAGGGGTTGGTGAACCAATTAACAAAAGAATTCCTAGCAAAGGCTAGCTGCGATTTGCTTACACCTTGATCATTAACTACTTCATGCTGTTATAAAAATATTACTCTGCCTTCCCTGAAATTCTTGCCAAATAGTGCTAGTCTCTGGGTCTGTGTAAATTTGAATGCTCTTTCATGAAATATGAACATAGTGAGAGATTATTTCTTAGCCTAAGGACTAGGGAGTGGTGAACCAATTCACAAAGAATTCCTAGCAAAGGGTATCTGTTTGAAAAAATGCATTCCAGTACTGTATACTAAATAATACATAGGTTTTGAATTGACACTTTATATGGATTCAGGTTTGGGACGTCTTGAGTAACGAGGAAGTGGTTGAGATAGTGTCATCAGCTCCTACACGAGCATCAGCTGCCAGGATCCTCGTTGACTCAGCTGCATGCGAATGGAAAACTAAATATCCAACATCGAAGATGGATGATTGTGCAGTTGTTTGCTTATTCTTGGACGGGAAAATGGACTCTGAATCCGATAACGAGGATCAATGCTTCTCTTCTGCAACACTTCAGAGCAACCATTCTGGCAACGCGGTGGAATCAGACGATGGACAGAATTCCGAGCCATCTCTGCAGAGGAACTTCACCGTCAGATCAGCTGAAGAGAACGACACCTACAAACGAATTGTAGCAGAAGTAGAAGCAAATCAAGAAGCCGTGGCAACTGAAGATCAGAACTGGTTAGGATTAGAAGGTGTCACTCGTGTAAACTCCCTGGTTCAGCTTCCAAGATTTTCTGAAGAGAGGCCAAGACGTTAACCTTGTTATTGAATTATATTTGTTGTAATATGGATCCCTTTATGAAAGTTTAAGGATATATATTATTTTGCTGCAGCATATCCTAGTCTTGTTTATGATATATTTGGGGTTTGGTTTGTTCACTGGGTTAAAGTGACATTCATCTAACTGTAAAGTCTAATGTTCTTTAAGAAACAGTAATTGTTTGTGTATTCTTTAACTTTTCAGTGTGCCAAAAAAATCTAGCCCCTCATGAATGATTTAGTTTCGTTTACAAGAAGCACTGGGCTTCGGTCGCCGGCTCCTCTACCTTTCAATAGTGGACTTTGGTACATGGTGTTACAACTTTGCAAAGATTTATATTTTTGATTATCGAGTTCCTTAAAGAGAGTTTTCTCGCGCCCTAAATATTCTTTATAGGGTTTAAAAGAACCTTTCATGTTATGGGGTTCCAACTTGTGGAACATCTTCATTTCTTCGACATGATGAATGCAACGTGTTAGTGGTATATCGCACTTATGGGGAAACAAGTGATTTTAATCTCATCATAAATTGACAAAGCAGGCACAACACAATCTATAATGATAGTAAATTAGTAGGTATTTCCTCAGTCCCATATTAACTTGATCACATTACTAAAATTATTTGTCACAAATTATTTGGTCACTTTCTAAAAATAAAATAAAATAAATTAAGTTTTTTCTAATTTTTCTTTAACATTTTTTAAAGTGATTAATATTAATTAAAGTACAATTAATTAGATAGATATAAATGTAATGGATAAAAATACTCTTTTTATTTATAATTTTTTAATCAGCGTGTAAAAGGTAAATGGATCAAGAAACATGAGACAGAGGAAATAATTATTGATCCACATCATTATCAAGCACCTTTATCTTTAACGTGTCAGGTACTCATTCATGCAAATGATTAGACAGCAGTGTTCGATAACTCTCCTCAAATGATGTGTTAATAAGAATTGCCTTGGAGCATGTTTGGAAAGCCACCTAGAAATTAAATTTGTGTCTAATTGATATAATTACACAATTTAGCATATTTATTTGATCAAGTAAAGTATGTGCTCAACATGAAATTGAATGTAATGAAAGTTTATAATTATCCTCTTCAATTCTTTGCTCCAAAAGGTGGAATCTCCCACCCCAGGAGCCCCCACACCCCGGTCCGACAGGTCTGTGAAGGAGGTAAATCATGGTAACTCAATTGATTTCAAAGGTTAGACGATCAGCTGCGCATTGAGGGCCCTCCTTTATTTCAAGAAGAAACCCCACACCGCCGACGGGATTCGATCCTTGGTATTTGCTCCAAATATCCCCTTGAAACCAATTGAGTGCCCAGCGGACCAAAGCGTGGTAGGGTAAACTTTTTAAAGTGACTGGTCCCACCGCATTCGGCCCCATACCCCGAAAACCCCACCTCCGGCCTGGCCCTACGGATTAGTATACACCGCAGCCTACGCGTATGGAGGGATTTTTGGGGAACACAGTTCACTCTCAGATCGAGAGGACTCGAACACGGAACCTCGACAATATACCTAATGTATTGGCCCACGGGCCAAACACTTTGGATTAAAAGCGTGGTAGGGTAAACTTTTTAAAGTGGATCGTCCCACCGCATTCTGACCCCATACCCAGAAAATCCCACCTCCGCTGGCCCTACGGATTAGTATACACCGCTGGCCCTACGGCGTATGGAGGGATTTTTGGGGAACACAGTTCCACTCTCGATCGAGAGGACTCGAACACGGAACCTCAGGCAATGATACCCTAATGTATTGTACTTGGGCCAAACACTTTGGATAAAACTAAGGTAGGGTAAACTTTTTAAAGTGGTGGTCCCACCGCATTCATTTATACCCCGAAAACCCCACCTCGGCCTGGCCCTACGGATTAGTATACACCGCTATCGTATGGAGGGATTTTTTTGGGGGAACACAGTTCCACTCTCGCTGATCAGAGGACTCGAACACGGAACCTCAGACAGCAATACCCTAATGTATTGGCCACTGGGCCAAACACTTTGGATTAAACTAAGGTAGGGTAAACTTTTTAAAGTGACTGGTCCCACCGCATTACGGACCCCAGAAAACCCCACCTCCGGCCTGGCCCTACGGATTAGTATACACCGCTTGGCCCTACGCGTATGGAGGGATTTTTTTGGGGGAACACAGTTCCACTCTCGCTGATCAGAGGACTCGAACACGGAACCTCAGACAGCAATACCCTAATGTATTGGCCACTGGGTGAATCGGTGGTAATTATATTGTGTAATTACATGATTGTTTTTTAATTTCTTTTCTCTTTTATTTCTATTTTAGTTTATTGTCTTTATAATTTTCTTATTTCTATTTCTCTAACCTTTTAATTTGTTTTATTTTAAAATTATATATTTTTTTATATTATTTATCTTTCATTTCATTTCTTCTCATTTTTCAACCTTTACTTCTTGTAATTTCATGTAATTGCTCATATTTTTTTATTTATTATTTCTCTTATCTTCTTCATCTAGCGTAATTGCGATTATTCTAGGTTTTGAATTTACACATATGATCCTAATTTTAAAAATAATGAATTATTCAAAATTTTAGCATACAATGAGTGATGTCACTAAAGTAGAATTTCCTTGTTGAACTAGGTTATAAATTTATTGTGTTTTCCTTTTCTTTTGAATTATATTACTTAATTATGTTGAAACTTGTTTTTTTATTATGTTGAAATATAAAATAAGAGTATTATGCGGGAGAAATGATTTTATAGTCCTTTACAAAAAAAATTTATTTTATGTCATTTTTACAAGAGATCTTCATTTTTACACCTCAAAGATTAGAAAAGGTAATTTTCTTCTATTCCATTAGAGATCAGGGGTGTTGTTCATTTTTCAGTTCGAATTGTTAAATATTTTAGTCAAATATTTAAATAATGTTGACACTATATTTATAAATATTAATTTTTTATCAAACATGCCGTCCATGATTTTCTTACAAATCGTGTGCTTTTAGGGTTTTAGTTTTTATAATTAGTTAAATTAAAATATTATAATTTAAAAAAATATATCAATTATTTTACAATACTAGTTATAAATATATGATTATTAGTTAATATATTTTCAAGAAATAATATATATCTTAAATATAAAATTTAATATCATTTATAAAGGCACATATTTATCAAATATTAACTTTGTTTTGATAATTAATTTTATTTAAATTTTAAAATTTAATCTAACTGTGTAATTACACTTATGCAACCAAATAGTGCACTTGTAACTACACTGTAATTTTGTTATGATAAACAAATAGGTCATCGTAATTACTAGGTTGTATATGTTTACCCCAAAAAGGTACAATTGAATTTGTAAGTGGGTTTAAGGATACGTGGATCGATTTGTAGATAAGTGAAATAAGAAATTAAAAATAAGCAAGAAAATGAAAATAATAAACAAGAAGATTAGCCTGAAATGTCGTGATTTTGATTGAAACTATTCAGTGAATTTGGTTCGATCCTTAGCTAATTTTCTTCGGGTCCGAGCCAATAATGAGAACTAAGAGTTGTAATTGATGTAAGTAAATTGTGCAAGTATGAATAATGAGAATGAGGATGCCCTTCCAAAATTAAGGTTGGACTCCTTTTATAGCTATCAATAAAAAACATTTATGCCCGAGAATCATTCCCTAATTGAATGCAACTAAACGAGAATAACGGACACTTAATGAACAAAGAGTAACGAACGGCGTCATATACGCACTGAGCTTCCTCGATCCCTCATCCGGTGTCAGTTGGTTCGGTCGCTATTCGATCTTTCCTTGATACCCGGACTCACCCCAGTGCAACCCGCACCCGATTCAAAGCGTTGTTTCTTCCTTTGATTTCCACATCCAAACATGTCACATCTCGTGCCGGTTTTTACCGTATATATATAGTCCCCACTCCCCACACTTCGCGGATCAAAGTTTACCGAAGTGATGAGAAGTGGAAATGATCTCTCCGGTGTCTTCTTTTACAAGCTTTTTTTTCAAATTACTCCGAAATAGGTGGGAAAGCAAAATGTTTCCCCTTCTCCATGATCTGACTCACCTCTTATCACTCTATTACTTTGAACACATGTCACCCTTTGATTTTACCGCTGTTTCGGTTCACGAACCTAAACGTTTCGTAATGATGATCACGCCTCTATAAACCCCCTTCTCTTCTTCTTTCACAAATTTTACCTTCTGCTAAATCTTCTTTAATCCTTCGAACATTCAACCTTTAAATCTTCGTATCTCCTTTAAATCTTCAAACCTTCTTCAAATCTTTATATTTTTAAAATTTCTAGCCTCCAAACCTCCTTCAAATCTTCATATCTTCAAAACTTCAAATCTTCAAACCTTGATAATTTATATCTTCGTTACGATGACTAAAACCATCCGATCTTCTTCAAGACACTTCTCTCCGGTACCTTCTCCACCACCGGTTTTTGATGAAACCACCGGCACAAGTGAGACTTCTAAAATTCAGGTCGCCGCCGACCCCAGAGCATACGACATGCTTCTATCTACCTTTCATTTTGACAGTGAATTCGTTGTTTCCACTGTCTCTTCAAAATCTGACCGAGGTGAAGAAGCCAAAAGCTGGCTGACCTCCATTAGTGCCTCCGATCTTGACACAGTCTGAAATGACTATGATTGAACCGATCTCTCAGGGATCATTATACCCGGCCTGGACGAAGATATTACTACCTTCAGATCCGGATACTCCAATGTATACACCTACCATTTCACATTTAATCTCATCCCTCCAATCGATAATATAATCATCTAGATGTGTAAGACATACAATCTGTGCCTTGCATAAATTAGTTCATCACTCTAGAGGGTCATTAGTTGCCTCCGATTCTTGACCACTTTGATCAACAAACATTTTACTTTGGATCATCTGATTCGTTTACACTTTCCAAAATTCTTCCGTGGTGGGATCGTATAGCTCTCGAAATGAGGCAAATTCCCCATCCTCTCCAGTGTCGACAAAATCGATATCAAGGTTGGATGGAACGTTTTGTTAAGGGTCCTATCACTGAAACTATCCCAGCTAGGTTCATGCCTTTCCCGAAGGAATGAAACATGCATCGTAAGTATCAACGACTATTCCTTTCATTTTTGTTGTTTCTTTCCTCATTCAACACATTCTAAGTTTCATGTTGTCATTTTTCCCAGTTGTTCGTTGGGCTCTGACCCACGTCGAGAAACTTCACGAATGGGTCGAGAAAATTATCAGCATTTATCTGCATAAGAAGCGGACATGGAAAGTGCTTTCCGAAAATCGATGGAAAGCCCAAAATCATGGTTAGAATTCTCCTAACTCATTTTTCCTCTTATTAATTTTTTACATATTTTCACTTCTTTTTTTTTCAAACACCCAGGTTTACCGAAGGGCATTTTGACCCTACGAACCAACCCTTCAGCTGCTCTAACTAACCCAAATCTGGTACTCGATCGCACCGCATTAGTTTGTTGTATCACTGAGGTACCAAAGAAAAATAAATCCACTAAATCCAAATCCTCGAAACCTCTGAAGTCACCCTCGGTCGCTTCAAAAAGGAAAAGAATTCCGGAAGTGGGTGGTACTTCCGGGGTCCAGAACATCGGTATCTCCCCAGATGACGTTTGGGTGAGAAAATTACCACTACTCCAGTAGAGGATATTCCTACCGGACATAAACAAAGTACTGTTACCGAAGCTGTTGTGCCAATATCCGATGCCGCATCAACTTCTGCCACTATACCACCAGCCGCCGAGCTAGTTCCTGTCATTATCGAGGATGATGATGAAGCCACAGATGAGGAACCGTTGGCTAAAAAACCTAGAACTTCAATTCTTCCCCCATCAACACAATTGGCCCAAAGCTTTGGGCAAGAAGCTTTTGACCGCTTCTTTAATGAAGCTAGAACCCCTATAAACTCGGCGCCGCAAAAAAATATCTTCGGGTTTGCTCATTTAGTTATCCCCCAAAAACTTGCCAAATATACCTGACTTCAAAGAATCACGCCAGCTTCCTGTTCAAACTCGTGAGTGTCTTCTCGACCCCGAGTACGAATCTGAAAAGAGTGAGAACCGCCATTCTTTCCTTCCCTAAGGATACAAACTTCTTATCTCGTCCTGTTGGGGTCGCCAGTTATTTGGTTCCCCTGATATCAGAGTCCGACAGAGAAAAAATGAAGAATGTCTCCTGAAAATACCTCTTTAATAAGGGTATGCACGCGTCGAACCGGGTACATATCACTATTTCTTACTTCAAATTATGTACTCGATCTTATTTTATATTTTAACCTTGGTTTAGCTCATATCTATGAAATCATTTGTTCTAGTCAGTGAGGGCTTCATCTGATGCATGGATGAAAATGAACACCTCAAAGGGCAGCTGGATGCCCAAGACAAAAAGATTCGGCACCTCAAAGGGCTTCTTCAATAGAAAGTGGCTCAACTGCAACAAGCCGATAACTTGCCCGTTATTAAGGCAAAATTGAATTGAATCAAAGGCGACTACCTCTAGGCTATGAATGACTCGAGCTTGCCAATGAGGAAAATAAGGTTTTGGACAGGGAAAATGATGATCTCTACGACAATGTCCAGGCCTTAACCTTAGAGCTCGAGGATCGAGAATATTTTCTCAATGCCGAGATTGATCGCCTCAACACTGAGCTTGCCCAATAGGATGCTTTGTAGGTGGCTCAGGATCACACCAAACAATAAGCTCAAACCAACGAAGAGCTAAGAAATGAGCTCGAGGCCTCTGCCAAAGAAATGTAGAAACTTTGGACAGACTTACTCAAGCCTTGGCTGAACGAGACCAAACTTTGGCCGATGTGGAGGCCGAGGTGGCCCAGACAGTGCTAAAGATCAAGCATATAAAATGAAATGTCCGGATCGAGGACTTAGATTCTAAGATTGTCGAGGCTAAAGTTGTAGAGGATGAAGCCTTCCGATGGTTGAACAGTGATAGTACCGAGGAAAAAGCTGAATAGTCTGAATCCTAGTCTGACTAATCTTTAGGCTTACATGCCTTTGTTTTTTTCCTTTTGCATGTTTTGTTCTGGCCATTTTCCGGCCTTGTTTATAAATAAAGATGTTTCAATCTTTCTTTTGCCTTAATTGTAATTTTTCTATCTCTCTGCATTCGCTGTTGTTTTCTCATTTTCAATAACTTAGCTAAATAAACCTTTAACACTATTCGAGCTAATTGCCTCCGACTTCAGAGTTTTATTTAAATAAACCATCACTTAGTTTGTGTCAACTCATACGAAAGTTCTCCCAATCTTAAAAATAACTTAATCAATTTTGAATACATACTTATACTTTAGTTTGCTTTATACTGGCAATTCCTTCCGATTTTGGGCCATTTAATGATTGAATATAAGGATCTTATTTTTATGATTATGAATAAGACGTCTTTTATTTATTTCTGGCATGTACGTTTGATATGCCCAAATTACACCTCCGAAAAGGATGTAAAGCGGTCGAAAGCAAATATAGAACCCAACTAAGGTTGGGGTCAAATCCCACAGGGAATACAACGAGAAAAAGTATAATTTAAACGTAAGCCTCAGTACTTAGTCTAGATTTCAAAGATGTTGGAAAAATACTTTCTTGTTTTATTATGATCTAATATTTGATTCAAGGAAGTAATGATGCAAATTTGTAATTCAAGTTGTGGAAGGACTAGGGTTGTGTTCCCTCTAGGTGAATCAATGAAATTGGGGATATTCTTAATGTCAATTAAATACCTATTATACTAGATTATGAGCCAATTTAAGGTTTATCACTAGTTTTTCAACCTAGGTGATGAATGTCATCACTGGGCTTTTCCAAGCCCTAGGATGTGCAATTCAATACAACCATATAAATCTCACATTATCCATTCTATTTCTAGCTTTGGGTATTAGATAGGAGTTGAATTCCTAAATCTATGCCATTAATACTTTTCCTACCCACTATTCTTTTCCAAGCAATAATGGGCTATAGGAACAATCAAAGCTGGACACCATTAATATCATGACATAATGAAGCATTAATGGAGTATAACAATGATAAATAATCTAATGAAGCATTTAAAAACCCCAATACATTAATATCACACTTTGAGGTCCACAACCCTAGCTATATGCTTAGCTACTAATAATAAATGAAATAAAAAATAAATAGAAATGAAATCATTGTCACTTACAAAGTACTTGAGAATTAAAATGAAATTGGAATCCAAAGTTGTTGTTAGTCTACTCAAAAACATCAAAAACATCAAAAACAAGAGAAATGGAATGTTGGAGTCTTGGATATACAAACTAGAATTGAATGCTGAGACATAAAACCCTAGGCAACTATTTATATTCCCCAAAATTCGTGCACACAATTGGACAAAAATTCCCCCGCGTCACTGGCTATGAACCGCAGACCATGTCGCAGACATGACCTGTGATTCACACATCTTGCAATTTCATCGCATGCTGTGTCAATTCTTCAATATTCAGTGACATGGTATGCGGTTCACATGTCATGTCGCAGACCATGTTTTTGCCTTGTTCAACTTCTCAAGTTCCTACTGTGGTTTGCGGTTATTCTGTGAATCGCAGTAAATGTGTGCGGCATGACCTGTGGTTCGCAAGTCATGTTTTCTGATCTTTTTTCTACTTTTCGCTTGTATTTCATCTCCACATTGCTTGTCCTACAAAACAACACATATACGTAAGAAACGATGTAAAATGTACTTTAAGATAAATAAAAGCGTAAGTAAAACACATCAAATGTACCGTGATTTCATGGTATATCAACACCCCCAAACTTAGACTCTTGCTTGTCCTCAAGAAACTAAAACAACATACACTCCTACGACACATGTTCAAGAATAACCAAAGTAAGAATGACTACAACAGTTATAGCAATTAGCCGCAGGAATGTACTTAAGACAGTTTTGACCCTCACCCCGCATTGTCAAAATATGGTACAATCACTCAACAGACAAAGACTAACTTTATCGCTTCAAATGGTGACAAAAAGTTATTGGCATGAGAGATATAGCCAAGAGATCACGGTTTGAGAAGTGTTTCTCAACTAAATATTACAATCCATATGCCCTTACAAAGACCAAAAAAAAGTCCCCAAAACACACATATTCACACACAAGGGGACTAAAGAAGAAAAAGAAGAGAACACACTCACACTCACACTCACACTCACACTCACAAAAATGTTCGAAATGCTCGCATGCAATACCATAGGCTTTCCCTTCATGTAATCCTCCACTAATGTAGACACACTTGGTTCGAAATCAACTAGAACTTTTTGGGTTGTAATGTAGGCTTCGGGTCAAATTAGGGATACAATTTGAAAATAGTGATTCAAGACCTCCCTAAGCACTACACTTGCACAAGTTCACACACATTTCCTTTAATCATTTTTTCACCATTCCTTTCCATATTTTGAAACAACCTCTAGTCTTTACCTTTTATTAAAATCTTTTATTCTAGCTTCCTTCTTTTATACTCTTTTTTTGTTGTTTCTCTTTTAAAATGCCAATACCAAGGCAGGTTCGACTATTTTTTTTTTGTTTTCTCTTTTCATTACTACTTTTTACTTTTTTTATTCACCGTATCACATTTCAAACAACTCCCACATCACACTTTCTCAACTACCACCCCCAAACTTAGTCTTTTAGCCTAAGTTCGCACTTTAAAAGCACTTAGGGAGGTCGGGTGCCAAAAGATAGATCAATCAAAGGACAAGGCATGTAATGTGGTTGCCAAAGAAACGGTTAAAGGCTAAAAGGGGTTGACTAAGGAAACATGCAAGGGTAGGAAATTTTTAGGATAAGAGATGGTCCAATGAAGGCCTAACATCCTTTTTCAAACCAAGTATAGTCTAGGATTTCACCTTGGAAAACATACCGGCAAGTTCTAGATCACGCTAATGCAAACAAACTCAACAGAAACAATCTCATACACACGACATACGGATTACAATTACTTCTTTCATCACACTTCTAAACCAAATTCTCAAGGCATCTATCAATCACGACACTAGTAGGCATAATGTCACAAAATGATTTATGCATGTCAATTCATCATCCATTAAGTACATATGCACATCCAACAAAAAATTTAAAGGGGTCAACACAAATTGTACATGCCATAGACTAATCAAGCCAACACTATATAAGTCATAATCTTCAATTATACTTGAACAATACACGACACGAAATAGCATATGACACAACACATAATGAACTAACTAAACATTCCAGGTTTAATAAGAAAAATAAATACTATTGGGAAAGAATCTTGGCTAAGAAAACCCAAGAGCTACAAAAATATCCAAAACAATATCCAATTATCTACAAATACTCAAAAAAACCATAACTCAGACTCGGATACCCCACCCCAATAAATAAATCATGAATTGTCCCCAATGAATATATATCATAGAATCATGAGGTAAATGACTCCATGAGGATGCATCAAGCATTTGTCAGAGTCATGTCTCCATCAACTCTGTCACCTGGTTTGTAGTCTGACAGGTAGGCTTGATCTCTGAAACTAGTGCAGGCTCAGCATTGGTGTCCACTGCGATCACATGACCTAATAATGGTGGAAGAGGAGTATATGTTGGTGGAGCCGAAGATGAACTAGCTCTATTGTTACCTTGTGCTCTCTGATTTCATAGCTTTTCTACAGACCACTGCATAGCTACCACTATTTCCATTTCATCGGAAGGAATGCATGCTACTCTCATAGCCGAGCGGGCATTTGCTAATGGATCATCACCCTCATCATTATCTAGCTCACTCTCACTCTGCCTCTCTGATCTATCATCGGCATCATTATCATCTTCCATATCATCTCGCTCGAGGGAGTAGTCAACACGAGGCTCAGTGCTAACTCTAGGCTGAGTAGAGAATTACTCTGCTACCGGTGGTAGTATAGGCCTCGCAAGTACTATCTCAGGTGGATCCAAGGCACTCATCCATGCCAAAATCCTCTGCAACTCTGATCGGATAGCCGGTAGACCTTTCTCACCACCTCCATCAATACGCCTCAGTCGGAGCTCAATAGACTGAAGCTGGGCCCTGATACTCTTCTGCTCCTCTCTCACTGCCTCAAGGTTTGCCTTGTGAGGCACTAAGGTTGTATGTATAGCTTCCTTGATATACGAAGGAAACTCCTCAACCAATTTCGTCACCTTATCCTTAGCAAGTCTAATCAATATCACACCATGAGCAAGAATGAATGGCCCCGTAGCTGAGGCAGAAGAAGTGGCCACAGATGTGACAGGAACAATCTCTGTAGTCGGGGCTAGAACCTTTGGGACTGAAGTAGAGGCTGGGACTGAAGTATCTATTGGGTCAGGATGATCAACTGAACCATGTATATGTGTGTCAAGCACAATTGGAGTGGCCTGAGACTATGGTACGGTGGTCATCCTCTTGTTACCATACTCCAACCGAGTGTAATCCATCATCTGTTTTGGCTCAATATATCTATCTATCTTGTCAATCCGAGGCACTTCTTCCTTCATGCATAAGGCAGTGATCAAGCAAGGGTATGAAAGAGAGGTGTTCTTATGTTGTACTCGGTCCCGAATCCCATCCTGAATGAGCTCTCCCACATTAATTCTCGACCCGATCATAAAAGCAGCAATTATAAGGGATTTCTCTAATGCAATATTGGTGTCGTTGAATGAAGGTAACACTCTCAAAGATATGATCGCAAGCCAAAAAATTTCCTCCTTTGTGAGAGTGTCCCGTCAGGTGTTTCTTTAGGAATCACCGATGTGGCCTACATTCTATGATCATTCGAGTTCTTCATCCTTTCATCGTAATTCATGTACTTTAGGGAGAATTCATCCTCATACTCTTCTTCCTTCATAAAGGAGAAGTTGTTGATCTTTTTAGCACGGATATCAATACTCACCCCTCGAATTGTCACAAAACCTAGGGCCTTCATAGAAGTTTTTGCTTGTCGCCTGCCTCTCTTGCTATTTAGAATCACCCCATAGGCTGCATAAAACTCTCTCATGATTACTGAAATATAATAACTTGTGGGTTTTGCGAAGCAGTCCCATCTCGACATCTTCAACTCTTGGATAATATCGCGGCACTCACTATTCAACCCGTTCTAACTCATCCTCTTTTATTTATGTATTACCCGGGTCAGATTGCCGTCTCTTTTTATCTCAAGGCCCGCTAGATATAGTTCTTTGGACCTGGGCTCAGCAAATCGGAGGCCAATCTCTTCCTCCTTTCTCTTTCGGACAATTTCCACCGCAGTACCTACTTTCGGCAATTCAAAGACTTCAGGTGCAATGGTTGTCCCCTCTTCAGACTGGGGATATCATCCATCGGCGATTTTCTTTTTCACGAGGTCGTCTTTTTAGTTCCCTTGGATTTGTTTGTTGGTGCCATCCTCTATGTTAAAGGAGGAAAATATTTATGTTTTTTCTTAAATAAGAAAGCAAATAAAGAAAATAGAATACGAAATGGAAATCAAAAATAGTATTTTTGTGGAGGTGACACTATCTGCGACATGCTCTGTGGTTCACAGACATGACCTGCGACGTCGCAGGCATGACCTGCAATTCGCAGATCATGTCACAGAAAATGTCGTCGAAAGGGGTTCAATGATCAAAAATCACTGTCACATTATGTTGTTCACCTACGGTTCGCAGACATGGTCTGCGATTCGCAGGTGATGCCGCAGACTGTGACAATGAAACGTTTTCACTTGAGTCCTTTTGATCCCCTATTTTCATATTTTTTTCTGCGAACTACCAATACCAACAACCAACACACAACACGCACCCACAACTAATTCCCTTAAGAAAGTTGTCACACCATCCATCATCGGGAATTTCAATTTGTACGGGTATACACAACCATCCACACACAAATTCAATCAATTTGACATTTTAATGAAACATCCATGACATGTTGACGATTTAATAATTCTAACCAAACAGCAAGTACTCAAGACTTCCCTGGATTCATCTATCTACCCCCAATCATTCATGTGAGTTAAGAAAAACATCATATATAATTAATTGAGTCATTCAAGAATTTCATCGAACACATTGTGGGTATGAACATTATGAAACTCTTCTACAAATAAGGGTACTCAAGAATCCCCCCCCCCTTTTCTATGCTAACAAGATTCACACATAAAATTACATATATTTGACGTTCAAAAACCACAATACACGCCTACATTATGATTTCGTATGTAAATACGCACTACACACACTACCACATGATTCAAAGTTCAAGAACACACTTAAAACTTCAAATTTGTATCTAACCCTAGGTCGATTTCACACACAATTGACTTGATTTCCACAATTTCAACATGATCTACCCCTACACAATTCACAATCATACGAATAACCCACACTAGTTATACGCATACATGATAGAGATACAATTCTAACTCCAACCCCATTGCAAGTTCAATAACAACCGTAGATGAAAGTGTAGTAGACGAATATCACCATGAACATGGTTAAAAGACCATGAATGGAGGACAAAAGCACACATACCAGCTTGTCGATGATTTTTTATTGATGTAGTGACCTAGTGAATGGAGTGTGTGATCTTATTCTTCAAAAGACCCGTGAGTGCACAGTGGTGAGTGGAAATTGTAAACAAAAATTGAAGAAATTAAAGTGTTTGGTGAAGTGAGTGAGATTTGGAATGGGATTAAAAGTGAAAGGGGTTGAAAACCATTTCAAATGAGTGAAAATCATGTGCAAAACTGAAGTAGAGGGACGGTTTTGAGAATTTAATCATTTTGCGGGTTAGGTCGGGCTTGGACCAAATTTACCTGATGCACTACTTGCTATTCGCACATTGTGCCAAAAATAATTAATGCAGTCTACAAATGAACCGCAGACATTGCTCGTAATTCATGGTCTGTATTTTTGCCAATTCTTCCCTTGCATCACCAATTTCCAATCATGCACACTTCAACAAACATCAAAACATTAAAATAACCAAAGAAAAAAATGAAAAACAAAAACACTTGGGTTGCCTCCCAAGAAGCGCCTAATTTTACGTCATGGCACGACATTGTTACCAATTCTTCACGATTCATTAAGGTAGATCACCTCGATTATCTTGACTTCATTGGGCATTCTAAGTAATATTTCACTCGTTGCCCATTTACCTTGACTCAATTCCCACTTGGGCAAGCAATTTCAATAGCCTCATGGGGAAACACTTATGTCACCTCAAAAGGACTTGACCATTTGGACTTCAACTTCCTGGGAAATAACCTTAGCCTTAAATAGAATAATAACACTTGATCCCTTGGGATAAACTCTTTCTTCAAGATTTTTTTATCATGGAAATGCTTCATCCGGGCCTTGTAAAGTGCCGAACTTTTATATGCCTTGAGACAGAATTCATCCATCTCATTCAATTGCTCTACTCTCAAGTTCGAGGCATCACTCCACTCAAGATTCAATTTCCTCAAGGTCCACATTGCTTTATGCTCAAGCTCAAGCTCAATCGGGAGATGACAAGCTTTCCCAAAAAATAACCTATATGGCGACATGCCAATAGGAGTCTTGAAAGTCGTCTGATATGCCCATAGTGCATAATCTAATTTCCATGATCAATCAGTTCTTGTGACATTCACCGTCTTGGATAGGATGTCTTTGATTTCCCGATTCGATACTTCCACTTGCCCACTTGTTTGGAGATGATAAGGCATAGCCACCATGCGTTTGACACCGTACTTCTCAAGAAGAGTCTTGAACAGTCAATTGCAAAAAATGGGAACCCCCATTACTAATTATATCCCTTAGAGTACCAAACCTTGCGAAGATGTACCTTTTTAAAAATGCGGTGACACTTTTTCCTTCATTTTTAGGAAGTGTTGCAGCCTCCACCCATTTTGACACGTAGTCAACTACCAGAAGGATGTACTTATTACCATACGAACTCACGAACAGGCCCATAAATTCAATGCTCCAAACATCGAACAACTCAACTTCAAGAATGGGTGTCAAAGGTAGCTCATGCTTTCTTGAAATGCCCTCATTCATTTGAAATCGATCACACTCTTTCACAAAATCATAGGCGTCTTGATGAATGATTGACCAATAGTAACCACTTTGAAGCACTTTCACCGTTGTTCTTGCACTACTATGGTGGTCACCAATGGGCACTGAATGGCAAGCCTCAAGTATAGGAATCATGTCAACCTCGAGAATACACCTTCTTATCATGTTATCGGCATAAACCCGTAAAATATATGGCTCATCCCAATAGAACTTCCGAACATCACTCAAAAACTTCTTCTTTTGATTGGTAGTGAGATCACTTGGCATAATGTCATTTGCATGATAGTTTGCAAAATTAGCGTACCATGGAATTATATCATATGATCCTGCCATTACATACTCATCCGGAAAAGAATCATTTAAACTCTTGCAAAAGTAAGACCCAACGTATCAACCTAGGCTTTGCATCTTTCTTAGCCATGAGATAATGAAGAGCCGCATGGTAGGTGTGCACAATTACATGAGTTCCTAACAAGTAATCCCAGAACTTCTCAAAATCATAGACAATGGCAAGCAACTCTTACTCGGTGATGGTATAGTTCATTTGCGCTCCATTGAGAGTCTTACTTGAATAATATGTGGGACGGAAATTTTGTCTCTATTTTGGCTAAGAATATCCCCCATAGCAAAACCACTAGCATCACATATGAGCTTAAATGGTTTTGACCCATTTGGAGAAATAATGATGGGTGCCGAAGTGAGCTTCTCTTTCAAACATTCAAACGCCTTGAGAAAAGCTTCATCAAACTCAAACTTAGTCTCTTTCTCCAATAATTTACACAAAGGATTTGCCACCTTAGAGAAGTCCTTGATAAATATTCTATAGAACCCAACGTGACCTAGAAAACTTCGGACACCATTAACGAAGATAGGTAGAGGAAGCTTTATAATAACCTCAACTTTGGCTTGATCAACCTCTATACCCTTTTCCAAAATTTTATGCCCAAGAACGATTCCCTCTTTGACCATGAAGTGGCATTTTTCCCAATTGAGAACCAAATTAGTCTCTTCATAATGTTTCAATACCCGATCCAAGTTCTCAAGACAAGCATCAAAAGAGTCTTCAATCATGGAAAAGTCATCCATGAAGATTTCAATGGACTTCTCTACCATGTCGGAAAATATGGACATCATGCACCTTTGAAAAGTGGCGGGAGCATTACATAACCCAAAGGGCATTCTTCTAAATGCAAAGGTACCATAAGGACATGTGAAGGTGGTATTTTCTTAATTCTCGGGGGCAATAGTGATTTGGTTATAACCCGAATAACTATTTAGAAAATGATAGAAGTCCCTCCCCGCAAGTCGATCAAGCATTTGATCCATGAATGGCATTGGGAAGTGATCCCTCATTGTCCAATGGTTCAACTTTCGATAGTCCATACACACTCCCCAACCAATCACTATTCGAGTTGTAATTAACTCATTATTCGCATTAGGCACCATGGTAATACCACTCTTCTTTGACACACATTGAACCATGCTCACCCACTCACTATCCGCAATAGGGTACACGACACTGGCATCCAACCATTTGATTATATATTTCTTCACAACCTCTTGCATAGGAGGATTCAACCTCCTTTGATGTTCAATACTCGAAATACACTCTTCATCAAGCTTAATTTTTTGGGTGCAAATACTGGGAGAAATGCCTCGAATATCCGTAATTAACCATCTAATGGCCCTTTTATACCTCTTCAAGTTAACTAATAATCTTTCACGTTGCTTTTCCTTCAATATATTTGAAATTATAACGGGCAAGGTGTTGTTTGGACAAAGGAACTCGTACCTCAAATGTGAAGAAAAAGGTTTGAGCTTCACAATTGGTGGTTCAATGATTGATGGCATTGTGGGAGGCGTCTCCCGGTTCTCCAAGTCAAGATCAAATTTCTTGGGCTTGTAGTTGTATGACCCCAATCCAACCAAGGCATTCATTATCTCCTCAAATTCTTCAGACTTCTCTCCATCATAGTTCATCAACACCGCTACCAACATTTAACCAACATATTCATTAGCAACGGTAGCCTATACGACTTCATCAATTGTATCAATAACTGACACTACACTCATGTCCATTGGTTGCTTCATCGACTTGCAAATATGGAATGTGATCTCCTCATTATTTATTCGAAATTTTAGATCACCTCTCTAAATATCCCCAAGAGCTCGCCCCGTGGCTAAGAATGGTCGTCCCAAGATTATGGGAACCTCAAAATCTACTTCGCAATCCAAAATCACAAAGTCGGCCAGAAATATGAACATATCCACACGAACAAGGATATCAAAAAGAATACCAACTAGCATTTTCACAGTGTGATCCATCATAATTAACCTCATAGTTGTGGGACGGGGAGTGCCCAAACCCAACTTGTTGAAAATTGCAAGTGGCATCAAGTTGATGCTTACAACAAGATCACACAAAGACTTTGCAAACTTGTAGGCCCTAATAGTGCAAAGAATAGTGAATGCTCTGGGGTCCTCTTTCTTTTGAACTATTGCCTTAGTAACAATGGTTACATTCGTCGTCTCAAAGCTAGATTGTCTCTTCTTTGTCACAAGATCTTTCATAAACTTTGCATAGACTAACATTTGTTTAAGGGCTTCAACTAAAGGAATGTTGATGGAACGTTGCTTCAATTTCTCAATAAACTTCAAAAACTTCCCGCCATCTTTCTTCTTAGCTAGACTTTGAGGAAACAGAGGTGGGGGATTTAGAATAGGTGTCATCACTTCTGGAGTTTCATCTTTTGCAAGCTCTTCTTTAATAACAATGGGTTTTTCAATACTAGCCCCTTTTTCTTAGTAACACTCTACTCATCAACTAAAATAGGCTCACCAATAGGTGTTTCATAAACAACAACCTCTTCTTCATTCACCAATATATCACCCCCCAAGTACCTTTCCACTCCTAGTAGTAATATTTTTACAAGGATGATCACCATATCTTGGATTCACCACCGTGTCACTAGGGAGTGTACCTTTTTGCCTTTCGTTGAGGGTAGCCGAAATATAGCTAAGTTGGGCCTCTAGTTGTTTGATTGAAGTGGAATGTGAAGTCACCACTTGTCCCATAGTACTCATGCCATACGTCATACTCTTTATATCATCATTAACCTCTTTGATGAAGGTGTCGATTGATTCCACTTTTCGTAACACTTTGGAAAGCATGTCCTCGATCTTTGAACTAGCAGGGTCACTTATGGATGGTTGATTCGATATTTGTTGGCTTCCCTTCGGTAGAACATATAGATTGTCACTTCGATGGTTGTTGTAATTATTGTTGTTATAACCACCTTGATTGTTGTTGTAACCCCCTTGGTTGTTGTTCCCCTAATTTGAGCTCCTTGCACCTTGTTCTAACGTTGATTCTCTTGACCTTGCCGCTAAGTTTCTTGATTAGGACCTTGGTAGTTAGGCCTGGAACCCGCCTTTGATTATTCACAAAATTCGCCTCCTCATTAAACACTTGGTAGTATTGTTGATCCGATGAGCCCCCTTCACAAGACCCAACTCATTAACTTTCTTCGAGCCACCTCCCATAACATGTTTCGTGAGAAGATCCATTTGTGTCATCAATTTGACCATTGTTTCATCTCTCTCTTCTTCCCTCCTAAGTGTCTCTCTAGATATCAAATTCTTGGAAGACTTTCCTCCAACCACCTCCGACTCTCTATAGTGCCAAGCTTCATTTGTTTTGGATATCTTGTCAAACAAAGCACTCATCACATCATCATTAGTATACATGACGGCTTTCTCCTCTATATTGTTTGCCACCAACTTGTTTACCTTCTTTTTAAATCGAGTCCTAGTCTCGTGAAGTGACTCATTAGGGAATTATCAGAAGTTGTTGATTTTATCACGGAGTTGTAGCATCCGGGATGGAAGGAAATACTTTTTGAGGAAGGCATCGGTCAACTCAGCCCATGTTGTGATCGAGCCGGTGGGAATATTGTCTAACCAAGCGGTAGCCTCCCCCATGAGAGAAAATGAGAAGAGCCTCAACTTCACGGCCTCACTTGAGATGTTTGGTTGTACATTCGTTGCACATACCCTAAGGAAATTCCGAAGGTGTCGATTTCGATCATCGATTGCAAGACCACTAAATAGACCCTTAGTGTGAGTAGGTGTAGTAGAGTGGTGTTGAGGTGGAAACTTGCATTCCTTTGAAGTGGTGGGGGAATAATAGTGGCGGCTCGTGTCCCCACAAACTCATCATTGGAATTGGAGTCCGAATACATAACACCTACACACCAATAAACAACAAAAGAGTGATATGAGAAATATAGACTGAAGTATGTAAAGGATTATGCGGCAACTGTGCCAAAATTTAATACGCCCAAATTACACCTCTGAAAATGATGTGAAGCGATTTAATGCAAATATAGAACCCAACTAAGGTTGGAGTCGAATCCCACAGGGAATACGACGAGAAAAAATATAATTTAAACGTAAGTCTCAGTACTTAGTCTAGATTTCAAAGATGTTGGGAAAATATTTGTTTGTTTGATTATGATCTAAATTTGATTCAAGGAAGTAATGATGCAATTTTGTAATTCAAGTTGTGGAAGGACTAGGGTTGTGTTCCCTCTAGGTGAATCATTGAAATTGGGGATATGCTTGATGTCAATTGAATATCTATTATACTATATTATGAGCCAATTTAAAGTTTATCACTAGTTTTCCAACCTAGGTGATAAATGTCATCACTAGGCTTTTCTAAGTCCTAGGATGTGCAATTCAATACACCCATATAAATCTCACATTACTCATTCTATTCCTAGATTTGGGTATTAGATAGGGGTTAAATTCCTAATTCTATGCCATTAATACTTTTCCTATCCACTATTCTTTTTCAAATAATAATGGGCTATAGGCATTATCAAAGTTGGTCACCGTTGATATTATGACATAATGAAGCAGTAATAGAGTATAACAATGATAAACAATCTAATCAAGCATTTAAAATCCCTGATATATTTATATCACCTATTATGTCCACAACACTAGCTATATGCTTAGCTACTCATAATAAATGAAATAAAAAAATTAAATAGATATGAAATCATTGTCACTTACAAAGTACTTGAGAATTAAAATGAAATTGGAATCCAAAGTTATTGTTAGTATACTCAAAAGCCTAAAAAAACAAGAGCAATGGAATGTTTGGAGTCTTGGAAATATAAACTAGAATTGAATGCTGAGACACAAAACTCTAGGGACCTATTTATAGTCCCCAAAATTCATGCACAGGAATTGGACGAAAATGCACCCGTATCACAGGTTGTGAACCGCAGACCATGTCGCAGACATGACCTGAGATTCACACGTCTTGCAATTTCATCACAGGCTATGTCAATTCTTTTGTCTTCAATGAAATGGTTTGCGGTTCGCCGGTCACGTTGTAGGCCATGTTTTTTCCTTGTTCAACTTCTCAAGTTCCTACTGTGGTTTGCGGTTCTTCTGCGAATCGCAGTAAATGTGTGCGACATAGGTCATGTCTTATGGTCTTTTGCCCCTTTTCACTAGTATTTCAAGTCCGCACTCATTGTCCTACAAAACAACACATATACATAAGAAACGACATAAAATATATTTTAAGATAAATAAAAGTGTAAGTAAAAGCTATCAAATGTACCGTGATTTCACGGTACATCAACGTTGGAACTTAATTTACTCCCAACTTTTAGATAGTTTAAGTGTCTTTAGGAATAGACTAGATTCATTTTGATCTGATGCTTTAGAAGCATGCCTTTGGAACATTACTTATTTTTGTTCCGAAAGCTTTTATGACGACAGTCCCCAGTTAAGAACTCAATAAATTTGTTAGCTCGTAAGACTAATGATTTAATCAATTGTCCGGAAACAAGAATATGTAAATAAATTATCGAGGCGAATTTCGGACAAAGTATAATTTCATTCAAATATTGCTTCGCTCAAACAACTTGGCAAGACTCATTCGATCTTTTTGCCTTTACATAATTTGTCTTAACAATAAAACAACTCTGACAAGATTCACTCAATCTTTTTGCCTTTACATAATTTGTCTTAACAATAAAACAACTCTGACAATATTCACTCAATCTTTTAACCCTACAGATGTTCGTAATCCTACAAACTTGAAAAACTTTGAATTTCTTCATTCTGGACATCTTTACCGAGGGTATGACAGTCCCCTAGTGTTTGTATTCAAAGCATGAGAATTCAAATACTATTTGTTCTTTACTACCGGCCAATAAGTGTTTGTTTGGCCTTCAACTACTTAGTAACATGCATTGTTGCCTCATTAAAAACCTTACCGGAAAAATCCTTTTCGGGATAAAAATCATGCTAAGGTAAAAAGAGTGCAACACGTATTATCAGACCTAACTCAACTTTGTCCGGTCTTTGAGTGATGACTCCGATTTTGTTCCTGCAAGAGATAGAAATATCAAAATGATCAAATTCAAATGACTAACCAAACACAGACTTAACAATAATATCACTTCAAGTGTGCAATGTTTCAATTATTTGGCAACTTTTGACCATCTTCAGCTTCCAATTGGTACGAGCCTTTACCAATTATTCCTGACACTTTGTAGGGACCTTCCTAGTTTGGGCCCAATTTCCCTTCGTTGGGATTTTTGGTGTTGAGGGTTACTTTTCGTAGAACCAAGTTCCCTACTTGAAAGCGCCTAAGATTAGTCCTCTAGTTGCAGTATCGTCTCATTCTTTGCTTTTGAGCCACCAATCGTAATAATGTCAACTCATGGTGTTCGTCCGTTAAGTCAAGCTTGACGGCCATAGCTTCATTATTTGATTCTTCGGTTGCAAGACTGAACCTTAAGCTCGACTCGCCAACTTCCACCGGAATTAGTACTTCTGCATCGTAAACCAAAGAAAATGGTGTTTCCCCGGTGCTAGATTTCGACATTATTCTGTATTCCCACAAAACCTCCGGTAAAATTTCT
Source organism: Anisodus acutangulus (assembly GCA_029783415.1). Classification (NCBI taxonomy): domain Eukaryota; kingdom Viridiplantae; phylum Streptophyta; class Magnoliopsida; order Solanales; family Solanaceae; genus Anisodus; species Anisodus acutangulus. The sequence goes on from CM056491.1 coordinate 27,686,112, forward strand.
CTCTACTTTCCTTTTGACTCTTTTAATCTTTTCTTCAGATTCTGAATGATTATTTTGTTTGTTAACTCCGCTTGCCCATTTACACTCGGGTGATACGGAGTTGACATTATCTTCGTAATTTTCAACCCTTCAAGAAAATCATTTACTTTCTTCCCAACGAACTGACGGTCGTTGTCGCAAGTAATATCCGTTGGTATGCTGAACCGGAAAACATGTGATCCCAAATGAAATCGATGACTTCTTTCTGTCTAACATTTTTGAAGGCCTTCGCTTCAACCTACTTAGAAAAGTAGTTAGTCATAAACAAAATGAAACATACCTTTCTGGGTGCCCATGGAAAAGCAGTTAGTCATAAACAAAATGAAACATACCTTTCTGGGTCCCACCATATCCATCCCTCATATCATGAATGACCATGGTGACCAAACTGGATGCATTAGTTCTGCCAGTTAGTGAATCATCGGTGCGTGTCTTTGGCATTCATCACATTTTCGGATGAAGTTCTTTGTGTCTTCCTCCATCTGAGACCAATAGTACCCAACCCTAATAAGCTTTCGGACCAATAATTCTGCTCCCAAATGATTACCACAAGTCACTTCGTGAACCTTGAGCATCACATAGTCAATTTTTTATGGTTCTAAGCACCTCGCTAAAGGACCATAAAAAGGACCTTCAGTACAACTGACCATCAATCAGACAAAACCTAGATGCTTTAGTACGAAGTGCCCTTGACTCATTCAAATCCATAGCCAATTTTCCATCCCGAAGGTAATCAATGTATTTATTGCGTCAATCCCAAGTCAAGCTTATTATATTTACTTCGGCATGACCACCATCAATCGCGGAGTTTAGAAGTTGCACAACTGTTTCCGAATTAAACTCCTCCGCTTCCACGGATGACCCCAAATTAGCCAAGGCATCCGCCTCTTTTTTTTTGTTCTCGAGATAGGTGTTTCATGGTCCATTATTTTAACCGATGCAATAATATTTGAGTTTTTTCTAAGTATTTTTGCATCCTTTCTTCGTTTACCTCGAACACACTATTCACTTTATTAACAACCAGAAGCGAGTCATATTTTTCTTCGATGACCTCTACTCCCAAACTCCTTGCCAATTCCAAAACTACAATCATAGCCTCATACTTGTCTTCATTGTTAGTAAATTTTAGAGTTCTTATCGACTGCCTAATAACATCTCATGCAGGTTTCTTAAGCACTACCCCAAATTCAGACCCTTTCACGCTTGAAGCTATGTCTGTGTATAAGGTCTAGACCCCCGACGTTGCTCCTGAGGTTAAAAAGCTCTCTTTCCACCTCAGAAATTATTCCGGGTGTAAAATCAGCTACGAAGTCTACTAAAACCTGAGACTTTATAACTGTTCTTGGTTTATACTCTATGTCATACCCATTAATTTCTACCACCCATTTGGCTAGCTTGTCGGATAGTTCCGGCTTGTGCATTACATTCTTTAGCGGATAAGTTATTACTACACAAATAAGGTGACATTGAAAATAGGGCTTCAATTTTCTAGCTGTCATTATTAATGCTAATGCCAATTTTTCTAAATGAGGATATCTAGTTTTGGCACTAGCTAGCGTTCTACTCACATAGTAAATAGGAAATTTCGTACCTTTCTCTTCTCGAATTAAAACTGCACTTACGGCTACCTTAGACGCTGCCAGATATAGGAACAGCTGCTCTTCTGCCATCGGTTTATGCAGTAATGACGGACTAGACAAGTACGTATACCGCATTCACATCTTGAGATAAACCGACTCACAATGGCTATCCTCCCGGTGAGTCTTTGTACCGCCTTCACATCTTCAAGTACCTCCAAAATCTCCTCAATAGATTTAATCTTATCTTGATTGATTTCTATTTCTCAGTTTGAAACCAAGAAACCTAAGAACTTGTCCAAGCCAACTCCAAAAGTACACTTTTCTAGATTTAGCTTCATGTTGTACTTTCGGAGTATGTCAATTTTTTTCTGCAAATGCTTTAAATGGTCCTCTACTTCTAGGGACTTAACTAATATATCATCAATATAAACCTCCATTATGTTACCTATTTGGTCCTCGAACATATGATTAACTAGGTGTTGATATGTTGCTCCGACATTTTTTAAACCAAATGGCATTACATTATAACAATAGGTCTCGTATCTACTTATAAAAGAGATTTTCTCTTGATCCTTCGGGTTCATCCTAATTTGATTGTACGTAGAGTAAGCATCAAGAAAACTCAACATCTCATGCCCAGCCGTAGCATTAATCATTCGATCGATGTGCGGCAAAGGAAAATAATCTTTTGGGCATGCCTTATTCAAATCTTTAAAATTTATGCACATTCTCAATTTATTTCCTTTTTAGGTACGATCACTATATTTGCTAATCAATCAGGATACTCTACCTCTCGGATGGAACATATATTTTAAAATGTTATTACTTCCTCCTTGATGAACTTATATTTGAAGTCGGCCATAGGCCTCCTCTTTTGCTTTACCGGGAGAAAGGTCAAGTCCAAACTCAATTTGTGAGTCGTTACCTCCGGTGGAATACCTATCATGTCTAAGTGGGACCAGGCAAAGCAATCTGCGTTAGCTTTAAGGAATTCAATTAATTTAAGCCTGAGCTCCAAGGATAACCCGGTGCCTAGATATACATTTCTATCCGTTAAGTGCACGAACAAAATGACTTGATCTAGTTCCTCTATAGTTGACTTCATGGCATCTGAATCATCTGGCAACACAAATGACCTCAGGATGCAAAAGTGGTCTTCTTCTTCCTCATAATTTGTCTTCTCTTCCTCTTCATTTTTTGGACTCAGCGAGCCCGAATCCTGTGATTGTTATTTAACTTATTTGCCTTTACTCACGACCTTCATTTCTTTCGGTGTTTGTATCGACTATTCTACCGAGAACATCTCTCTTGTTGCCGGTTGCTCTCCTCAAATTATCTTGATTCCCTCCGATGTTAGAAATTTCAGCCTCATATGCAATGTCGAAGGTACGACCTTCATGTCATGTACCCAAGGTCTGTCGAATAGTGCGTTGTATCTCATTTTGCCGTCTATTACATAAAACTTCATTTGATGAATTATCCTAGCTCCATTGACTGGAAGAATGATCTCCCCTTTTGTGGTCTTACTTTCCATGTTAAATCCATTTAGAACTCGGGCTGCTAGTACAATTTGATCCAACAAACCCAATTGCTCTACCACCTTCCACCGGATGATGTTGGCCGAGCTATCTGAATCAATTAAAATCCGCTTAATCTAAAATTTATAAATAAAAATAGAAATTACCAATACATCATTGTGAGGTTGAATGATGCCCTACGCGTCTTCGTCGTTGAAAGATATTGTTTCCTCCGTACATACATAATCTCTGGACCTCTTCTCTCGAGTTATTGAAACTTTCGTCTTATTTGTGGTCATAACGAATCCCTTCAGAACATCCATTCCCCCGATAATCATATTTATGATATGTTGGGTTCGATCGGATCCGCTTGTTTGTTTGCTTCTTTATTTCTGTAGTTTTTCTTTCCTCGATCACTCGGGAATTCACTTATATGGACATTTTTCAATAATCGGACCACTTCATCCCTCAACTGATGACAATCCTCCTTTCGGTGACCATGAGTATTGTGGTAATCACAAATCAAATTCGGATCTCTCTAAGTCGGATCTATCCGGAGTGATCTCGTCCATTTTGTCTCCTTAATATGTCGAATAGCCGAAACAAGTCCGACAACATCGATGTTAAAGTTATATTCAAATAGCCTCAGGCTTTCCATACCGTATGATTTTTGAATTGCAACCCCCTACTGGTATACCCTCGATCATTATGCCTATCACCTATGTCTGATGGGAAGTTGCGATTATTGTGACCCCTATCTGATCTGAAGTTCGACCTTTTTGGTTTCTCGTAGGGTTGATACCTATCATTTGAAGATTTCAACTCTGACTTAGCTATCCTCTTTGATTTATCAAAGTTCTTGTTTCGTCCTGCTTATCCTAGAGGAAGCTCAAGTTGATCATCCTCCACCTTGATTTTAGACTCATACCTATTATGTATGTCTGCCCATGTTACTGCTGGAAACTCTAACAAGTTCTCTTTTAATTTAAACAAGGCACTGGAGCTCCTACAATTCAGCCCCTTGGTAAAAGCTTTAGTTTCTCATTCATCAGGTACCCGGGGAAGAAGCATATGTTCCTTTTGAAACATTGTCACGAACTCCCGCAGCAACTCTGTATCCTTTTGCGCAATTTTAAATATACCCGTTTTCCTTGCTTGAACCTTCTGTGCTGTGGCATATGCCTTTATATAAGCATCTACAAGCATTTCAAATGAGTTAATAGAATGTTCAGGCAACATAGAATACCACGTCGTTGCTCCCTTGGATATTGTTTCACCAAATTTCTTTAGCAACACCGATTCGATCTCATCCGGATGGATGACATTGCCATTCACCGCATAAGTGTATGATGTTACATGCTCCTATGGATCCATTGTCCCATCATATTTTGTGAGATCGGGCATTTTAAACCTCTTCGGTATCAACTTTGGTGCACTCTATGGGAACGGCAACTGCATATATCTCTTTGAGTCCGGTTCCTTCAGGATCGGTCTCGTTCTAGGAATCTGATCTACCCGTGAATTGTAGGTTTTAACCTTTTTTTCATTGTGTCAATTCATTTAGTTAAGGCTTAGAGCATTTTCAAAACATCTGAAGACTTATTAGTCCCCGATCCATTGCCATTTTCATCAACCTGATCCTCCTCTTGATCCGAATCATCGTTGTGGATGGGATGAGCTCCATCCGCCGCACTTGCTCTGCTACTTTCTTTTGCAACTGGTTATAGCCTCATGTTGCTCCTTCAGCATGTTAAAGATTCGAGCCAAATTTATTTCACCATCATCATCATCGTCCGGTGTTTTCAGATGTGATCTTCTAGACCATTGGGGTGAGATCAGGGGGTTGTTATCATTCACTGGATCAGCGGGTGAAACGCCATTCATTGGACCAACGGGCGGAACGCCATTGTTGTTATTGAGGTTATTAGCACCATTATCACCGTTGTTGTTGTCATCATGATTGCTAACCTCAACTTGAATGTCACTAGCCATTTTGTAGCACTTAGTTTCAACCTGAAATCACAAAATCTCGAAAGAAACAAGTGAAATTTGAGTTTGAACAAATCACCACTATTATCCTTTGCCCCACGGTGAGTCCAAACTGTTTACCCTAAAAAATGTACAGTTGAATTTATAAGTGATTTTAAGGACACATGGGTCGATTTGTAGATAAGTGAAATAAGCAACTAACAATAAGCAAGCAAATGAAAATAATAAACAAGAAGATTAGCCTAAAATGTCGTGATCTTGATTGAAACTATTCAGTAAATTTGGTCCGATCCTTAGCTAATTTGCTTCGGGTCCGAGCCAACAATGAGAACTAAGAGTTGTAATTGTTGTAAGTAAATTGTGCAAGTATGAATAATGAGAATGAGGATGCTCTTCCAACACGAAGGTTGGGATCCTTTTATAGCTATCAATACAAGGCATTTATGCTCAAGAATCATTCCCTAATTGAATGCAATTAAATTAGAATAACGGTCACTTAATGAATAAAGAGTAACGGTTGGCGCCATATCCGGAACGGGTACGCGTTGAGCTTCCTCGGTCCCCCATCCGGTGTCACTTGGATCGATCGCTATCCGGTCTTGCCTTGATACCCGGACTCACCTCCGATGCAACCCGCACCCGATGCAAAGTGTTGTTGCTTCCTTCGATTTCCACATTCAAACCATGCCACGTGTCGTGATGGTTTTTACGGTATACAGTATAATTACTACCCTCGTAATTACATCAATTTCAATTACCTGTAGCTTTCCGAATAGACCCTTACTAATCAAATTGTCCCATCTTAATACTTCACCCGAGATTAGTTCTTTAGGTAATCGTACTTTTGATATTAATCAATAGGCCCCATTAGAATTTAATTTCCCTCTTAGGTTGTGTTGGGCAATAACACACGTCACAAGAAAACTCATACATTCGAGAAACGAACTTAGAAATGTTGATATTAAAATCTTTGTACAAAAGGAAGCAATTTTCGGTTGGTTCAACTTTTTTTGGTGTAAAAATTAGGCGTTAGATTTTTTTTAGGGGAAAAGGAAAATGAGACAGAGGGTAAAGATTATTTATTACGGATTTTTTTCCCTTTCTCTAATTTAAACTCTAACTTTAGTTGTTTTATGGTTATTTTGAATCGTTAATTTACTACGAATTATATTTGCTTTTATGTCGGTTTTTTGGTTGACAAAAAATAAGACTATTAGTTGAGGTATAGTTGTAGTATAAATTAGCCATTATAAATACTAACAAACAAGAATGTGCAATATATTTACTGTCTGAAAAAGCAGATGGGATTTTAAGGCATATTTGTGGGCTGTTGGGGCTACGCCCGTACGAATTCCCCACCATGAAAAAGAATGAAATGTACCTATATTGCGTTGTCTTGAGTTACTCAGCTCAAAGATATTTTTAATTGATAAATATACCCGTGATATAAACGGTATATACATTGCCCTGTGTATACCGTGTATATCACGGAAACACAAGCCAAATAAGGAGATACGGAGACTGTGTATATCACGGTAGTTTTGGTAATATATTGTTGTATTTAATTAGCATTGTACATTTACCATATTTGTAGAATTCTTGTACAAATAGAATAGGGTTTTGGGAGTAGAATAGGAATAGGATTTTCCATATTATGAAAATTGTAAATTATATATATACTCATTCATTAATGAAAATAATCAAGGGATTATTTCTTTCATGGTGTCAAAAGTCTAGGTGATTCTACCGATTTTTCCTCTCTTTCTATGCCTCGATTTATGTGTCCCTTCTCGGAATCCGTGCCCCTTACCTCCTCTCTTCCCAAATTTTCTTCCAAATCCCTCATTCACCTATTGTTCTTTCGTTATGTCTACGTCAAAGAACATGTTTCATCCTACCCTAACTGTTTCCAACAACAAGAACCACACCCCTATTGTTCTTGAGATGAAAACGTCCAATATGCGACGTGTGCAGAATTGTTCAAAATTCACGCAATCTCACATCAAGTCCTCCATCACATAATTCCTCCCGTTGTCCCTACACCCGCGGATAGAGATGGCAGTGAATCATGGATCCGGTCCGGATTCGGTGGATCCAGATCCGTTTTATAGGATGTGGATCTTAAAAATTTAGACCCGACGGATCCGGATCGGACCCGGATCCATTTCTGACGGATAGGATCTGGATCTTGTATTTGAGATCTGTATCCGGTCCAGATCCGACTCGTGAATCCATTTTTTATTAAATATATTCATAACCTAGAATGTAATTTTATATGTATTTTCTTAAAATTGCTAAGCACATCCTTGCAAGTTTAATTCTCAAAACAAGTTTAATTTATCCCCGCGTTAACTCAAAAACTAAAAAATAAAGAGGTAACTTCGATAATAAAATCAATGTTATATTAGTGAATGACTAACATCTCCATAGACAAGTAGTTAAAATTATATTCACTTCATTTGTGAAGATTTCAAGCACATGCAAGTTCTGCATTGTAGAAATACTAGTCAGCATTTTCCACAACTATTGTCATTGTCCAACATTTTCAATTAATAGCTCACAATCAAAACGAGACAACGAACAAAATATCTCATATGAACATTTCAGAATTGAAACACAGTAAACTGTTAGCTAAGTAAAAATCGTTTGTCAGTTCAAAAAAAAATTCTTAGCCAGGCAAAATTTTTTACATATGGATCCAGATCTGATCTGTGGACCCGGTGGATCCGATGGATCCGGATTTGGATCTGATTTTTATGGACCCGATAGATCTGGATCCAGGTATGAAAAACGGATCTGGATCTAGTAGGATCCGGTGCAGATCCGATCTGTTGCCATCCCTACTCGCGGAGGACCATCAGTTATGGATCACTCTTGATGCTACCGTCATTCAGTGGATTTACTCCACGACTTCTACTGACCTTTTACAGACTATCATTGAACCAGACACTACGGCTATAGATACCTGGAATAGATTTCATGACATATTCCAGGATAACCATCATTTCCGAGTTGTCACCCTTGAACAAAAATTTTCACAAGTCATCATGGAAGATTTTCCTAATGTTTCAGCTTGTTGTAAACGGCTCAAGGAATTGGTGGACCAACTCCGTAACGTTGGAGCGCTTGTTACCAATAATCGTCTTGTTCTTCAAATGGTTGCAGGCCTATCTGAGGCCTATAATAGCGTTGGGACTCTCCTCCATCAAAGTAATCTGCTTCCACCTTTTTATCAAGCTCGTTCGATGCTCACGTTAGAAGAAGCCGGCTTGGCAAAAAAGGCGGCTACCGGCGCCAATTCTGTGGCAATGATGACTTCATCCAATAACTCTCACGGGTTTGTTGACAATTCGGGCCAAAACTGCAATAATGGTGGCGGCAAGAAGGGTCAAACCCGTAAAAATAATGGCAAAAATTGTTGAGGCAACAACAGAGGCGGACGGAACGGTAACAACACCAGTGGGAACAGTAGTAACACCGGGGGTGGGCCTCGGGGTCCTGGGCCCCAGTCCGCCTGCTCACAGCCTTGGGCCCCTTGGAAATGGGCCTGGACTAGTGGCCCAGTCCCGCCTACTACCCTCAAATTATTTTCAGCAACCTTGGGCCCCGGTCCAGCCCCATCACAGGCCCAATTTCTCGGGTTCTTACCAGCAGCGATCTGCGTCGGGTCAGCAGGGGGGTCTGCTTGGGCCTCGGCCCCAGCAGGCCTTCATTATTGCGGGACAGAATCTGATCCCGCCACCCACCGATATTGAAGGCGCCATGCATACCCTTGTATTAAATCCTCCAGGCGTGAATTGGTACATGGACACCGGCCCACTTCTCACATGACGTCCGACCAAGGTACTCTCTCGTCTTATTTAAATTTGGGCAAAATCCGTGGCATTATTGTTGGTAATGGCAACTCAATTCCAATTCTTAATTCCGGTCATACAACTTTGTCTCCCCCCACCCCCATCCACCTCTTGTTTTGAAAAATACCATTCATGTCCCTAACTTAATTAAAAAACTAGTGTTTATCCGTAAATTCACCACTGTAATTAGGTTTCTGTTAATTTTGATCCATTTGGGTTTTGTGAAGGATTTCAAAATGAGGATTCCTCTCATGAGATGCAATAGTAGGGGATATTTTTATCCAATCACGCCCGCCACCAGTTTCTCGAGTCAAGTCATGCCATCGACATTTGCAGCTCTAGCTCCTTCCTTGTGGCTTGCACGTTTGGGTCACCCTGGGTCGTCCATTGTTTCTTCCTTGCATAAAAATAATTTTATTTCTTGTAAGGGTACGCGTAGTACTCCAACTTGTCATTCCTGTCCTTTAGGAAAATATGTTAGAATACCATTTGTAGCCTATACTTCTCGTACCTTGATGTCTCTTGATATTATTCATAGTGATTTATGAACTTCTCCCGTTCTCAGTTCTGTGGGCCATCGGTATTATGTTCTACTTTTGGATGATTATTCTAATTTTTATGGACCTTTCCGTTAGCGAAAAAATCTCAAGTGTTTTCCATATTCTTAAAATTTAGAGCGTTCATCCATACCCAATTCGAACGGAAAATCAAAAATATTCAATGTGATAATGGCAAAGAATATGATGATGGGTTGTTTCGGGAATTATGTGATGCTAATGGTATAGTTTTTTGTTTCTCTTGTCCTCATACGTCCTCACAAAATGGAAAAGTCAAACGAAAATTTCGTATCATTAATAATATTGTTCGAAGTTTATTGGTCCATACTTCCGTACCCCCTTCATTTTGGCATCATGCTCTACAAATTGCTACTTATATCCTTAACATACTTCCTACCAAATATACATCTCCTCTTAAAATCCTCTATAATAAGAATCATTTGTATTCTCATCTTAGGGTCTTTGGGTGTTTATGCTATCCATTATTTTCGTCAACAATAATTAACAAATTTCAAGCCCGTTCTACCGCTTGTATGTTTTAGGGTTATCCATCTAATCATCGTGGCTATAAATATTTTGATTTATCATCTAATAAAATCATAATCAGTTGCCATGTTATTTTTTATGAAACCCAATTTTCGTTTGCTAAAGTGAGTAGTCCGGTGGCTAGTTCGTATAATTTTTTAGATGACAACGTCTCACCGTACATTAGGCACCACTTCATGGGCCGATCCAGTGATCCCGAAACACCAGCAGACCCACTACCTGTTGGCCCACCACCACCCACTGCTTCTGCCCCAGTTTCTACTAGTGGGCCGATTGCCCAGCCCACTACCGAGACAGACACGCCCCATTTACGCTACTGATCCGGCCTCCGGTTTCGATTTTGGGCGGCGAGTGGGCTCTTGGCGATCCATCACCCGTCCAACTTTTTCCCCAAAATTCACCAAATTCTCCCTCGACACACAGGCATGTTACTCGTAGTCAACGGGGGTATTTTTAAACCAAAAAGATATTTTAATCTTAATTCTAATGTTCTTAAATCCCCACTACCCCGTAACCCAGTGTCTACATTAAATGACCCGAATTGGAAATTGGCTATGAACGGCGAATATGATGCTCTTATTGAAAATAAGACGTGGGAGTTGGTCCCCCGTCCTTCTGGTGTTAATATTATTCGGTCTATGTGGATTTTTACTCATAAAAATAATTCTGATGGTTCTTTTGCGAGACATAAGGCTCGTCTTATAGGTGATGGTAAAACTCAACAGGTTGGTGTGGATTGTGGTGAGACATTTAGTCTGGTGGTCAAACCGGCTACCATTCGCATTGTTCTCAGTCTGGCTCTTTCCAATGCATGGCCCATTCATCAGCTAGATGTGAAGAATGTTTTCTTACATGATGATCTTAAGGAGATACTCTACATGCATCAGCCCTTGGGTTTTCGAGACCTCAAATATCCTAATCATGTTTGTTTATTGAAAAAGTCCTTGTATGGGCTCAAGCAGGCCCCACGGACTTGGTATAAGTGATTTGCAGACTATGTGTCTACTATTGGATTTTCTCACAACAAGTCTAATAATTCTCTGTTCATATATCGTCGTGGTACTTTCCTGGCTTATATTCTCTTATATGTGGATGACATTATCTTCACCGCTTCTTCTGATGATTTACGCAAGTTTATCATGACACTACTCAGTTCTGAGTTTGCTATGAAAGACTTGGGGCCCTTGAGTTATTTCTTGGGGATTGCTGTCACTCATCATGCAGGTAGGTTATTCTTATCACAACAGAAGTATGCCGCTGAGATAATTGAGCAGGCTGGTATGTCCTCGTGTAAGTATACTTCCACTCCAGTTGATACGAAATCCAAGTTGGGTGTTGCGGCTGGCTCGCCTTATGAGGATCATACCCACTATCGCAGTCTTGCAGGGGCTCTTCAGTATCTTACTTTCACGAGACCGGATATTACGTATGTCGTACAGCAGGTGTGTTTGTTTATGCATGATCCTAGGGTTGAGCACATGAATGCGCTCAAACGCATTATACGATACATCCAGGGAACACTTGACTATGGCTTTCATCTATATCCGTTGTCGACCTCTACGCTTGTCTCGTATACAAATGTTGATTGGGGTGGTTATCCAGATACCAGACACTCCACGTCTGGTTATTGTATATTTTTTGGTAATAACTTGGTCTCATAGTCTGCAAAGCGATAGTCTACATTATCACGCTCTAGTGTAGAGGCCGAGTATCGAGGGGTAGACAATGTGGTATCTGAATCATGTTGGTTACGTAATCTTCTCTTAGAACTTCATTGTCCCATTCAGAAAGCTACCTTGGTTTATTGTGATAATATTAGTGCAATCTATCTTTCTGGTAATTCGGTTCAACATCAGCACACTAAACACATCGAGATAGATATCCACTTTGTTCACGAAAAGGTAGCTCGTGGATAAGTACGTGTCTGCCATGTCCCTTCCATGTATCAAATTACAAACATCTTTACTAAGGGTCTTCCCTCGGTTCTATTTAAAGATTTTAGGGACAGTCTCAGCGTACGAAGACCGCCCTCTATGACTGCGGGGGCGTGATAAATATACTCGTGATATACATGGTATATACACTGCCCTGTGTATACCGTGTATATCACGGAAACACAATTCAAATAAGGAGATACGGAGACCATGTATATCACGGTAGTTTGGTAATATATTGTTGTATTTAATTAGCATTGTACACTTACCATATTTGTAAAATTCTTGTACAAATAGAATAGGGTTTTGGGATAGAATAGGAATAGGATTTTCCATATTATGGAAATTGTAAATTGTATATATACTCATTCATTAATGAAAATAATCAAGGGATTATTTCTTTCATTAATATTATATTGTTAGTTTTGGACTAAATCCGTATAATTTCTCAAAAGTCATCATATCATTAAAAATTAGAAAAATTGGCATAAATAGTCGTGCATTAAAATAATAGTCAACAAATATATAATTTTTATATATTAACGTATAATATACATAAAATATATATTTTAGTACATAATAGTGTTTATTTTTATATATGTAATTCCTTACTTAACAAATGTTTAACTTGACCATAAAATTATGGAGAGTTTTACATTTGGCCGCTCGACTATAAATATTTATATCCACTAGTCAATATTGTTAAGAGTCCCACATCGAAAATGGAATGGAACATAGACTCCTTATATGGACTTGGACAATGCTTTTGGGGTTGAGTTAGGCTCAAGATCCATTCTTTACAAATATACATAATATATACATATATTATATAATCTTCCGGATATTTTTTGTGCAGTTGGCTATTTTTGTTAATTTCCTTTATCCTCCCTACACCTCATATATAGCTTCATTTTCTTTTCAACTGCCGACATGAGACTTTGTTTATACGTTTAGCCAGCGTTGTTCTCCTATATATCACGTATGCATGCATGCACCACTTGAACAGTTAAACGTATAAGAACAACAACACTCTGGCCTAGCTCATAATTCACCGCCAAAAAGCCACCAACTTTGCAACATACTTCTCCTATAAAACCAACTTCTTCTCCATCATACATCCATCAATAAGCATTAAAGCAATTAAATTCCCCTCCCACACACAACCTTCACTGTTTTATTCATCTAAAAATTCCTTAACAATGTCCAACATTGTTTCCTTCCTTTTCATCCCCGGCATTTTCCTCTCTTTCTCATGTTGTGCACTAGCAGGACGTGACATGCCAAACACAAACCCCAAAATCAGCGACAAGAAATTACAACCCGACTCGTTCATACCTTACGATGGCACGGTCCTAATTCCCGGGTTTGGTCGGGTCGTTGTACCTCCTAAAGGCTCTCATGTTAATCCCTTTGCGTACAATCCTATCACCGGTACCAATACTGGTAGCGGTCTAATTATTCCAAATCCTGGCTTCGGCTCTGGCCCTGGCAATATTCCTGGTGGTGACGATACACTTGTTCCTAACCCCGGAGTCGAGGTCCCTACTGGTGGAACCATCACTGCACCATCATCTCGTCATTGAATTTCTTTTGTTTTGATTCCTAGCATGCTCATTTATCGTTCATGAAATAATGCATGTAGTTGTTGAGTAAATTATTGCCTTAATTATTGTAATGCGTTTCACGTGTTGGTGCAGATTTGAAGCTTGTGCGGCTTTCTAGTTTTTCTCCAATAAAAGTTCATTGTTTTCGATGTTTCTCTGTGCAAATTAATTAGTGATCATACGCGATCAGTTTTATTTTACTTGACTCTTATACAAATAAATTTTTTATTTACTTATTCATTTTAACAAATCAAGAAAATTTTATTATTTTCTTCCAAAACTACCTTGTCAAATTTAAATTTTCAAAGAATATACTCTAATAAATAAGGTTAATTTAATAAAATAAATATTATCTTAAAGCGTATGCTAAGTCAATATAAGTCAAGTAAAATGTACGGAGGGATAGTAAGTTATTACTTGAATTATTATTATTGCATTTGGAAAACAACAACTCTATGCGTCAGATCCAAACAAGTTAGAATTGGTTATATGATTCCTCGCTGACAATCTCAATTTAAGCTCATTTCATGTCATTATTGGCATGAAAGTTAAATACTTTATGATCATCTCAATGATGAAATCAGAGCTCAAACACTTCAATTGAAAGGCCCAATTCTCATGAGATCGGCAAAAGTTGTAAGAACCATATGAGGGCATAAACATATTGTTCTAGCTAAGTCATCTTAACCTGAAAACATGACAAGTTTACACACCGTAAGTAGCTAGTCCACAAAACTTAAACGAACCAAATTCCAAACCTAACTACTTGCCGAAAGGGTATCACATACTCCTTTGTATAATTAATTTTTTTACCATCAAGTGATCCAAAAATATCTACCGGTAGATTTCCTTAAAATATGAGATCTGTAATCTTAAAAATAAAACAAGATAGTGTAGAAAAAATTTTCACTGAGGATGTACTTAAAACTTATCATATACATAGAAAGTGTCAAATGAGATAGAAAACGCAGTCATTCCACTCATTAGACAACATTATTAATTTCTCTATGGAATAATGAGAAATCCACTATTCAAATTTCCAGTTGAAACTAAAAATACGAGTAAAAATTAGAAGAAACCCAGCCACACAAGGCTTAGGAGCAAAAGGAAAAACATAACAAGGAGAACTGTATGGTTATATGTCAGTACGTTATTTTTTCCCTAGTCGATCTATAGTTGTGTGTTTAAAATAGACTAATTGTTGGTAAAAATGGTGTTAGAAAGGTTAAACAAGAAGAAAGGCTGAGTCGAGAGATGGCTCTCTGTCTTTAGGACAAAATTGCCTTGTATAGATGCTTTTACGGTAATGGACAATAGTCTTCCAAGATAAAACAGCAACAATCAACAATACAAAGCAAATAATGTTGATTTTAGCGAAGAAAATAAATATGGAAGACCGCTGAAGAGAGGAGAGAATTTCTGCCAGAAATCCGTGTTTCTATTTATGTTCGAACAGAATTGTGTGTTACTATATTCTGTGTTCTCTGTATTTGGAACAGAACATAAGAGTAAGAGTTTTTCGTTTTGTGTTGTATGTTTTTCATTTTCTGTGTTGTATGTTTTCTAATTTGAACAGAAATGTTCAATTTATAAGAGCAGAAAGGGAAGCAATGTTCTATTATGTTGAATAGTCATGTCTGTTGGTTGGTGTCCTTTGGAGAAGAAAGAATCGTTGTAACGTTCGGAAAAACTTCAGGGACCAAAATGTAAATAGTTAATATTTCAGGGATCAAAAAGAAAGGTCCAGAAGAAAGCAACAGCCCAACATCCCGAGCCCGGACCGGCGGGCGACGGCGGCGCGCGTGTGGGGATTAGCCTCGAACCCAAGCTCACCTAAGTCATCTCCCTTCTAAACACATGGATTACCCCTTGGGGTCCCAAACCCTTACTCAAACTCAGAGTTTATATATTACACAATCCTTCCATTTCTACCAATGAGGGAGATTTGTCATTTTTGGCCAAAACACTCCATCTTTTCATATCTCAAACACCTTACTTTGTGTACCAATATCTCTTTCATTTCTTAATGAAATTTGACGATACTTGGCACTAACAACATCTACTCACTTAGTAGATTATGCATGTGTGAAGAAACGATGTTTCCGACATGCGGGACCCATATGTTTAAGTCATTAAAGACGGGATAAACTCAATCCCACATCACTAAATTTCCAACAATCCCCTCTTGAAAGAGAATTGGTGCACACGAGGTGCCAAAGTCTAGCAATCTTTTAGCGAAAAGATATTGCATCAGGAAAGGTAGCTTTCGGCTTTGAACCTTTCTTAGTCGATTACCATCGTATTTACTTACTGCGTGGTGAATGTGATGTCTTGAACCGTCAGTGTTTAGTGTAAACCAAGACAATGGTATCAATACAATAACTCTCTTTATTCATTTCTTCTTATCGTTTTGTCCGTTTTAGCCATGGATAACGCTTGGATTCTTAAGTGCGTACATTTGAAGTTGCTTGTCTTCGTACTTAAATAGGTGATCTCTTATAAGGTATATTGCTCTACTCCACTCGCAAGTGTTAGGAATCATTAAAAGTTTCAGAAACTTATCCTTTACCCATTATGCAGGTAGCACTCAATGTCTATCGCGGGAACGGCTTTGGAGTTATATTTCTTTAAAGAATGATAATTTGAAGTGCTCTTACTTCAAGTGAAGCGCTAAACTGAACCTCTATAGTTTGTTTTCCCATTGAACCAAATTCCTGGGATCTCTAGTAAGTAAGTTTGGGTTACCACCATAAAGATTCTTATTGTTTGGGTTTTAAGCCCACTCCCCTAGACAAGCAGAATGTTTGATCTTTGGGTAGGCCTTTAGTTAATGGATCCGCTAAGTTATCCTTTGGTTTGACGTAATCAATGGAAATGACACATGTAGTGATCAACTGCCTAACGGTCTTATGCCTCCGACGAATATGTCTAGACTTGTCGTTGTACATATTACTCTGTGCCCTTTCTAAAGTCGATTGGCTGTCACAGTGAATCATCATCGAAGGTACGGGTTTATCCCAACAAGGGATATCCTCTAAGAAGTCGTGAAGCCACTCTGCCTCTTCTCCTGTTTTGTCCAAAGCGATAAACTCTTATTCCATCGTGGATCGGGCGATGCATGTTTGCTTAGAGGATTTCTAAGACACAGCCCCACCACCAATTGTAAAACATACCCACCAGTGGATTTGGTGTTCTTTATGTCCGATATCCAATTTGCATCACTGTATCATTTCAATACGGTTGGATATCTTGAATAATATAATCTGTAAGTCAATGAATATTTCAGATATCATAGTATCTGATTTAACGCCTTCCAGTGATCATTTCCAGGATTACGAGTAAACCTAGTCAACTTATTGACTGGATAAGCGATATCGGATCGGGTGCAGTTTGTAATATACATTAAGCTACCAATGACCTGCACATATCGCTCTTGGGATACGGGTGCACCACAATTCTTATCAATTCTATGATTCATATCCATTGGTGACTTCATAGGGGGACTGTCAAATACATCAAATTTCCTCAAAACTTCTTCAATGTAATGAGATTGAGACAAGACCAGCCCGTCAATTATCTTAGAAATCTTAATTCCTAATATTACATCTGCAATACCCATATCTTTCATATCGAAGCATTGCTTCAATATATTCTTGGTTTCCAAGATCAAGTTTAGACTACTTCCGGTGATGAGCATGTCATCTACGTAAAGGCATATAAATGAGTCAGAGCTCCCTCCTATATTGTTACATTTATCACATTCATTTATTGAGAAAGCTTTTGATAAAAAAGTATTGTCAAACTTTTCATGCCATTGTTTCGGGGCTTGTTTGAGTCCGTACAAAGATTTAACAAGTCGACATGCTTTCTTTTCTTGTCCTGGAATCACATACCCCTCGGGTTGTTCCATGTATATTTCCTCTTCCAATTCTCCGTTTATGAAGGCTGTCTTAACATCCATTTGATGTATCTCAAGGTCACGCAAAGCTGCAATGGCTATGAATACCCTTATGGACGTTAATCTAGACACAAGGAAGTATGTGTCGAAGTAGTCGAGGCCTTCCTTTTGTATGTAGCCTTTGACTACTAATCTGGTCTTATACTTGTCAATAGTTCCATCTACTTTGTACTTTATTTTGAGTATCCACTTACAACCCAAAGGTTTTCTTCTCGGAGGAAGATCAATCATTTCCCAAGTATGATTTTTCATGATGGAATTTATTTCGCTTTCTATAGCTTCTTTCCAAAGTAGGGCTTCTGGAGTTGACAATGTTTCCTTAATTTTCCTCGATTCATTTTCAATCATATAGGTTAGAAAGTCTGGACCAAAGGTTTTGTCCTTTTTGGCCCTTTTGCTCCGTCTCGGTTCAACCTCTGGAACCCCAGAGTTCTGTAGGTCTAGAACATTAAGTTTCAGATAGTCAATAACTTTTGAGTCCTGTAGATCTGGAACATCTAGTTCCGGCTAATCAGAAACTCCCGGATCTTGCTGATTTTGATCATTTTGTTCATAACTTCGTTTGCGCGAAATTATTTCTTTTTCCTTTCTAAGAAAGATATGTTCAAAGAATTCAGCATCTTTGATTCCATGATCGTACCCTCGTGGATACCAGGTATCTCCGACTTATATGCTAAGAAGCAATAAGCACTACTGTTATTTGCATATCCGATGAATATGCAATCTACAGTCTTATGTCCAATTTTGACCTGTTTTGGTTTAGGTACTTCGACCTTTGCCAAACAGCCCCACACTTTCAAATATTTGTAAGTGAGTTTCTTTCCTTTCCATGATTCATATGGAGTTTTATCCTTACGCTTATGTGGAACTCTATTGAGAATTATATTAGCGGTAAGAATCGCTTCGCCCCACATGTTTTGGGCTAATCCGGAATTGATAAGTAAATCATTCATCATTTCCTTTAACATACGGTTTTTGCGCTCGGCAATACCGTTAGACTGAGGTGAGTAAGGAGCGGTTGTTTGATGAATAATGCCGAATCGAGTACAGTATTCTTCAAATGGTGTTACGTATTCTCTCCCTCTATCACTACGAATTGACTTAATCCGTAGCTTTAATTGATTTTCAACTTCTGCTTTGTAACGTTTAAATGCAATGCTTCATCTTTACTTTTCAGCAAGTAAACAACAATACCTTGTACTATCATCAATGAAAGTCACAAAGTACTTGTTCCCCTTCTTGTTTGCACAAACTTTAAATCACATATGTCGGTGTGAATAAGTTCTAGAGGAGCGGTGTTTCTTTCGATTGAATGGAAAGACGATTTGGTTAATTTTGCTTCTACGCATACCTTACATTTATGTTGAGGGTTTATGTCGAAGGAAGGCAACAACTCCAATTTCACTAACTTTTGAATGGATTTGTAGTTAACGTGTCCTAATCTATGATGCCATAAATTAGAGGACTCAAGCAAGTAGGTAGAAGGCTTTATTTCATTTGATGAACGAATTACAGACATAACATTCATTTTGAAGAGGTCGTCACATGCGAAGCCCCTATCTACAAAATTACCATTCTTAGTTATTACAAACGTGTTGGACTCAAAAACTAGTCTAAAATCAGTCTTGACCAACAGTGGCCCTGAAACCAAGTTCTTGCGGATGTGAGGGACGTGCATCACTTACTTTAGAGTGATCTCTTTGCCTGAAGTCATTTTGAGGACAACCTTTCCAACCCCTTACACTTTAGAGGTGGCGTCGTTGCCCATGAACAGCTTCTTGCCCGTGACTGGGGCGTAAGAGGAGAATGCATTCTTGTCAGAGCAGTTATGACTGGTTGCATCCGTATCTATCCACCATTGCCTTGAATTCTCCACCAGATTTGCCTCCAACACCACTGCCGAGAAATCCACAATTTTGTCGTCAAGATCCGGAGGATTACCCTCGTCTTGTACAACGTTAGCATCTGTCTTGCGTTTGTTCTTGGCCTTCATGTCATTTATAACTTGAATATTTTGGCCCACTTCAGTCGTTGTGTTAGACTGAGTGTCCATTGCATCCACGCTAGAAGGAGGATCTTCTGTCTGAGATCATGACAAGCTCAACGCAGTAAGATAGAACAACATCTTTAATCTCCTTCTCTTATTATAATTGTTATCCAGAACCTTTCCTGGGCATTTGCTTTGGAAACTGTCAGGAGCAGGGACAACAACATTTTTTTGAGCAGCGCCAGATGTAGTGCCTTGAACAGCAACAGCAGAACTAGAAACAAAACTGTTGACAAGAGTAGAACCAGAACTACCAACGAAATTGTTCACAGAATTGTCAACAGAACAGTTGGCAGAAATAGAGCCAAAACCAAAATTAGAACCAGAGCTGAAAACACAACTGTTGACAGACATCTTTCGAACACTCAGAAGATTTTGTCTTAAATTGTTGGTAAAAATGGTGTCAGAAAGGTTAAACAAGAAGAAAGGTTGAGTCGAGAGATGACTCTCTGTCTTTAGGATAAAATTGCCCCGTATAGATGATTTTACAGTAATGGACAATAGTCTCCCAAGATAAAACAACAACAATCAACAATACAAAGAAAATAATGTTGATTCTAGCGAAGAAAATAAATATAGAAGACTGTTGAAGAGATGAGAGAATTTTTGCCAGAAATTCGTGTTTTTGTTTCTGTTCGAACAGAACAGAATTGTGTGTTACTGTATTTTGTGTTCTCTGTATTTGGAACAGAACATGAGAGGAAGAGTTTTTCGTTTTCTATGTTGTATGTTTTCTAATTTGAACAGAAATGTTCAATTTATAAGAGCAGAAAGGAAACCAATGTTCTATTCTGTTGAATAGTCATGTCTGTTGGCTGGTGTCCTTTAGAGAAGAAAGAGCCGTTGTAATGTTTCGAAAAACTTCAGGGACCAAAATATAAATAATTAATATTTCAGGGACCAAAAAGAAAGTTTCCCGAGACCCGAACCGGACGGGCAGCGCGCATGGGGCTTAGCCTCGAACCCAAGCTCACCTAGGTCCTCTCCCTTCAAAACACATGGGTTACCTCTTGGGGTCCCAAACCCTTATTCAAACTTAGAGTTTATATATTGCACAATCCTTCCATCTTCAACCAATGAGGGAGATTTGTCATGTTTGGCCAAAAATACTCCATCTTTTCATGTCTCAAACACATTACTTTGTGTACCAATAGCTCTTTCATTTCTTAACGAAATTTGATGATACTTGGCACTAACATCATCTACTCACTTAGTAGATTAGACATGTGCGAAAAAACAATATTTCCGACATGCAGAGCCCACATGTTTAAGTCATTAAAGACGAAATAAAATCAATCCCACATCATTAAATTTCCAACACTAACCATTATGGTCCCAAGAATAATGCTTTTAATTTAAGGGCATGTGAACAACTCAAGTAGAAATATTAACTCCTCCCAACCACTTTTTTACACGAGTATATGCAATCTGATGTGCTTGTCAATGTTCAATAATATCGTGGAACATTCAATTAAGTTACCTCACCATATATAGGATGTACTTTTCACTGTAATATCAACAAATGAATGCTGCATTTTGCAGGTGATCTTAAAGATGCCATGGTCCATAAGTTGGAAGGACACCAAACAAAACTCTGAGAAGTGTACCTTAGAAACGAAATTCTTATAGGATTTACAGTACTGACAATATAACAAACTTTTACACTATCAATACACTTTAACTGATTATAACAAATTATTATTTTATTTTCTAAGTTGCAATAGAAGGCTTGCTCTAACAAATCACTTTGTTGTAGGTCAACTTGACCTAATTGTGTTCTTTATGCACTCAAGACAAAATAGCCAAGTCTCCAGCTAAAACTCAAATTACCAGGTGAAAAGGACATGTAAGAGTTGGGAAATGGTGACTAAAAAGCATACCAGTAACTGCAAAATTCTACCTGATGCTACTTGTGTCTAAAATAGACCAAACATGATACTCCCAACTACATTAGCTTTTTCAGCCATACTGAAACTCACTTCTACCAGATCAAAATTACAAACAAATAAAAGTAACTCCACCACAACTACTTTTCCACTTACAGAAGCCATCTGCAGGGTTTATCCACGTCGAACAAAACAAGTTATACTTACCAAAAGATCATATTTAAAATTTCGACTTGGCTGATATTTGATAAAAATCATAATAAAGTGGCCAAGTTGAAAAGAATGAATACAATTTTATCAGTGAAGGAGATACTAGTAGTTGTCAATTGAGTATCAGAATTTGCGTTGTATCCACATGTAAATTGTGTGATCAGGCACACCAAAAAAAAAAACTAAATGTTATATATATTAAGTACATTAAATAGGTGAGTCATGTGGCACAGAAGAATTTGACATATATCACCAGTGCAAATACTTCATTCCCTCTAGATATCTCAGTCCAAGAAGAAAACAATCTCTAAACCGGAATAAACCAGCAGCTGTGTCATAAGAGCTGCTGCTCTCTTGATCTGGATATAGCTTATCATTAACCTGAAAAATAAGACAAATTTAATGGTCAAAAATATAGTAGTTAATAAGAAAATGGGATAATTGAAAGCTTCCATTCATGTGTTTTGGGGCGGGATGGGGACTGCATATGCCATTTTAAGTGATTTGACATAAATATTTTTAATCCACAATACTCATGACAGACCATTTATTTTTCAACGATAGCAACCATACTTCATGCATTTCAACTTTTCTAAGTTGGCGGACATATCTTCACTCCTTCCCTAAATGCATGTGTTTTTGGAAAATTGAGAGTCACGGTAGAGGCCGGACATCCTTGCAATTGCCAAAATAGCAAGGTGAATGTGCTTGCATATGAGAGCCTCAAATGGCAAAGCAATCCTCAAATGTCTGCTCCTTCATTTTCTATTTCCCTTCTAATATTTCCTTTTCAGGCTGTGGTTAAAAGCAAAGTTAATCTGCACATTTTGTTTTACGAGTATTAGAACAGTTGATTAGATAAAACTAGAGCTTCTCAATTGCCTAAACAACAACTACTACTACTATGCCTCAATCCCAAACAAGTTAGGATCGGCTCTATGAATCCTCACTTCTCCCTAAGCTCAACTCATGTCATCATCAATCTCTACTATTGTTTTTGTGTGTAACATGGCAATAGTTAGAAGCCATGATTGACTTTTGAGTTCACTACACAATCTGCAATGCGACTTTTTCCTGTAAATACTTTGTAGCAGTTTGCTGCTCTCTAATACAACACCTTTACCAATAAAAAATAGTACATAATAAATAACAATAATATTAGTTCTTTAACAAATATAAATATTAGAGTGGCACAACTAGGATTTGAACTTGTAACCTAAGGCAATTTTTGAACCCCCTTTACTACTACACTACAAATATTCTCTTATTTTCAATAGCCTAAAGGATCAAAAAAACGTTGTGAACATCATTCCCGAAATGAGCTAGCTGATAACTTGACCAAAAAGCTTCATCATTATACTATAACTTGACCAAACGTTTTCCAGTGACCAAATAATAGAAGACTAATACAAAATTTCCTACAAACCTAACATTCTTTCCTGCATACCTACAACACTACCACTCTACCAGGGTAAATTGCAAGAATTGAAATCAATCCACTCATGAGGTTTTTTTCTCAAACAGAAAGAGTTTAAAGGCATAGAGTTGTGCAATTGTATTCGACTTTCTAATCGTCTTTTATCAGGCAAAATTTCATATTAGTTCAATTTTAAACAACTTTTACTTGGCTCTGTTTCGATTAGGAGAGCAATTTTATTTTTAGCTTTTCTGGAAAAAGAATTGGAAACTATATTTTCCAACAAAACTTATTTAGTGAATTGATAAGTTTTCATTTTTAGCTTTTCTTGAAAAAAAATTGGAAACTGTATTTACTTTCCAGTAATGCACATAACTTATTTAGTGAATTGAAAGTTGTCCTTCTGTTCATGCACTAGGCCTGAGGCCCAACAAAGCATTAGATCGAGTCAGCCCGGTAGATGGTCCCACCACTCATACAGACGAACCGAGAGAGGAGGTGGGCCTAAAAGTAGAAGGCCGTGAAAAATTGCTTAATTTTAAGCTGATGGGCTTAGTACACCCATCAGCCCATTCAGTTATTTAATTCATTTTTATATACATGAACATATTTGTAAAAACAGTTTCAACAATAAGAAGCAAACATTATTCACAGACCTTGAACAACAATGATTCTCCACAAATTAAAACCCAAGCATCTAATACCAATACAACTACAGAATGACAAAAGCGATGAAGAGTAGGAGATTTGTTATTTCTTGGGTTGGTTTCTCCAAAGTGAGTTCGGCGAACAATAAGTCCTACACAGAGAAGGAAATGTAAAAAGAATATGATCTTTGTTCCCATCTAAAACCATGGTGCCGCGCATACTGGATAGAGTCATGTTTTTCCCTAATCCTTTGATAATGTTTATCACTCCATATATAAAAAAGAGATTGGTAAAGATAGATTATTTAGAATTCCAGGTTAAGGTTAGCTATATTAGAGTCCTCGTTAGAGGTACTCCTTAAACTAACAGGTGTGTGCTCTCAAACGCATCATAAATACCAAGGAAGACAGTTATAGATGGGAGCAATAACTTATTCACAATAAGAAGAGGATACACAACATAATTCGAGGTTTAGTTGAGAATACAATATTAAAATTTCCTATTCAGAATTTTGGAAAAAATAATTGAAGACTGAAATGAAATGCTTTTGGCCTCACCACATAATAAGGATCATACAGCATGGAAAGGAAGTAAAAGGAAGGGTCCACAAATTTGTATCTTTAGAAAATAAAAAAGACCTAATGTCTTTCCTAGATATTGTTGACCACATTCCAGTTGTTGACACGGACTCTCCAAAAATGTTGCCGCACCCGTATTGGATTTTACAAAAATGAATTACTTTCGAAGTATCCGACACGCACCCGTCGACATTTTTGAAGAGTCCGAGCAACATAAGTTGATTGTACACCCCATGAAAAATGGTGAGTTTAGCATATCTCCCACAACTGCCATCAACGAGGCAAGAGTCTATGTAAATGATCCAAATGGAAGCTTTACATATTGTGCCTAATAACAATTATACTAGTTTCTACTTTTTCTTCTAAGAATGTCACTGAAGCGTTTTTAACAGATTCCAAGACAGGACACAAATCATGTGTTGCATTGAAATAGAAAAACTTCATCAATTAGACTCTGAGACTTCAATAGAATTGAATGAAACAGAAACTAAAAAGTAAAAACCATATTTTACCATCATAAGAGGAGACAAAATAACAGATAGAAGCTGGCTACTGGAAATAGATAAGTTACTACTATTAAGGCTCTTTGTATTCACATACTGCTAAACATCCCATCATTAAAGTACCACGAAAACTGGAGATTTCTTTTTTTCCAAATTAACAACCAGGATGCAATTGCCAGCCAAAGACGGTTGATATTCTCAACACTATAGGGGTCATTTGGTTTGCGGACTAAATTATCCGGAGATTATAGTCCTGGGAGTATTATACTTGGACTAATTTATCCCACATGGGAGGCCCAAGTTTGATGGGTTAAGGCGGGATATCCAAGATTAAGTATGGGATTAAATTTATACTGTGTTTGGTTGACAATATAAATTTATCCTGGAATAAATTTATAAAATCAAACACAATATAAATTAATCCCGAACTTAATCCTGGTATATCTCACCTTATCCTGCGTACCAAACGACCCTAAAATTTTCAGCAAGGATATGATCTAAGCTTTTGAAGACCAACTCAATTTCAGTTAAGAAGGTATCAAATTTCTCCATTCTACAATTCACTAAACAAAATCCAAAGCAACCAAACACTTGGACAATAAAGTATATCTTCACAACCTTATTAAGCACTTGGGGTCAATTAAAAAACCCATGAAATAAACTTTCCAATTAATGCAGGAGACATAAAACCCATTCGTCATAGAGATTATGAAATATTTTTTTTAATAAAATCCACTTTCTCAAATCAATTGTACAACTAATATGTCCTACCATATTCTCATGTTTCTAAACCAAAGATTTCAGCAAGAAACCCACTAAAAGCAAAAATAAACTTATGAACAAATAAAGATTGAGCCTTTTATCTAATCAAAAGGGTTCGAGCATCATCAGTCTCCCATAATTTCGAATCCCAACATTCACATGAACCCCCCCCCCCCCCACACACACTATATATATATATATATATATATATATATATATGTTCAAGCTAAAATGAAATGTGAAAGGACACACAAGAATGAAATAGGGAGCCAGAATTTTTAGTTTATGCGTTCTAAATCATAATTCTTTTTGCTTATTGACTTCTGGATAAATTATTTATACATATTAAACGAGTTTTTTTGTAACACAAATAAATTACTGGATTCTGACAAACCCCATATCTACAATGTACGGTAGCAAAAGAATCAAATAAAATTAAGGAGATTAAAAGGGGGTTGCTGAGAATAACCTGGGTGGATCAAAGTCCGACCATTTTGAAGAGGATGTAGCAGAGAAAACAGAAGAATACAAAGAGGAAAAGATAATCTACAAATACAAAGAATTTGGTGGATCCGTGATTTCTATTCACCACCACCTTCTTTGTCTGCTCGTTGGACTCCACATTCGCCATTATTACCAATCAAAACAGCAGATCAAACAATGGATCTACTTTACCTTTCTGGGAGTTTGTTTTCTTTTTTGTATACCCCTTCCTCCAACACTAGCCGTTGATCTTTTCCTTTTTTATATATATAATATACTCCATCTGTCTCAAATTGTGTATACTGATTTTTAACTCAATTTAAAAGTTTAAAAGAAAATTAATTATTTTTTTCTCATTTCACTCTTAATAGTTACTCCCTACGGATAAAAAATAATGTTTATTCATTTGCACATATCTTAAGAAAATATTGACTTTTAGACAAAAATAAGTAATTTAATTAAATAATCCTAATTAAATAAATATTGAAATTTGATCTCTTAATACTTAATAAGGGCAAATATTTCACGATAGATAATTTAAGACGGGAGAGTCTACACCCGACTTATTCACATTCACACGACGTATGACTCATTATGGAGAAATGATCATGATTGGATTTTTTCATTCATAAAATTTGAATTCAAAATCTTTAATTGAAAACGGATCTCATTCATCTCATTTTGGGGGGTGATCTTATGTCTGAGTTCTATTTGGTTTGTCTACTTTTAGTTATCCAGGATCGATTTAATCAACTTTTAAGACTAACATTAGTATTTAATTTATGATCTTAATAAGATTTCGATGATCAAATGATAAAGGAATTTATTTGAATATTTTAGATAAAGATAACTTGCTCAGTGATTTTGTTCGTGTTAACATCAATGGAATAGGAGCGAAATTTAGGAAAAGTTAGTTCACTATGTTAGTTAAACAAACAAGGAACAAAATTATTTATAGAGCATTTAATGGCTTTATTTGTATTCATTCAAGAAAATAAAACGATTCTAAAGGGCAGAAAATAAGTTGCATCAAAATTTTGGGAGGGCTCATTTAAGGTTTACTCGAACTATTACTTTACTGAAATTAAGAGCTTGTGATGGCTGAAGTAATTTCTTCTTTTTCCGTGCTTTTTCCTCTCATGTTCTTTTAATTGTTTTCCTTTTTTTCTTGGTAACTGAAATATTTTATCACCAAATGAATTCCATAGACATCAAGTCCCAGGAACCAGTAACCAAAATCAGACTACATCAGCCTAGCAGACTTTAAGGATAGTAACTCAAAGCTTTAATTCTCCCTGCCAGATTAACATTGAAACTTGCTATTGCTTCTTGAATTTTCAATCTTTGTGATGACTTCTGCATTTCTTCTCTTGCTTTGGAATACCCTCTGGTTTCTTTCTTGCCACAAAATATAGATGGTGGCAGCCAATACCATTCTGAGCAATTGAGTAGCAGCAGTTTTACCATTTGCATTGGCCACAGTCCATGCCAATTCCTCTGTCCAACTCATAGTTGTTCTTTTTAATTAGAATTAATGGTAAAAAAAACATATCCTAACCTACCTGAACTATCATCATCTGTGTATTGAAACACACCACGATATTTCTTACCTGAACTGCCATCATCTACTCAATTAGGTATGTTTTAATACATAGATGGTAATAGTTTAGATAGAAAAAGGAAATACCTGATAGTTGGAGTGTAACACTCGCGAGAAAGTGATTATTCAGGTGTGTTTTTTACCATTATCTCTTTTAATCATTCGTAAAACAATACAAGAATCCTGATTATGTTGGCCTCTTCAGAATTTACTTAGTCAGATTATTAATTAAAAAGAAAAGAAAGTTGTTTGAACTTTGAAAGTATTGGTATACCCTGCTGATATATTATTTGTTATACTTGTCTAAAGTATGATCAGTGTGTGGGAGATAGAAGTCCTTAGACTTGAGGTCAATGCGCATCTTGTCTACAAAGTAATATACTTTGATCTTGTCCTAAGCTCAAATGCCTTATAGGTTGAGATACGTTTGTATTGGGTACATTACGATGTGGATTAAAGGTGGTAGTTGAGCCAAGATTAAGATTCACTCCTCGAATGTATATTCGAGAGAACACTCAGCTTCTCAGTGATATTAGGTTAACTAAGTCGTTGGCCAACGCAATAGACATATTTAGAATATGGTCTAGTTGTCAACTAATATAGATGAGATACAATGATTAAGTTATTTGGATAGACACTTGACACATCCTAAGCTTGATCGGGTGTGTCGTGAATGAAAGGATTTTATCTTACCACATAGAAGTTAAGTTTACTGGATTCGTGTAAACGTACTTCACATATTGAGTTCGTCTTGCGGCGCCGTTTAGGAGTTCCACGTATATCTTAATTTGATTAATGTCGATATGTGAAGGCATGTAGGGTCACACTATGTCGATTGTCTTTTCGATCTAAGGATGTATTGAGAGAGTATTAAATATTCGATTTAGAATCGAGATATTTAAATGAATGATGATTGTTTTAATTAAGTCAAAATTAGATTTTGGATTTAATTAAGAATGTGTTGAAAATTTTTGGGTCAGGCCCAAGGTCAAACCCTAATCCGATTTGACATAATTTTCACCTATAAATACAGACCTACACTTCATTATTCATTACACTTGATTTTCATATCATTATTCTATGGATGGCCAGTGGACCGGACTCGGGATCGGCGGGTCGGGGGGAAAGGGCGGGATCGGGTTAGACGGGATCAGGATAGGCGGGATTTGCCGAAGTCCCGCCCCGATCCCGTCGGAATCGGGTCGGGTCGGGATCCCGGGTGGTTTTTTTTTTTGCACTTAATTTAGAAAATAACATATATATAAAAAAAAACTCAATAATTAAATCAGATAGTGTAATAAAAACATCCCAAGGCAATTTTTGTGCCTCTTATATTATTTAATAGACATTATTTTTTTGTAATACAAATACAATTGTCAAAATTGCAACTTTGTGGAGTTACTCAAAAGTTGTAAATTACATAGTAAAATTGCAATTAAAAAATTACATTCTGAAAAAAAACATGTTCTAGTTTATTGATAATTTCATGTGGTTCTTCGATTGGAATTGGTATTTGTTGGTCAAATTGATCCACGTCGCTTCCACCACCTTCGGATAAGATTTCGTTGTAGTTTTCGTCATCTTCTTCGTTGATCTCCGGTTGACCGCACCTTCTCCGCTCCGCTCGTATCCAATCTCTGAATAATACTACAATCTCCAAGCTGTCTCCGGCTAATGAGTGTATGTGCTCTCCTATTTGATATCTGTCGGCAGAAAAAGCACTTTCAGACGCAGTTGATGACGCTTGAATATTCAAAACATCTCGGGCCATCATTGAAAGTGTCGGAAAGGTCTTCTCATTCCCCCTCCAGTATTTCAGCAAGTCTTCATGTCTATCTTCATTGAGAACTGTTTGGTACGGTACAGAACCCTGCAAAACAAAAATATCAAACTCGCTAATTTGGTTAGTAGCGGTACGGCCGCACATTCTATTTCTGAGGCTTTCAATACTAGCCGCAGAAACAACATATCTTTTGTGAGGTTGTGTTGAAGAAAAAGAAGAAGAAGAAGAAGGTGGTATGGAAGCAGGTAGGTTACTAGCACTTTCTTGTTGGTAAAGTCTATATACTTTTTTGCATTGGTCTTCTACGCTAGACAACACTTCTTTAGTTTGTTCAATAGGTGGTGGATGATTTGGATTTTTGGGACTTGAAATCGTAAATAGTTTCAATAAGCGATTTAGTATCGTCTATTTTAATAGTCGAATTTAAACAGCATCAATAATATAAATAGTGGGAATAGGAATAAAATATTTTTTTATTTTGATAAACATTTTTTAATAGATGTCATATAAGCTGATTTTTCCATATATTCACTAAGTAATAAAAATATTAGAGCTATATAAAATAACATAGTTGAAATAGTAGGATAATATATACCAGAAAATTCTTTTGTTGCTTGAAAAAATTTCTCTAAAAATACAATAAGTCCAGAAATTTTTACTCAATCACTATCTAAAATCACATTAGCTGGATTTTTATTATGAGAGTTAAAAAATAAAGTTATAGGTATTCTATAGTCATAAGCAACAAGTAGTTGCTCGTATAAAGAATTCCACCTAGTGGATACTTCTTGTGGAATTTTTCTATAAGATAGTCCACAATCGTGACAAATTTTTTTATATTCTTTTCTACGTTGTAATTTATTACTTTTAAAAATAAAGTTTATAGAAAATTGTATTTTACTAAGAATGTCTTCAAAAAGTGATAGACCATCCTTTATAATTAAGTTATATATATGGCACGCGCATTTTATATGAAAATGATCTGGAAAGATGGAGTTAAACTATTATTTAAAATTGTAATTGCGTAATTGTTAGAAGAAGCGTTATCTAATGTAATAGTCATAATTTTATCGGTTATTCCGTAATAATGGCACACTTGATAAATATTATCTACAATAAAAGTACCAATGTGCCTATCATCTATATATCTATACACTAAAATACTTTTTTGCATAGACCATTTATAATCTATCCAATGACAAGTTACAGTTAAATAATCATGGTCGTTAGTACTACGGCCTATATCAGAAGTGATAGTCACTTTGTCATTAAAATGATATAATGAATAACGTAAATATTGTTGATATTCATGTGCGAATTTAAATACATCTCTCTTAACAGTTGATCTAGGAAAATCGTTAAAAGCAGGATTATACATATCTCTAATGTAATGAATAAAATCGGGAGATGAAGGAAATGAAAAAGGTAAACCCTCCACAACAACTAAATTTGTTATTGCTTCCCTATCACTATGTTTATTGTATTTAGGGCCTACTATTCCCCCCGTCATAGGGTTAATTTGACATTGTACTTGGTCCTGGACAGTATCAGTATGTGAACCTTGTCCCGATGGAGCGGGCGTTTGCGCACCCAGTTTTGAAGCCTCGTATTGGGCATACCTAGCTGGATGAGCCCTTACTACGTATCTCATTAAACCCCCCGTCCCACCGTGACTTTTTCCAGTTTTAAATTTTAAAACATCTTTACAAATTTTACATATAGCTACTTGATTCTCTACGTCCCTATCAAAAAATATCCATGCATCTGATTTTAATGGTCATTTTGTTGGACCTCATCTCATACTAGGGGAAATAGGAGGCATTTTAGTTTAAGGTGCACTAGTAGGTGTGTTGTCATCTACATTAGTGGGTGTATCATCTAGATCATCGTCTAAATTAAAGTCTTCTTGAGTTTCAGAAAATAGCTCCTCGTCTAAATCTAATGGTATTGTAGAAAAATGTTCAGTATCAACAAAATCATCTTGTGTATGAATAGGATTCTGTCTAGAAATAGGACCCTTGCCCTTGTTGCCCCTACTAGAAGAAGCATGACCCCTACCCGTAAGCATACGTTTAAATCCTTCCATTATAAATTTATAATTATACTAATAAATAATTAAAGTAAATGAAACTAAGCGCGCTAAATAAAATAAACATAAAATAATAATTTAATGAAGGAACGAATGTACCAAACGCCGACGTAACATCGACGTGTAATCGAGAGGTTGAAAATTGAAACTTTGCTCGATGGAAGATCCTCAAGCTAGTTACCAACTTCACTCCCAATTCCCAAATGAATAAATAAAATTGAATATTTAGTAGACAATGTAGACTTGTAGAGAGATAGATTGAGAGATTGTAGGAAGATTTGTGAGAAAGATGAAGAGAAAATGAGGTATTTATAGTTGGAAAATTGGGTTAAAGTGTAAATATAATAACTTATGGGTTAAAAATAAATATTAAGGGGGTAAGGGGTTGGGGGAGGGGGGAGGCCAAAAATGGTCGTTGCACAACGGCCAAAATGTAAAATGGTCGTTTGGTGCAACGATTATTTTTGCAAAAGGGAAGTTTCAGGCGGGATCGGGTCGGGACTGGCAGGCCGGGACAGGTCGGGATGAGACATTGTCCCGTCTCGGTTCGAGTCCCGATACCGCAAATTTTTTTTTTAAAATACTCGGGTTCGGGCGGGCGATGTCGGGCAGGGTGGGCGACCGACCACCATCGACCATACATTATTCTAAGTCTTAGAGACTCAGAATCAAAACACTCTCTCGAACCTCTGCCGGAACCTAGCTTTCCAAATGAGGATTACATTGAAGCTTGGAGCTTGCAATCAAAATGGCATTCGCTTGCGCACCACAGTTGATAAAGATTTCACATATTGTAAACATGTAAGTATCATTCAAGTCTTATGTTTACGGTTTTAAATTACCTTATAGTCAAACAGTTCTACGTTTGTTGGGTTTGAAATAAGTTTTCAATATCCGCTTCATACAACAACCCAACAAAATCCTACAATGGTATCAAGAGCCAGGGTTTTTGTATAATTATAAGGTAATTAGTTAATAATAATATGGGTTAGAATTTGTTTAAATCTGAAATTTATGTCGTTTAAAGCTTGAAAACCTAATATCTTAAAAGAACATCATTCTTGTCTCCCAAACTATTAAACAATTATGTAATCGAAGAAGTCATTCTGATCTAACTCTTCTAAGTCAATGTGTGTAACCGGCTCATTACGAACATGGTGCACTGAAGCGAAGAACGAGAAGGGATTGGATGATGGTTGATGAACGTGTTGTTTGATAGTAAGGGTAACGAAGATGAATCTGCAAATCTGACCCTGGACCAGTTTTAGGTTTCAAAAATGCGGATTTTGTGCTTCTGAGACGGAGGCGCCGCGGCACCGAGGCTCCAATTAAATATATATATTTATTTATTTTCAGAACGGTGAACAGTAATCGAACAATGTTCCGGTGTTTTAAAAAAATATTTTTTTCTAATGATCTTTGTCCTTTGTTCTAAGCGTGAACGATGGCGGCGATCCTTTATTCGTGGCGATTGTGGTTTCTAAAATTGCAATTTATCCCTTGGGACAAATCTGAAAATTTTAGAAGTTTCTGAAATTGCAATCTGGTCCCTGGAAAAGTTTTTAAAACATTAAATTTGGTCCTTGAGGCAAATCTGTAAATTTCAGAAAAGCAGATTTGGTCCCTTGGGCCAAATCTGTAATTAATTTAAAATTATGGAAATTATAGACAGGTCCCTGAAATCTGAAAATATTTTCTGAAAATTAAAATGGGATTTTCTGAATTTAAAGGGGTTCAAAATTAAAATTTTAAATTTTGAGGGACTAAACTGTAAATTTTGAAAATCTGAAACTTAAAGAAATATCCTGAAAATCAGTTTTTAAAATCAGAAAATGTTTAAGGGACTGTTTGGATTAGACTTAAATTTTAGAGTTTAGACAAGTTAACTCATGATTATTATTAATTGTATATTATTGAATAATATACGAACTATATGCTAAGTGTTTAAATGCTATCATTTAATAATTAGCATGGTGTCCGCTATAACTGTCTGGGCAGGCGGCGCCCAGTATTTGATTAAATCATCTTATATCATGCATATTGGGTTGACGGTTCCCAACTATATGTGTCATTAGTTTTGCATGATATTAAGATGTCATATTGGATATGGCGTAAAAGAGTTGATTTTGGTTAAAACTCTGAATTAAAATATTCCTCAAAATTTTAAATACAAGTCTAAATTAAAACGCGTCGTTCATTATAATTGTTAGAGTGCAAAATCCTTTTCGGCGTTACGAGTATTTATGCCAAAGTATTTGCTCTAAGTCTACGAGGACCCAGACTCTTTCATAGATGTGTTTTAAATGTAAAGGTAAACGATAAACTTTTGTGGGTATTTACACCAAAGTGTTTGCTCACAAAGACCAAATTTACTTAGATACATAAATGCAGTCGTATAATGGGGTTGACTTGCTTAGACAAATCTTGGCGCCAAAGTGTCGGACTAATCTAAGGACGCAAGATTAAAT
Source organism: Anisodus acutangulus (assembly GCA_029783415.1). NCBI lineage: Eukaryota > Viridiplantae > Streptophyta > Magnoliopsida > Solanales > Solanaceae > Anisodus > Anisodus acutangulus. Next base: position 27,720,164 of record CM056491.1, read on the forward strand.
ATAATATTTGATCAACCAAAAGTTGCAAATAAGTTTTGCAATTGGTTTAGAACCTACCAAGATGTGTTATTGAAGTTATCAGCCAAAGCAAATGCGGAGATAGCATAGGCTTGGATCTTGGCCCATTATGACCTCAATTAATATAGGTTTGTATTCTACCATGGGGTCGTAGAAGTATGTTAAAATAGTGTGAGCTAATTAAATAAAAGACCATATTTATTAGCCTAAACGAATGTGTATAATAGGAAATAAATTTTGAGTTGGACAAGAGATATTTGCGAATAGTGCTGAGACAAGAGAAATTAGAATACGTGTTGGACACGGTGTTCCCAACAGTCCCTGTGACAGACTCTGCTGAATATGCCTCTTTTGATAAGGATGCTTACCAAAAACACCTAGATGATGTCACTTCAGCACAGTGCGTGATGTTGTCTTCCATGTCTATGGAACTTCAGAGACAACATGAGAACATGGGTCCCAATGAGATGCCCGAACACTTGAAGAGTCTCTATGACTCACAATCACAGACTATGGAATATGAGTTACTGATAGAACTTTTTAAGTGTAAGCTCAATGAAGGGGCCAGGTCTCGCACCATGTGTTGAAGATGATAGGGTTGATAGAAAGACTTGCTTCAATTGGAACGAAGCTGCAAAAGAATGTCGCTACCACCCTCATCCTGAACTATCTCCCTCGTTCATTTGAAAACTTCATAGTGAATTACAATATGAATGGAACGGCAGCGAAGTCTGCCGAGTCGCACAACATGCTCAAGACCTTTGAGTCTTCCACTTCCAAAGGCAAAGTTGTGCTCATGGTGAGCTCTACTAGCCGGCCCAAGCCGAAAGATAAGGAATGACAGAAGAAGAAGGGCAAAGCAGTCGATGCGCCCTCAGCTATGAAGCCTAAGGGAGGTGTGAAGAAGAAGGTGAATCCGGCTAAGGATGTATGCCTCAACTGCAACAAGAAGGGGCATTGGAAGAAGAACTGCACTGCACCAGGAGGAGGAAAAGCACCAGGTGCTTCTGCCTCTGGTGGACAAGGTATGTACGTCATTGAAATAAATATGTCTATAAATAACTCTCATTCCTGGGTATTGGATACCGTTTGTGGCTCACATATTTGTACCAATGTGCAGGGGCTAACTGATAGCAGGAAGGTTGGACCAAGAGAGGTGAACCTACGCATTGGAAATGGAGCACGAGTGGATGTTGAGCGCGTAGGAACTTATTGATTAAATTTTCCTTCTGGCTATTGTCAAGTACTATCTTTTGATATTATTATATATGGAACTTCTCCTCTTGTGGATGGATTATATACCCTAAACTGTAGTCAAGAAATATTCAATGTAAAAAAAAATGAGCTAAGATAAGTAACAGAAACTCTACCTACCTATGGCATTGCAGACTTGGTCATATCAACGAATCAACGATAGAAAGGTTGAGGAAGTTAGACTACCTCGAACCATTTGACTTGGAGTCTTATGGTAACTGTGAATCTTGTTTGAGAGGAAAGATGATCAATAAGCCACTTTCTGGGAAAGGTGTGCGAGCCAATGAGGTGCTTGAGTTGGTCCATACTGATGTATGTGGGTCATTTTCGACTCAAGCTAAAGGAGGTTTCCCATACTTCATCACTTTTACTGACAACTTCACAATGTATGGATATGTGTATCTAATGAGAAATAAATCCAAGGCTTTTGAGAAGTTCAAAGAGTACAAGTCGGAAGTAGAGAAGCAACTTGCAACAAGTATTAAGACCCTTCGATCGGATCGAGGAGGTGAATACTTGAGCAAGGATTTTCTAAATTACTTAAAGCTACATGGAGTCCAATCAGAATGGACACATTCTGGAACACCACAGATGAATGGTGTTGCCGAAAGGAGAAATCGAACCTTATTAGATATGGTTCGATCTATGATGAGCTTCTCAGCTCTACCGACATACCTTTGGGGACATGCTATACAAACCTCAATATATGTTCTGAACATGATTCCTTCCAAGTCAGTAGAAAAAAGACACCCTATGAGATATGGTGTGGCAAGAAGCCAACTCTTAAACATATGAGACCCTGGGGGTGCCCTGCATATGTTAAGAAGATGCTCACTGACAAGTTGGAATCCAAAAGTGAGAAATGTTACTTCGTGGGGTATCCAAAGGAAACTAAGGGATACTACTTCTATCTTCCTGGAGAACGTAAGGTCATTGTTTCCAGGAACGCAACTTTCCTTGAAGAAGAATATGTCTACAAGGAACATAGTTGCATAGAGATAGAACTTGAAGAAATTCAAGAACCGCAACATAACATAGATGTTGAATCCTTGCCGAATGACCAAGGCAAGAATTCAGTGGGAGTATTTAGTGAAGATTAGGTACTTCAAGCACGCCCTTCAGCCAGCGGGAGTGTTATGAGGAACAATGCAGAAATGCAAGATCCTCCAACACAACCTTTGGGAGTAGATGTAATGGTTGCACCTCCTCCCATTCAAGAAATAGATGAAAATGATATTCCTGAAAGCTCTCACGTTAGTGATTATCCAACACACAAGAACCCTCACACAGTTAGAACATACCAAGCACTGAACTGCAAAACAATCAACTCTGTAGGTCCACTAGGACTCATTGTCCTCCTGAAAAACTAAATCTACTTGTGGAAACACACAGTGAGATAGATATTCCCAATAACGATGAGCCTACAACCTATAGCGAAGCAATGTTGGACATTGATTCGAAGAGATGGCAAAAAGCCATGAAATCCGAGATGGAATCTATGTACATCAATCAAGTGTGGAACTTGGCTGATTTGTCAGCTTGGGTTAAACCCATAGGATGCAAATGGGTCTTCAAGAAGAAGATCGATGCATTTGGAAATGTACAGACTTATAAAAGCAAGGTTGATGGCTAAAGGTTATAATCAACGGCCTGGGGTCGATTATGATAAAACATTTTCACATGTTGCTAAGATTAAGTTCATTCGAATTTTGCTTGCAATAGCTGCATATTATGACTATGACATTTGACAGATGGACGTCAAAATCGCTTTCCTCAATGGTAATCTAGTTGAGGAGGTGTATATGAAACAACCTGAGGGTTTTTCGCTTGAGTCCAAACCAAATGTTGTATACAAGCTACAAAAGTCCATTTATGGGCTTAAGCAAGCCTCGATGAGTTGGAACATTTGCTTTGACAAGGCTATCAAGTCATTTGATTTCGTCAGAAGCAAAGAGGATCTCTGTGTTTATAGTAAACGCAAGGATGGGAGTCTTATTATGATTAACTAATAATAAGATGGTTATATTGTCATCATTATTATATATGTAGATGACATATTGATAATGGGAGACATGATGAAGGATTTAGGTGAAGCTTGCTACATTCTGGGAATTAGGATCTATAGAGATAGACATAATAGATTGTTGGGGTTGTCACAGTCAGTCTACATAGACAAAGTGCTTATACGTTTTTCTATGGAAAATTCCAAGAAAGGCGGTCTGCCTATGGGACAATGCATCAAGTTATCTAAGAAGGACAGTCTTTCTAACACTATAGAAGTTGAACGCATGAAGAGGATCCCATATGCTTTGGCTATAGGATCGATCATGTATGCCATGACTTATACTAGGCCAGATGTGGCTTTTACACTTAGTATGACTTGCAAATTCCAGCAGAATTCTGGGGAAGAACACTGGAAAGCAGTCAAGAGTATTCTTAAGTATCTTAGACGAACTAAAGATTACTTCTTAGTTTATGGTGGGAAAGAAAAGCTAGCTGCTACTGAGTACACTAATGCTAGTTTCCAGACGGATCTTGATGACTTCAAATCTCAGTCTGGGTACACGTTCATTTTCAATGGTGGAGCAGTGAGCTGGAAAAGTTCCAAACAAGCTACAACTGTTGATTCGACAACAGAAGTTGAGTACATTGCTGGATCGGAAGCTGGTAAAGAAGTTGTCGCGATTTCTGAGTTCCTGAAGGAACTAAGGGTAGTTCCGAGTGCCAGTTGTCCAATAACTATTTATTGTGACAACACTGGTGCGATTGCACAGGCTAAGGAACCAAGATCAACAAACAGAAACAAGCATGTACCAAGAAAGTACCACATACTCATGGAGATTGTGGAAACTGAAGAGATTAGATTAGACTATGTTCTCGCATACGATAATCTAGCTGACCCATTCACTAAACCATTCAGCTTAGTCAAGCATAATGGTCATTTTGAGAATATGGGCATTAGATATGTTGGAGATTGGCTCTAGGCCAAGTGGGAGACTGAAAGTATATTTATGTTATAGAGACAATCTGTATTAGGACAAATGTACTTTATACACATTCGTATTATTATTAATGGAGATTAATATTTTGTCATTTGCAATTATTGAATTATTAGTTGATTGTTTATAATATTATATAATATGCATCCCTAAAAGTTACGTTGTTATTAATAATGTGAGATATTAATATTATAACGTAACTCTTAAAACAGTCTCGACTAATGATCATCGAGAATGGGATATCGATGATATGTGATAAGTCGACATGTGGTCTGCATCACATCCTTAGAGGATATAGTATGTCTCACCTACTACGAGTAATGGCTACTCGTGATGGACACATGGATACTTTGAAAGTATTGGTATACCCTGCTGATATACTATTTGTTATACTTGTCTAAAATATGATCAGCGTGTGGGAGATAGAAGTCCTTAGACTTGAGGTCAATGCGCACCTTGTCTACAAAGTAATATACTTTGATCCTGTCCTAAGCTCAAATGCCTTATAGATTGAGATACGTTTGTATTGGGTACATTACGATGTGGATTAAAGGTGGTAGTTGAGCCAAGATTAAGATTCATTCCTCGAATGTATATTCGAGAGAACACTCGGCTTCTCAGTGATATTAGGTTGACTAAGTCGTTGGCCAACGCAATAGACATATTTAGAATATGGTTTAGTTGTCAACTAATATAGATGAGATACAATGATTAAGTCATTTGGATAGACACTTGACAAATTCTAAGCTTGATCGGGTGTGTCGTGAATGAAAGAATTTTATCTTACCACATAGAGGTTAAGTTTACTGGATTCGTGTAAACATACTTTACATATTGAGTTCGTCTTGCGGCGCCGCGTAGACCTTAATTTGATTAATGTCGATATGTGAAGGCATGTAGGGTCACACTATGTCGATTGTCTTTTCGATCTAAGGATGTATTGAGAGAGTATTAAATATTCGATTTAGAATCGAGATATTTAAATGAATGATGATTGTTTTAATTAAGTCAAAATTGAATTTTGGATTTAATTAAGAATGTGCTGAAAATTTTTAGGTCAGGCCCAAGGTCAAAACCTAATCCGATTTGACATAATTTTTCACCTATAAATACAGACCTACACTTCATTATTCATTACACTTGATTTTCATATCATTATTCTAAATCTTAGACACTCAGAATCAAAACACTCTCTCGAACCTCTACCGGATTTCCTAGCTTTCCAAAGGAGGAATACATTGAAGCTTGAAGCTTGCAATCGAAAGGGCATTTGCGTGCGCACCCACAGTTGATAAAGATTTCAGATATTGTAAACATGTAAGTACCATTCAAGTCTTATGTTTACGGTTTTAAATTACCCTATAGTCAAACAGTTCTACATTTGTTGGGTTTGAAACAAGTTTTCAATATCCGCTGCGTACAACAACCCATCAAAACCCTACAGAAGCAACATCCACTGTTGCATGCATTTTCTTTTCCATAGAATAGGAACTTCTTTTCCAGAATCTATACTAAAGAGAAGTAGAGTATGCATGCGAGTCCACATCCCTGGACGAAGATATGAAGTGCTTGCCAGTAGAATCTTCAAATGAATAACAGATTAACAGGTCAAGTCAGGCAGCTATATTCCAAAAACGTTGAAGAGGTGCCCCCAAACCAGATATTTTAAATAAATCCAGGATTAGGAATAGGGATCGGTAAAACAATGGTTCTTTTCTCATTTTTTGCAATTACCAGTGTATTTGTCAGTTAAAGAGGGATAGAAATAGGCAGAGTTGCACAAAACAGGGAAAAGGAATCTGCAGCCATCCATCCTACATTTGAAGGCAGAGAAACTGCAGTAAAGTCCAATCACAAAGATGAAAAAGGAAGAGGATTCATGGAACAGTATGGTAGAAGTAATAACATTGTATTGAGAAATACTTGAGCTTCTAATATGAAACGTATAATATGAACAGCTATGTAGAACAACTTCAAAAAGAGATACGCAATACACCATGGTCCTTTTACCTAACATTTGAGGCCTCTTAACCTAACAATAACTTGTTTGGAGGCCCTAGGACAATATGATAACTCCTCATATAGTCTCATTGACTTCTCAATGTCATATCCACTCAGCTGATTACCTTGCCTGCGACCCTCCATGGAAATCACAACTTGCTCTAAGCAATTTGAGTACCTAAGAAGGAATTTTACCAGCTGGATAGCAAATGAATTTACTATGTGTACCTGTACGTTGACGGTTTTCAGGTGGCTACAGATTTCGTTGAACTTCATTGTTCTCCGCATCTGGCTACTAGGTAGCTCGACTAGTGTCTCGTGCCTTATGTCATCCTAAACGTTTCAATAATAGAAATGTAAAATGTCGTGTAGAAATGGAGATGAAAGTCAAAAGCAGAAAAGAAACATTGTAGCCACTTGTTAACATACCCAAGTCAAGAGAAACGTGTCAGATTCAATAAATACTGTCAGCACCTCCAATTTAGGGGAATTCCGCAGCAAGCTCACAATGCCAAGGAAGTGCCATCTCGTTGGTCTTGTCTCAATGACTACAGATTTGCGGGTCTGGGATAGGCAGCCATTCCATTCTCTTACAGCCAATTCCTAGACAAGACAACAAATAATATTGCCTCTTGATATCTCAAATAATTCATGCCAGCACAAAGACATTGTAATTTATACTGGTACGGAAAAGAATGAGAATTTTCACGACGGAATGTGTCAAAACAAGATTATTTCTGAAAAGACAATAGAAGCACAGTTACAGAGTAGTTTTACTTATTTGCACTACTCAATATCTTCACAGTAAAACTACAGGCACCAAGGATAAAACTTTTGCTTTCCCCACCAGGAAAGAAAAATGTGAAGACTGGTTCTCCTTAAAAGAAAGGCCATAGAAAGCACTGAATGGACGAATACGTCTTTCTTTATCTAAGACTTCCAGTGTGATTGAGCCATTCTTAAAAATTAGGAAACTGAAGACCAGTCAGAGAGGAAGCAAATGTCTACAAGAATGATGTATTCTCACTAAAATTAGCACGAATCAGGAAAAGATAGGAAATCAATTTGCCATCACAGTACCGGATGATAATGACTGGTTAATGGTTATTGGTGAGTAACATAATAATCCCAGTTTTGATAATTATTGATTCTGAAATAGTAAATTAGCAATAGTTTAGACTACACAGATTATGTTGAGTCAAACTGTCAGCAATACATTTTAATTATTTCAAGTTCATTTCAAGATCAACTCCCATATACGATCAATTCTTTGAGTTGACAAAGAACTAATTGACCAAGATAAGGATATTGAAGCGGGAACAATGTATGAACAGTCTGATCTCAAGAAATGGATGTATCTCCAGTTATCTGTCTCGGAAACAAATGATTCCAAAACGAGGTGAAAGATGAAGATCTGAACTATGAAACTAACTACTCATTTGTTCAAAACAAGTAATGGCTTCTGAGAGTTAAAGTATAATCTGATTCTTGACAGGGAAAATGGGTGTTCTTGAAGTTGTTCTTGGATGATCAAACGATTTGTATATCCTAAAATCACCACTTGTGACCTTTATGTGATGAAGATGCACTGTACGGCATTGAAAAGAAGATAAAGACTATCATCACCTTGCTTGGAACCAGAACAAGGAAAAAGAAAAAGAAATAGAGTAAAATTTCTCTATTGCTAAAAGTTGCTGCATCAAGAACGTGAATTCTTTACTTTACAAGGAGGTCTAGAGTCTCTTTGATGACTACAATCCCTATTCTAATCAAGAAAGAAAATAGCCAACAATAAGGAATGTAAAGATCTCTATTCTACAAGGAAGACAATAAAGAAAGTAAAAACCTACCAACAAAAGGAAACAAGATGACCATTCTTTGAAAAATAAAACTACTAATAAAAGAAATAAGAAATTCTATGTCAGAAGGAAACAAGAAATCCTATTTTTAGAAGGAAACAAGAAACACGAAATCCTATTCTTGGACGGAATATTAAAACTTGGGCTCCTTGAAATTCTTGGTCTTCTTGAAAGCAAGTCCACGTGGACTGGACTTGGGCATTAAAACTTGATCTTGGCCAAAACCAAACAAACTCAACATAAGTCCCCCTAGTTCAGAAAGACTCGTCCTCGAGCCTAAAGACTCAAAAGATGGCACAAGATTAGCAACTATTATAATTGGATACAACCCATACTCACCATGCTCTAAATTGCATTTTTGTGACCTCTCATAAAGCTTCATCATTTTATAAGCAAACTCAACATGTGGTCGAACCAAATCCCACTTTCTCAGTTGTAACTTTTTACAAATTTCTCCAAGAAATCCTCTTAAATTGCCTCTCAAACCTTAGGTCATGATTTGAAGTTATTGCCCTTGGAACTTTATTAAGCTTAACCAAGTCCATATCCAACTCTTGATAACTCTATCTTGAGGAAAATATTGCATCTCTCCCTAATGGCTTGAAGGTTTTTTCTCCCTTCCTCCAAAATCACAACATTCTCTTAATAGGATAAAAGGGCAAAAAGGGCAGCCTGGTGCAGAAAGCTCCCGCTATGCGCGGGGTACGGGGAAGGGCCGGACCACAAGGGTCTATTGTACGCAGCCTTACCTTGCATTTCTGCAAGAGACTGTTTCCACCGCTTGAACCTGTGACCTCCTGGTCACATGGTAGTAATTTTATCAGTTACTCCACGGCTCCCCTTCTTTCTCTTAATAGGATAAAAGGGCAAAAAGGGCAGCCCAGTGCAGTAAGCTCCCGCTATGCGTGGGGTTCGGGGAAGGGCCGGACCATAAGGGTCTATTGTACGCAGTCTTACCTTACATTTCTGCAAGAGGTTGTTTCCACGGCTTGAACCCGTGACCTCCTAACGGATAGCATAAAAATATATCATGAACACCCGTGACTCATTAGTCATGGCATACAGGTAGAACCATACCTAGACCTAACGACCAAGATATTTCATAAAGAGCTATTTTTATTGAGTTACCAAGCCCACCGAGATCTAATTCAATATTATAAACACTACATGCTCACCTTCTATAGGCTCTTCGGGACATCAGACAAGAAATAACTACTCTGATCAAACCATCTATACCTATTATGATCATCAAGAACAACCTTGACTCATAGGTCATGGCATGCAGATAGAGCCATACCTAGACCTAATGACCTAGATATATCATAAAGAGCTATTTTTAGTGAGTTACCAAGCCCATAGAGATCTATTTCAATATTCTAAACACTACATGACTCACCTTCTATAGGCTCTTCCGGAGATCAGGCGAGAAATAACTACTCTGATCAGCCCATCAACACCTATTGTGATGATATAGAACCCGGGGCATTCAAAGACAGGAATCACCTCTTGGATTCCTTTCATTTGTTCATGCTCCCATCTCTAAATATCCTTGTTGCTACCTTCATTTGGTCGAGCAAGGTCTTCACTTGTCTTCTATGTATGGTTGGCTCTTCTTGATCTTGAGGTCATAGGCCAACTCGAGCGTAGCGAGAGGGGTTTATGATGCCTTCGTCTAGGTCTGTCTATTTCTTTCTTTTCTTTAGGAGCTCGTAGGTCTCAAGGGTTTTCATCAGTATATGAGAAGGAAGCTACCCCATGTTTGGCCATGTTAATACATAAAAGTTGGAATGGAAACAAAAGAGGTAAAGACATGATGAGTATCAAGATTAACTCTTTCAATCCCTCAAAATTGGAGATAATCAAGGATAAAACAAGACATAAATAGAAAGAGCTATAATTGAAAAGTTTGTAACAGAAAACAAAAAGGTGAGAAGTATGGCAATCTTTATTTTCATCTTCATAGTAACAATCATAAAATTAGTTAAGCCGAAGGTAAGATTACAAAGAATATTGGTCATACCAGCACACACCAATGGCATACTCTTAAATGCTCCGCATGCTTTATATCTGAAAGAAGTAACCAAATGTTTTTGTGTCTACTAATAAAGCTTTTCCCTCCACGAAAGAAGTCTAGAGCGGCAGCAGAAAGAGATGATGGAACTTTTAGATTTACATAATCAATTGCTCCGGAAACACTGATAGACTTTAACTTAGGAGCAATAATTTCCAACAACGACATCTCAGATTCATCCAAGGTGATTTTTAAATCTTTTACATGATGAGGCAACTTCAACAAATGTAGGCCCTGGCAGTCATTAATGATCAGGGTTTCTAGTGATGGGCACCCAGATAACATCTCCTCCATAAATGTGTCATCCAATAAAATTGTCCCAAGTGACAAGGTCTTAAGTGATTTCATCTGAATCCCAACCTCGGTTGTCAAGCTACAGCTTGCCAAATTTAACTCTGAAAGAGTGTCACTTCTAAGAATAAATGAAGGCAAATGATAATCAAAAATAGGTTCATAGCGACAACGGCGACCAATATCCACCTCAAGAACCTCCACTTTCTTCCTTACAGCGAAATCGATCCATGAGTCAATTTTTTCAACTATCTTCCCTGACTTTAAACCCGAGCTATATATGGTACGACCGAATTTGAGTCGGAATTGAGTTACAGTTGGTGCTTCATGATGAAGTAAGACATGATCAACAAATGAGAACCACCTATTCATAGGAGGTGTTGTAGGCAGCTCCTCAAACAGACACACGTAGAAATCAAGATTGTTCCTTGTCGTCCATAGCTTCCCAAATGGCTTAAGGAGCATAGTCCTCACTGCATCCTTTGTGGACAAGAAAGACATGATATAAGCAAGGATAGGGTCAGGTATACGGCTGATCTGATCTTCTTCCTCAAATTCAGAAATTTTACACTTCTTAACTGCAGCACTACAAGCACCCTCATCTAATAGCTCCATGGTACTCTGAAAAATTACAAGAGTCTAATATAAAATGCCAAATGGATAGCTAAGAAAATAATAATCAAAGCAAAGTTTGACCCATTAGGGGTCATTTGGTTGTTGGTTATGAGGTGAGTTATTCATGTATTAAAATCAGCACAACTAGTACCACGTTTGGTAGCATTTTAGTTGTTATGTATAACATTCAACACACCAAGTACGGTATTTGGTTTTACAATCTCGCGTAACTAATACATTTATAAGTTATGAGCGAATTTATGTATTATTTATCCAGGATAGAAGATGGAATAAGTAATAGATGAATAACTAAACCCTGCATAATTAATATGTGCATTATTGACAACTGCATAACTCTAACCAACAAAAAACGAGCCCAGAAGCAGGTGAATGGGTATACATTGAACTCCCTGCTCTCTGACAAGTTGATAAAACTAGTGAAGCAGGAAAAAAATCGAAATGAACAACTGAAAAATGGAGAAATTCAATTTGGAATGAAAAATTTGAATTAGTTGTAAACTTGTAAGGTTGTTTGATTGGTCGTTTGGTAGCTGGTTAGAGTTAGGTAGGTATTAGTAAAACGTGTATTAAACTATTAATTATAAGGGAATGTATGTAGTATTTTATGCACGGATTCGTTATACATGACTTAGTTATTCATGTACTAGTTATTTCATTTTATATCCTGCATAAAATAATATATAGCCTCGTAACTTATACATGTATAAGTTATACGGGTTTCTAAATTGCAACCAAACACGCAAAAGAACGCTACTAAACATAGTACTACTTATTCAGAATTTAATACATGAATAACTTAACTTCTAACCAGCTATGAAACGACAAGAGCAGTAAGGTTAGAAATTGAATGGGGAATAATTCTTACCCGCTTCAATGTTGTTGGGATTGATTCTCGATGAAGTTGTTGAGCTGGTGTTGGAGCTTTAGCTAAGTTTATACCCAATTCACATTCTTTGCGGTGACAACCATAGGTCGGAATCGTTGACGCAGAAATCGGACTTGTCAAAATAATTCTGTGTTGAGCTTTTCTTTCTTTTTCTGTTTTGGTGAATATATGGAGGAGGAGTTGTGAAAAATTAATGTTACTCCAATTATCTAAATAACCCCAAATTTTGTATGAGACCGCTAATTAACCATTTAAGTATAATTTATCTGACTAATACATTGTTAACGGAAAATAAGTTAAGACTCCCTCAATCCCAAATCTCAATTTATGTAATATACTTCTCATTTTTCGGTTGTCACAAAAAGAATGATACATATTTATATTTAAAAATAATTTAACTTAACTTTTTTATTTTATCTTAATGAAATGATTTACAGTCACACAAATATCTATAACTTGTTTTTTACCACAAGTTTCAAAAAATTTCCTCTCTTTCTTAAACTTTGTGTCTAATCAAACTATATTATAAAATTGGAACGAATGAAGTAACTAGTTTTGATTATTTGCAGATGACATGGTTTTGATTCATAAGACTCGTGGCGGAGTTAATGCTAAGTTGGAGGTTTGGAGACAAACTTTAGAGACCAAAGGGTTCGAGTTGAGCAGGACCAAGATAGAATATTTGGAGTGCAAGTTTAGTGATGAAACGCATGAGGTTGGTGTGAAAGAGAGATTTGATAGCCAGGCATCCAAAATAAAGGAAGTTTTAAGTATTCTGGATCTATTAGCTCAGGTAGTAGGGAGATTGACGATGATGTCACACAATATTGATGCAGGGTGGATGAAATGGAGGCTCGCCTCCAGAGTCTTGTGTGATAAGAAGGTGCCACCAAAACTTAAAGGCAAATTATATAGCAGAGTGGTGGTTAGACCAACTATGTTGTATGGGACAGAATGTTGATCAGTCAAGAACTCTTACGTGCAGAAGATGAAAGTTGTGGAAATTGAGATGTTGAGATGTACGTGTGACTTACTAGGAAAGATAGGATCGAAAATGAAAATATCATGGATAAGGTGGGAGTGACCTCTATGGAGGACAATATGCGAGAAGCGAGGTTGAGATAGTTTGGGCGTATGAAAAGGAGATGCACGATGTCCTAGTACGGAGGTGTGAGACGTTGGCTATGGATAATTTCTGAAAATATAGAGGTAGGTTGAAGAAGTATTGGGGAGAGGTGATTAGACATTATATGACGCAGCTTCTGCTTACCGAAGACATGACCTTAGATATGAGACAATGGAGGACACAAATTAGTGTAGAGGCTGGTAGTCGTGGTCTTATTCTTGTAATTTATTGCTCTCTGATTTTTGTGACTATATGTTGTTTCTTGTACTTCAATTATAGTATTATTTTGTTATAGTTAATGTTCCTTATTTCAGAATACTTTATCGTGCTATCTTTAGTATTTTGTCTTCACTTCTTCGCTTCTGTTATTTCTTTTACTTACTGTTTGATATGTTTTTCCTTGAGCTGAGGGGTATCAGAAACAACTTTTCTACCTCTCAAGATTGCGGTAAGGTCTGTATACACACTATCTTCCCAGATTCCACTTGTGAGATTACATTGGTATTTTGTTGTTGTTGTACATAAGTTGGTATATTGGAATCGCTCCGGCCCATTTTAATTGTCGTGCATACTAAAAATAACTAGGGCTGGCGGTCATGGCGGCTCGACCCCAGCCCGCCCGGCCCCACCCCGACCCCGCTAAAAATAATAAATAACTGAGGCGGACTCGAACTCGGGGCGGGACGATGTCTCATCCCAGACCGTGAAACCCGCCCGAGGCCCGCTGACCGGACCCGCTTTTCCCTCTTTGCAAAATGAAACGTTGCACCAACGACCATTTTAGATTATGGTCGTTGGCCAACGGCCATTTTAGGCCCCCCTACCCCTTAATGTTTATTTTAACCCATAAGTTATTATATTTACACTTTAACTCAATTTTTCAACTATAAATAACTCACTTTCTCTTCATCTTTCTCACAAATCTTCCTACAATCTCTCTAATTTCTCAATATATCTATCTACAAGTCTACATTGTTTGCTAAATATTCAATTTTATTTATTCATTTGGGAATTGTGAGTGAAGTTGGCAACTAGCTTGAGGATCTTCCATCGAGCAAAGTTTTAATTTTCAACCTCTCGATTACACGTCGACGTTACGTCGGCGTTTAGTGTATTCGCTTCATTAAATTATTATTGTATGTTTATTTTATTTAGCGCACTTAATTTTATTGTCTTTAATTATTTATTATCATAATTAAAATGGAAGGATTAAAAGGTATGTTTAAGGGTAAGAGTAAGGGTGCTTCTTCTAGTAGGGACAACCAGCGCAGGGGTGCTTCTGCTAGTCATGTTATTCCTACAGGGATGATTTTGTTGATACTCAACATTTTCCTACAATACCATTAGATTTAGACCAGGAGCTATTTTTTGAAACTCAAGAAGACTTTAATTTAGACGATGATCTAGATGATATACCCACTAATGTTGATGACAACACACCCACTAGTGCACCTTCAACTGAAATACCTCATATTCCCCTAGTATGAGACGCCAGGTCCAAGAAACGACCATTAAAATCAGATGCATGGACATTTTTGATAGGACGTGAGAATCAAGTAGCCATATGTAAAATTTGTAAAAATGTTTTAAAATTTAAACTGAAAAGGTCACGGTGGGACGGGGTTTAATTAGACACGTAGTAAGTGCTCATCCACTTAGGTATGCCCAATACCAGGCTTCAAAACTCATAGAACATGGCCCACTCCATCGGAGACAAGGTTCACATACTAATATTGTCCCGGACCAGCACAAGGTCAAATTAACCCTATGGCGGAAATTGTAGGACCTAAATACAATAAACATAGAGATAGGGAAGCAATATCAAAATTAGTTGTTGTGGAGGGTTTGCCTTTTCATTTCCTTCATCTCCCGGTTTATTCATTACATTAGAGATATATATAATTCTGCTTTTAACGGTTTTCCTAGATCAACTGTTAAGAGAGATGTATTTAAATTCGCGTATGAATATCAACAATATTTACGTTTTTCATTATATCATTTTAATGGCAAAGTATCTATCACGTCTGATATAGGTCGTAGTACTAACTGCCATGATTATTTAATCAGAACTTGTCATTGGATAGATTATAAATAGTCTATGCAAAAACGTATTTTAAGCGTATAGATATATAGATGATAGGCACCTTGATACTTTTATTGCAGAAAATATTTATCAAGTGTGCGATTATTACGAATTACCGATAAAATTATGACTATTACATTAGATAACGCTTCTAATAACAATTACGCAATTACAATTTTAAAAATAGTTTAACTCAATCTTTTTCCAGACCATTTTCATATAAAATGCACGTGTCATATATATAACTTAATTGTAAAGGATGGTCTATCACTTTTGAAGACATTCTTAGTAAAAATACAATTTGCTATAAACTTTATTTTTAAAAGTAATGTGTACAACGTAGAAAAGAATATAAAAAAATTTGTCATGATTGTGGACTACCTTATAGAAAATTTCACAAGAAGTATCCACTAGGTGGATTCTTTTTATACAGAGCAACTACTTGTTGCTTATGACTATAAATTACTTATAACTTTATTTTTAACTCTCATAATAAAAAACCGAGTGATATGATTTTAGATAGTGATTGGAAAAAAATTTCCTGAACTTATTGTATTTTTAGAGAAATTTTTCAAGCAACAAAAGAATTTTCCGGTATATATTATCCTACTATTTCAACTATGTTATTTTTATATAACTCTAATATTTTTATTACTTAGTGAATGTAAGGAAAAACCGACTTATAAATGACTATTAAAAATGTTTCTCAAAATAAAAAAATATTTTATTCCTATTCCCTCTATTTATATTATTGGTTTACTGTATTAAATCCTACTATTAAAATAGGCAGGTACTAAATTACTAATTGAAACTATTTACGATTGTATAGAAGTACTACCACCTCCAAGTCCCAAAAATCTAAATCACCCACCACCTATTGAACAAACTAAAGAAGAAGTGTTGTCTAGCGTAGAACACCAATAAAATATATATAGATTTTATCAACAAGAAAATGCTAGTAACTTACCAGCTTCCATACCATCTTCTTCATCTTCAACACAACCTCACAAAAGACATGTTGTTTCTTACGTGGCTAGTATTGAAAGCCTCAGTAAATAGAATGCGGTCGTACCTCTACTACTAACCAAATTAGCGAGTTGGATATTTTTTATTTTGCAGTGGTTCTCACCGTATCAAGAAGTTATCAATGAAGATGGACATGAAGACTTGTCAAAATCTTGGAGGGGAATGAGAAGACCTTTCCGACACTTTCATTGATGGCTCGAGATGTTTTGAACATTCAAGCGCCGTCATTAACGTCTAAAAGTGTTTTTCTGCAGTGATATCAAATAGGAGACCCACGGACACTCATTAGTCGGAGACACTTGGAAATTGCAGATTATTATTGAGATTGATACAGCGGAGCGAGAAGGTCATGATCAACCGGAGATCAACGAAGAAGATGATGAAAACTACAACGTAAATCTTAACCGAAGGTAGTGGAAGCCGGAAGTGGATCAATTTGACCAACAAATACCAATTCCAACCCGAAGAACCACATGAAATCATCAAGCAATTAGAAACGAGTTTTGAGAATGTAATTTTTAATTGTAATTTTATTATGTAATTTACCTTTTGGACAATACCACAAAGTTGCAATTTAGATTTTAGACAATTGTATTTGTATTACAAAAAATCATATGTCTATTAAATAATATAAGAGGTACAAAAACAGCCTTGGAATGTTTTTATTACACTATCTTGTTTTGTTTATTGAATTTTTATACATATGTTATTTAAAAAAAAGGAAAACGCCAGATCGCCGAGCTCGGACCCGAGCCCGCCCAGGCCATCTGTGACGGGATCTGATCGGGGCGGGACTTCTGCTCACCCCGCCAGAGCCCGCTGAGCCCACCCCACCGCTTCTCCCGCCCCGCCCGACCCACCCTCGCCAGACCCGAGCCCGGCCCACTGGCCACTCTTAAATAACTGATCAAAATAGCTGTCATTTTAGAAAATCAATACTCTCTACTTTTTCGTCTCAAATCATCAGTCATTTTTATTTTATTTTATACGCCTCTTAAGAAATTAATTAGGAGGAATATTTGGCCTGCTTTGCCCTTATTTATGTCTAAATTATAATCTCTCTCCGTTAAATATTTACTCAATTTATGTGTCATCTTCATTGATGATAAAATTTCACTAAGAATAAAATGGAGAAAAAATAATTAGTTATGTCATGAACTTCTAAAATAATAAATAACTTGAGACAATTATTTTTAGTAACCGCGACATATAATATGAGACGAAAGGAGTAGTATATGCTTAATTATTGCGTCCCATTTTATCTTTAATATTAATTATTTTTGAAAGTAATAAACATTAGTTACATAGCATAGAAAACGTAAATATGAATAGTACTAACACAACTACAAGGTACCTAGATAGAGAAAACATTTATTGAAGAAAGATTAATATAATGAATGATTAAAGATATAAATAAAGTTATAATAGTCAAAAAGTCCTTTTTATTAATAATTTTTTAAGGAACGTATAAAAGGGAAAGTCGACAACTAAAATGGACCGGAGGGAGTACAGATTGATATGTTTAATTCTTAAAAAAATTGGTTCGGGCCTTAGCTAGACTGTTTTGGTTACGAGCCAAAAATGAGAGATAATGAGTTTAATTCTTATAAAGCTGATTGTACAAGTGAAGAAAACGAGAATTGGATGCTCTTTCAACATGAAGGTTAGGCTCCATTTATAATTACGAACAAAGTGTTAATGACCGAGATTCCCTCTCAAATTAAATGTTATAAATGTCAATTAAGGTCTCTTAATGAGCAAGGAGTATCGGCTGGCGCCATATCCGAAACATGTATATGTTGGGCGCCTCCGGTTCTTCATCTGGTGGCAACCAGATCGGTTGCTATCCGATCTCGTCTCGACATCCGACCTACCTCGATGCTACTGTATTCGGTTCGGAACTTAGCCACCTACCTCGATGCTACTTGTATTTGGTCCGGAACTTAGCCGCCTACCTCGAACTTCATATTCAAAACTTGCCACGTGTCGTGCCATTTTCACCATATACAGAGGATAAAATACTTCTAAAAATAATCAACATATAATATATTTCCTACATAGAAGATCAAAAGCATACTTCTCAGTTATTATACATTAAATATATTGAATCACACATCAAAATCAAAAGCAGAAGAAATTATCAATAACTGAGTGTCCAAAACATAGCTTAAAACACAACCAATTAGATCACAATAATCTCAAAGTTAATTCTCTAGAACTAAATCTAGGTTCTCATAAAACACAAAACAAAAAAAATCAAGACTATCACCTTCTAGTTTAAACGTTAGTATTTCATTGGCCCTAGTATTTGTAAGACTCCAGATATTTTACCTATTTTTCAAATGGTATTTAAAAGCTTATTTTTCTGTTGGACACAAAATAATATTTTTGCTGTGGATTTAATTCCTTTCTTTCTTTTGCCTGCCAAATAATATAATATCATTTAACTAATTTTAAGGATGAGACACAATTCACAAAATGTGTTTCAATTGATGACTTCTTGCCTTTTGAACAAAAAAGAAAATCCTCTTTGACCCAAAAGGCGGCTAAAAATATGAAAAAATGTCTATCTTTTATGAGAATCGACATAAATATCCTTCCATCAAAATGATAGTCAACAAATATTTTTTTTATATTAATGTATAATATATAAAAAATACACATATTTTATACATAATAGTGTATAATTTTATTTATAATTAGCTAGCAACTATAATTATTTTTATTGACCAGACATATGTATAACTTGCTCCTTTCATTTTTTTTGTGGCTGACTTAATATTCAAGAAATTCATTGTCCTATTCAAAAATATTATTTATCAAATCTAAAAGACTAAGCTGGTCTACTCAATCCTCTAAATGACAAGTATGCAAAAAATAAATAAACAAACTCCTTTTCTAAAATATCTTCTCCACTCAAGCTTCAAACTAAAACCTACTTGTCATTAGAACTGTCATCCAATAGTCCTACTCTTTATGATGTGGTTAATCAATTATTTTTTAATAAAATCAAATAATTCAGAAGAATAATCAAGGAAATAAATTAAAAGTCCTTATATGTTATAAAATGATAGCAATAGCAATGTAAGACAAGAGATGTAGACAAAGAAATAGAGAGGAAGGATGAGACTTTCTTCTTATTTCAAGTGTATGTTTTACTTGCTTCAAAGGTGAATAACATCCCAATTTATAGGATGAAACCACCAATGGGGGTTATAAATATTAAGTGTCCAAATTAATAGGTACATGTAACATACAAAAGGTTAGTGAATGTGTATGGACATCCATACAAATGATATATATTTCATAACACTCCCCCTTGGATGTCCATAGATAATGTGTGTCGTTAAAACTTTACTAGAAAAAATCCAGTGGAAAAAATTCTAGTGAAGGAAAAAGAGTACACATTTCTAATAATACGTATTTTGATTGCCTCATTAAAAATCTTACAAGGAAAACCCAGTGGGACAAAACCTTATATGAAAAAAAGAGTACAACATGTATTAACTCCCCCTGATGAGAACTTCAGTCCAAATGCTTGAGTCTTTGTATTTCAATCTTGTACACCATCTTCTCGAAAGTTGCAATTGGTAGAGACTTAGTGAACAAATCAGTCATATTATCACTTGAATGAATCTGTTGCATGTTGATATCACCATTCTTTTGGAGCTCATATGTGAAGAACAACTTTGGTGAAATGTGTTTTTGTCCTATCTCCTTTTCTGAATTCTCCCTTCAATTGAGCAATGCATGTTGCATTATCTTCATATAAGGTTGTAGGTATTTCAAACCACATACTTCCAAGCCATTCAAATAGCTATAACATCAATTGGATTTATTGATATTTCTTCATTTTTTTGAGTTTGCGGCTCATTGATTTCTTCAAGAATATCGGGATTGATCAAATCTTGCATTTCTTTATGAGATATTTTCTTAGTGTCATCTTGACCATTTATTTTTCTTTTTCTAGGGTTCCGATCCCTAGAACTCAATGGTCTATCACGCTTCAGGCGTGCTTTTGGACTCATTTGCTATGACACTAGTAGATGGTCCTACAGGGACATCAATCTGAATTGGAACATTCTCTGCAGGGATATGTGATTCGGTAATCCTTTTCAAATCTGTAAATGCGTCTGGCATTTGATTTGCTATTTTCTGCAAGTGAATAATATTTTGGACCTCTTGCTCACTAATAGAAGCACGTAGATCAAGATGAGATGATGATGGATTTCCCACAAAATTTCTTTTTTTATTTCATTATTGTCTCCCCCTAATTTTGGAAAAATTCTCTCATCAAATCGACAATATGCAATTGATCTTATTTCAGTATCTCCGTGTAAGGAATAAATTATATCATGCTCATAGTTATAGCAAGATAAATAAATGTATCAATTGAACAAATATATGGTACTTCAGGACCAATCTAATTTTCTCATTTCAACTTCTTTTAGCAGGTAGTCTACTGTTTTCGAAAACTCTTCAAAAATTTCAATCACATTCAAGCCAGCAGCTTGTACAACCTTATGAAAGATTTTGAATATCGTAAAGGGATAAGGGTAAGCATAGTCATCTTTGTATATGCTTCATGCATTTTGAATCCTTCAAAAAAAATATAATTTTATCACGTGAGCCATATAGACTGGACAATTTTTATTTAGTATTTAATTTACATGACATCTTCTCATGTCATGACTGCAGGTCCAGTAAATTTATCAAGATGTATCTACTTGATAATTATTTCTACATCAATATGCTTTAAGAGATGTATAATTCAGATCCTCATAATATTATACAATATTGCGCATTATATTATATCAAATATATCGTCGACCAGATATCATTTTGTATCAGTTTGAAATTAGACACAACTTACTGAGATCTTATCACTTCATTATTTTTCAGGTACATGAACCTCGTACGAGGTTTTATGAAGTGTTATGTCGTAGGCTCTTCAAGAGCACATTGTATCCTTATTATGATCATTTGCTCCTCTCCCTTTTCAAGGATTATTGCGTTTGAAACCGATTTGTCTACCATGCTTCACGCATGTTGTAAACCCTGTCCTTCAGGGACATTTATGAGCATCTTGCAGCTGAAATATGAAATAGTTGGGTCAACAAATGCTTCTAGCATTTGACTTGAATTATCGTTTGAACGAGGATCATACTAGTGATAATTCACAATATATTTCTTAGCTGTTTATTCTCTCTATCCTTATGTTAGAAAAACTAACATATATTTTCACCTTCTTTGGGAAATCCATCTGTGTGCATCGTGGTAGATTCATTAATCATATAGCGCACAATACAACTATTAGATGAAAACATTTGGTTCTTGACCTTGAACCAATTGTGATGGGAGAATTTATCATAATTTATTAGTATGAAGCATACAAACATCGTTATGTGCAACACATGAAGCTTTATTCTCATTCGCAATGGTTTAACTATTTATCGGAGGCATTCAACGCTAAACCAGCTTGAATATAAACCAGTATTAACAAGATAAATTATCTTGATTACATAATCTGAAAATTGTGCTCTCAACTCAATTATTTTGAGCAAGCAATTTTGTATATGTCAAACTACGGGTTGACAATAAACGCACATGTGACCGTCTTATCGATGCATCTATTTAAGACATCACATAACAGGTGAACGGATCCTTATTCACCTTTTATATTTTTCAGAATTTAGGAAATTCAATCCCAACATTAGTCAGTATAATCAACTTATCATGAGAACAAGCAAATTCATTCTTGAAGAATCTTTTAGTTCTTCAATATATTCCGAATACAAACTTAGCACATCAGATTTAAATCAGGACAACCAAAACTATTTCGTCAATTGATAAAATTATTTATACTAGTAAACTTCAGGTTTACCATGTCATGGGCTATTTGTTTTAGTAAACTTCTGGTTTACTATGACATGAATTATATTTTGTACAATAAACTTCTGGTTTATCGTGACATGTGATTTCATTGAAAGAAATAATCCCCTTGATTATTTTCATTGATTGAATAGATATATATACAATTTACATCTTTCCATAATACTACAAATCCTTTTCCTATTCTACTTCTAAATCCTTATTCTACCATAATTCTAACTATACAATTATGGTAGGTGTATAACACTAATTAAGGTATCCTTTTTATTACAATATACTACAAATATATATACTATATATACACCTATTATTTCTGGCGAGAGGCCATGCTAGTGAGAGAAGGCCAGTGCAGTGCAGCGAGGAGCGACCCGGCTGCGAGGCCCAGTGCGTGATATATATGTGATATACTGGCACATTTTATTCGTGTATATCAAATGTATATTGCTACCCATTTAACACACTCACTTGATCATAATGGGCGGTTTTGAGCTTTAGAGGCGTTCCTAAAATCTTCAAAGAGAACATTTGGTAGACCACTTTGTAAAGATATACGCAATTTGATAACGAGGCGGGACATGGCATCTGTGAACTTGACCACGCAGCACTTTTTTGGACAAAGTGAATGTCCATTTTCGATATGCTTAGTGCGTTAATTGTTGAGCAGGGTTACGAGAGGTAGATGGCACTAATGTTATCGCGATATACCAAAGGTTGCCTTACGAATGGGACAATGAAGTTCCAAAAGCAAATTACGTAGCCAACGGGACTCGGAGACCACATTCGCTACCCCTCGATATTACGCCTCTGCCTTTGGAGCGTGGCGAGTTGCTTGGCGTTTTGCCGACCGTGAGACCAAGTTGTTGCCAAGGAACATCACGATGGCAGTCGACCGTCTGGTGTCGGGACAACCGCTTTGATCGGCGTCAGGTGTAAGAGACAAGTGTGGATGTAGATGAAGGATACAAGTGCAACCCATAGTCCGGTGTCCCTGAAGATGCGAATGATGCATTTGATTGCATTCATGTGCTCAACCACAGGATCATGCATGAATAAACACATTTCTTCGAACGCGTATGTAATATCCGATGCTGGTAAGGTAAAAGATACTAGAGGGCCCACTGCAAGGCTGCGATAGCGGGTCGGGTCCTCGTATGGTGCACTCACGGCACTCGGCTTTGGGTTTGCATCAGCCGGTGTGGAAGTGGACTTCTGAGATGACATCTCGCCCTCTCGATGATCTCGGCGTACTTAGTTGAGATAGAAACAAAGCCACTGAATGGCGGCAGCGGCAATCCCCAAAAAATAACTTCAACTGACCCCAAAGTCCTTGCCATGAGCTTCGGGCCCGAGCATGGTCATGATAGATTGGCGCAAGGCATCGGAAGAAGCGGTCGAGATGATATCATCCACATCTACAAGAATGTAGGCCAAAAAAGAAGAACCACGGCGGTAGATGAACAAGAATTGTCGACCGGCTATGAGTG
This sequence comes from Anisodus acutangulus, assembly GCA_029783415.1. Classification (NCBI taxonomy): domain Eukaryota; kingdom Viridiplantae; phylum Streptophyta; class Magnoliopsida; order Solanales; family Solanaceae; genus Anisodus; species Anisodus acutangulus. The sequence continues at coordinate 27,743,790 of CM056491.1, forward strand.
AATCAATAGTTGAAACAAAGTCGACAAACCTCGTGTACCAGGCCCTCGGAGGCTTAAGCCCATATAAGGACTTAACGACAAGCATACACATGATGAGGGCGGTTTGGATCCACACGAAACCCAAAGGCGTGCATATAATTTCATTGAGATCCTGCAGTGTAGGAAAGCATTTTTGACATCCAAGCGATGAATTGACCAAGTCTTTTGTGAGCAAGCTAAGCCAGTCTGAATGGTAGCCGGAATTTGACCACGGACTAAGCGTCTCCCCACAATCAATTCCAACTGTTGAGTCTTTACCGTCGCAAAGTCGTGCCTTATGTCGACGAAGGACCGTCACAAATTCTCGCTTATGAGCAAAAATCCACATAGACGATAATATTAATACCATATGGGCGGGCACCAACTCCACATCTTATTATCAATAAGAGCATTATATTCATCAGTCATAGCAATTTTCCAATTAAGTCATTTAATGCGGACCGCGATTGCGAGGCAATGGGGATTTAGGGACATCGAGAATGTAAATTAAAATGTCTTTTAGGTGTAAAAATACCCGTGACTCAGGTGACCGGTCCATGACTCGATGAAGAATTGAGGAATTTTGGAAATTTCTACGGGCTCGGGAGCGGGCGCGATGAAAGCGATGGGCCTGCTTGGCCCCAAATCGATAAATCTTGGGCTCGGTTTACGGACCGAGTTCGAAGGTGTTAAAAGCGGCCCAATTCTTTGGAGCTTGTTCGATGGCGACTTCTTTGGATGTGGGCGTTGCTATGGGGCTAGCGGGCAGATGGGCCCATTTGGAGGATTTAGATGCGAGAGATGTCAGAAAAATTACTGAATAATATCTGGGGATATTTGGTCATCAAAAAATTATATGACTTAGGTTAGAGTATGAACTTTTCGTAAATGGGAATTGAGTTTCATAAAAAATGACATGGATATTGATTATGATTTTCTTGGAGGATAAATCAAAACACTTATAACCCACGATGATTTGTGGATAAACCAAAAACACACCGCAGGTGAGGCCAGGAGCACGAAGTTTGTTAATTGTGGTGGATGGGAATAACGGATAACACAAGCACCCAAAAATTGAAGGTGAGAATAAGAAGGAGTTCTTATTATATAGGACTTTGAGGGAAAAGTATGTCGGACCTTTAGGCAGAATTATGTTCGCGAGTAAGTAAGTGGCCATTTGTAGAGCATGATGCCAAAAATATGGAGAGTATGGAGACATGTATTAGGAGAGTTGAGGACAATGTTATTTATGGAATGAATTTCGTTCGGCTTTCCCATTTTGTGAAGATGTATGAGGACATGAAAAATGAAAATTTATCCCATGAGTAGCACAAAATCTCAAAACTCCTGTTATTACTTTCTTTCCCATTATCACATTGAATATTTTTATTTCTCTTTCGAATTGAGTCTGAATGAGCAGCTCTAAATTTTATGAAGGCGGAAAAACACTTGTGATTTGTCGCAATTGGAAGCGTCCACAAAAATCTAGAATAATCATCTAAAAGAGAACATAATATCGATGACCCATTGAACTAAGAACATGAGATGTCCATAAAGTCGCTATGAATAATGTCAAATGACATAGAAGTATGGGAATTAGTCTACAAATGACAACTTAACAATTTTTCCTAATGAACAAGGCCGACAAATTAGATCACGACTTGTACCCTTACAAAAAAATAAAGCTATTTTTATCTAAAGGCTGATAAAATAGAAGATCCGGATGACCAGGACGAGCATGCCACATGGAAGGAAGATGGTGCAAAAAGCGATGTAAAGGCTGGACTCGATGGGTGAAGCTTAGGGCATGATAGGATACATATCCCCCTACTATCACACCTCGTGAGATGACTCCCGTCTTGAAATCCTTGAGAGAAACCGAAAGGATCCAAATTCAAAGCAAATTGTCATTTGTGAATTTTCAGGACATACACTAAATTTTTAATCAATTTAGGAGCATGTAAAATATTTTTCAAGAAAAGTGGTGGATTAGGAGGAGACAATGTTTTCGACCATACCTAGAATTGGAATAGAGCACATCGTTACCAATAAATTATCCCAGATGGGTGCTCATTGGAATAAGATGAGAGAGTACGATTCGGAAGTCATGTGAGTAGTGGCCTCGGTGTCCATGTACCAATTTGGGTCAGGTTGGGACAATCCCAGCGTGTGCATCGCGACCTCGATGCTCGATGCAGTGGGGCTCTTTGCATGATGGGCTTGCGGAGGGCGGGGCCCCGAGGATGCCATTCAGTGATCTTTCTTTGGGTCGTGAGTCTTTGAATCTGGCTGTTGTTGGGCGGCGATGATGGGCATGCTTGGCGGCGTTGAGCACTGGGCTGGTGGCCAGCTGGCGGTAGGCTGTGGCTAGAGGTGCGGGTTCCCACGCCAATGGCAGCTGCTTTGGGCCAGCGGTGGTGGTGGCCACTTTGTACCTGAATGGGACCCGCGCCTGCTTTGTTGCTCACCGGGAACCGCCACGAGAACCACCTCGTTTGCCTACGGCGGTTTGTTATTTTGCGATTATTCTTGCGCATTACCATTATTATGGTTTGGCCGAATTATTAACAAAACCGGCAGGAGATGATGCCACCGTGACAAGCTGGGCTTGCTCAGTGTAGCCTTTGTGGCAAACCGGCTTCCAGCGTCGACATGGAGGCGGGCTTGATGAAAGTCGGAAGAGGGTTGCTTTGGCGAAGGAGAGTTCCAACACCATTATAGGCCTCAGCGACCATTGTAGAACTAGGCGATTATTTATTCTTTGGTGCGTGACATTACGGAGTTGATCCGCCAATTCCTTTAGTTTTTTGCAATATGAAGCGTTAGGAAATATGTCCGTTCGAGCGAGAGAGAATTCTGCTCGAAGTGTGGCGATCACGGGAATGTTGGTTGTCTTGGAATATGTCCATAATCTATTCCGTGCAGCCATAGTCGTGGTATCGGGCTCCATGTCGTCGTGAAGGTCCCTTTGAAATAGTGGCGTATATCCACGAAGAGCGGTGGCGTCAAGTGTAATCCATACCTCGGGATCCTCAGTAGGAAAGAGTCTAGCGGGAGGAATTATGTGATGAAGAACTTGATAAGAGATAGCGTGAATTTTAAACAACTCATGGCGTTGCATATTGAGCGTTTTCCATCTCAAGGACAATAGGGACAGGCTTGATATTGGGGAAACCGTGAGGCGGTGAAAATTATTCTTAGACATATTTGAAAGAACAAGGAAGGAGGTTAAATTTAAGAGAGGTTTTTGAGAGCGGAAGACAAAATTTTTAGAGAGAAAACCCGAGGGGTTTCGGCCACAAGAAAAGTTGAGAAAACTTTTGTGTAGACCTGAGTCTCTTGATACCATGAAAGAAATAATCCCCTTGATTATTTTCATTGATTGAATAGGTATATAGACAAGTTACATCTTTCCATAATACTACAAATCCTTTTCCTATTCTACTTCTAAATCCTTATTCTACCATAATTCTAACTATACAGTTATGGTAGGTGTATAACACTAATTAAGGTATCCTTTTTATTACAATATACTACAAATATATATACCATATATACACCTATTATTTCTGGCCGAGAGAGGCCCATTTGTGAGAAGGGAAAGGCGAGAGGCCCAATTCTGGCCTATGGCGAGAGGCCCCTTTGCGAGGCTGATTGTGATATATATGTGATATACACTGCTGTATATTCAGTGTATATCACATGTATATTGCTCTGTTTAACATTCATCATGCTTATATTTGTGCAATACAATTTGGAGAATAAAGAGGGTAACAGTTCAAATACATATTTCTTACCCACTATGATTTTGTAGATATTTAATCATCCAATCATTTATAACTTCAATATGATAGCCATTTACTTTAGTAAACTTCACGTTTACTATAACTTGTGCTTCGATCACAACAACTTTGTATATTGCAATCTAGAACGAATATATAATAGTATATAAGCTCTTCAGGAGCATTTAATCTATTCTCCATAATCACATATTGCTTGGACACTACTAATGACATGATTTTCTTGATAAATAGTTAGCTCTTCTAGAGCCCTTAATTGGTTTTGTACTGTCAAATATTTCTTAGCCACTGTTGGTGTCATGAAGAAAATTTAATTAGACACTTCTGATGTCATGAAAAGAAACGGTAAACGAATGAATATTTAGAAATAATAAATGCATAATTCAATTTTAATCCAAACTTGCTTTGACAGTTATTCATATCTTATCCATATATTCAAATGAAATGACATGCACAAAATAAAATAAGTAGATTGTCAGAAAATACAAAGTGAAGACTAAATATATAACAAACTGTGTCATATATTTAAAACGGATAAGTTTGGACAAGTCCTATTAAAATATAACAACTCTATGTATCCATCTTAAAAAAAAATTGACACATCATGATAAGTCCTATTAGGATACAACAATTTACTTATATGATCAATATAATAATTTAGTAATATAATAATTTAGTAATATATTTCAATAGCTATCCATAAATATCTCCTTATATCTGAAAAACAGAAAAGGACTCAAACTAATAATTATTGTCAAAAGAGTTATTGTAGTTGTAATCAATTGCCATAATCATTATCAACCGTTCAGTAATTTTTAATATACTAAGAAGTACATTATTTCTACAAATATGTTATCACATCATAGATAATAATTAGTCGTTACTTTATCACTTAGCAGTACGACATGCATCTTAAAATATTATAACTTCACTTTGAACAGATATGATGCTTATCAGATTGAGGTAATAATATAACATAAATATATCGTAGGCATAACAATATCTGCTAGAACATCTTAAATGATTTTATGAAAAATAATTGCTATGTGACTAGTCATTCTTTTGAGCATAGATCCTGTGACTATTTCATATGCATCAAGTTATAGCAGTAGCATAATCTTTTGACTTGGTACACACGATTGCCTCTGAATGAAAAAAATAAAAGCAAGCATGCCAAATTTTGATAACCAACCAAATCATTGTTATAACCTACAAAGCTACAAAGTTATTCAAGAGTAAAGTTCAAAGTTTTACCACTTTGAGAGTAAATTTCATATTTACTACTTCGAGAATAAACTTCAGAGTTACTACTTCAAGAGTAAATTCACGAATCTTACTGCTTAAGGAGTAAATTTCAAGGTTTTACTATTTCAGGAGTAAACTTAAAATTTATCTACTTCGAGAGTAGAGTTCAAAGTTCTATTAATTTGAAGTAAAATTCCAAGTGCTACTACTTCGGGAGTAGAGTTCAAAATTTGCTACTTCAGGAGCAGATTTATGAGTTTACTACTTCAGGAGTAAAACATAAAATATTTAGAATATTTTTCTCAACTATTCTACCTCTTCTGGAGGTGAGTCGTGATAACTTCACAACCAAACACACGTCCTTATTTATAAGCTTTATTATATACTATCACATTCACTTCAAGGAATGGATATGTATTTGTAACATTTATCAAGTTCTCATTCTTCAGGAATGGAACACAATCATCCGAACGTACCTTAAGCATATCAAATCGCGATCACTTAGAACCTCTTTTAAGATATTGCTTCTTCAAGAGCAAATCAAGACATACATATGATGTAGAGAATTTTTCTCTAACACATCTTTAATTGTAATCATAATAGACCTATAAAAATATTACAACTTCTAATGATTATACACACCAATAAATTTTATTATAACGAAACTAATGAAAGGTGACTCATGATTTCAACCCAAAAAGAAACGAAGGACCAAAGAACCATAAAATTAATTTCTAATACATTAGGAAATAGACATGAAAATTTCAACAACAAGATTTCAAGAAATGGAAAAAGTGAGAGGTGTAATATCTATAAATGGATAACCACGATCAGATTATCATGGATAGTCAGTAAACATATATGTTCTTTTGTACATAAATAAACACAATTAAAATACTAGATAATATGATACTTATATGAAAATTGCTTTAGTCTTTCTAAAATATCTGCTCAAGATGACAGAGTCTCGTGTTGATAACGTGTTAATAAAATGATAGCAATAGCAATATAAGACAAGAGATGTAGATAAAGAAGTAGAGAGGATGATGACACTTTATTCTTATTTTCAAGTGTATGTTTTACTTGCTTCAAAGTTGAATAACATCTCAATTTATAGGATGAAACCACCCAATGGAGTTTACAAATATTAAGTGTCAAAATCTATAGGTACATGTAACCATCTAATGAAGATTACAAATATTAAATGACCAAATTAATAGGTACATATAACGTACAAAATGTTAGTAAATGTGTATGAACATTCTTACAAAGTATATGTATTTCGTAACATTATCTTTAATTTGAAAACATTAATATAAGCAACAAAAAAGTCGATTTAATTTGCGGAGTAGAAGAGTTTAGACTTTAGAACAAGTAACTTAACCTCTACAAGTCTTTATGGTTTCAATTTTTTTGAATATATTATTTTAACTTTCACCAAAATTCAGCCCGTAGCAAAAAAATCGTATGAGCTCCGATAATCAAGGTTTGGGACAAAACCCTAAAAATCATAGCTGATGCAAGGGATAATAATATCGGAGCATTTGAATCGGGTCATCCATGGCCTTTTCAGTACTTACTCACCTCCTGTATGGGCAACACTAGTTGGTGGTGTATTCCTTGTTATTAGTCTCACACTCTCTATGTACCTCCTCTTTGAACATCTCTCTGCTTACAAAAACCCTGAGGTAAAAAACATTTACTCCATCCGTTTCAATTTATGTGATATAGTTTGATTAGCCACATAGTTTAATAAAAAAAAGGAAGAGGTTAGATATTACGTGGCTATAAATCTAAGGAAGATGTATATATTTGTGTGGCTATAAATTTAGAAAGTTTCAAATTAAATTATTTTTAAATATAAAAATATATCATTCTTTTTTTGGAATATATTAAAAAAGAAATGTATCACATAAATTTGTAATTATGGTCTATATAGAAAATATTTATGCCACGTAGGGTATATGCACATATTTGTTTATAAATACCTTTTATACACTATTATACACTTTTAGACAAGGTTGATATATTATGTATACTGCTTTTTCTCCCAGGTATACTGTTGTATAATACTGTATATTGGGCTAGTGGCGTAATATTTTATGCTGGGCTGTATATTTTTGAAAATTTACCTAATTTTTGCCTGTGGGGTGTTGTTTTTGATTTGTTTTGGCAGGAACAAATGTTTTTGATTGGTGTGATTTTGATGGTGCCTTGTTATGCAGTTGAATCAGTAAGTTCCTTTGCAAAAAAAATTGTTAATTGTAGTGGTCTTTATCAATGTGGGAGTAGCATATAGGCGATATGTTTCTCCAAGAACAAGAGAAGTGTGTTTTTTTGGCATAATTTTGACATGATCACTACTCCCTCAGTCCCAAAATAAGTGTCGCTTTAGAAATTCAAGGCAAAAAATAGTAATTGCTTCTAACTATACTCTTATATTAAAGAACTACTTCTTAATAATGCTCAGTTTCAAGAAACATCTAATAAATACGGGTAACTTAGTAAACTATACCTTGTATTTATTGTTTTTCTTAATGACGTGAAATGAGCTAAAGCGACACTTATTTTGGGACGGAGAGAGTAATAAAAGTAATCTCATTAGTAGAGTAGGAGTCTTTTTTCCACCTTCCTTCTGCGGTGAAGGTTCTGTGGGTTCTTCAGCTTCTCCACATTTTTGACCTAACTAGTTTTGTAAAGCCGTCGGCGAGTAAACATCCGAAAAATGAAGAATACATGGTAGGTCTTGATTGCTGATTGCAGAAAAAGGGAAAAAATGCTAAAGGGCTGGTCTTGCTTTTGCTGGCTAATGAAGTGCAGAAACACAGTGGCAATCACATGTCTAGTCAGCACAAGTTGTGCTATCTCATGTTCCTTACTAGTGGAATGTACCTTGCGTGCTCAAGTCTAGTCTTTTTGTCGATCATTGAAGGGAAGAAGGCTTCATTTTTCAATCTATTGGTTTTGTGGTGTCATTGGTTAAGTTTCAACTTTGATCTCTGAAGGATTTCAGAGTGTTTTTTTTCTTTATATGTACATCCTATATGTTCAATTGTCCGTTCTAGTTGTTCTCTTACACATTTAATAATGCTTATATTTATGAACTTAAAAAAGAAGGATATATCTTTTTATTTTTAAACCAGATTTTTTGAGTAAGCACATTAAAGCACCAAGATTATTTCTCAAGATTATTATTCACTAGATTGAAGGGAGCCTTGGAGTAACTGGTAAAGTTGCTGCCATGTGACCAGGAGGTGTTCAAGTCATGGAAACAGCGTCTTGCAGAAATGTGAGGTAAGGCTGCGTACAATAGACCCTTGTGGTCCGGTCCTTCCCCGTACCCCGCGCATTGCGGGAGCTTAGTGCACCGGGCTGCCCTTTTTTATTATTCACTAGATATCGAAAAGTCAAAAGTTTACTATGGAT